>CM044441.1:119112629-119229963 GCA_024363595.1 Xenopus borealis | reverse complement strand
TCTGAGCCTTTAACCGCCAACACGTATGGAATACGTGCTTGGCGGTTAAAGGGTTAAGACCCTTACCCTTTCTTATAAAAACATGAAAGAGAAGCACAAAGTAAGGCAAAATTATATTATAGATTTTTTAAATTCAGATTGCTAGTATACAGAAGGATGTAAAGTTCTGCTAACATATACAGGTATGGTATCTATTATCCAGAATGCTCGGGACCTGGGGTTTGCCGGATAATTTGGATCTTCATGCCTTAAATCTACTAGAAAATCATGTAAACATTAAATAAACCCAATAGGCTGGTTTTGCTTCTAATATATCCTAGTTGGGGTCTAGTACAAGCTACTGTTTGATTATTACAGAGAAAAAGGAAATCATTTTAAAAATTTTTAATTATTTCATTATAATGGAGTCTATGGGAGCTGGCCATTCCGTTTTCTGGATATCGGGTTTCCTGATATGGGATCCAATAACTGTACCTTATTACTAAATTCTAAGGAGATAGTTTCTTACCAATCAGAATATATATTTACAATGAATACCAATGCATCTGTTCATTCAATATTATTATTAATAATATTAACACATATTTAAAAAGCAACAACATATTCAATGGCACAGTAGGATGCACTGAACATACAGATTACTTACATAAATACAACTGATAAGTAATAGCTATCTATCTGCCATGATCAAAGTGTAGATTCCTTAACTCTTTCTAGATAGTCAGGAAAATCTTAATAAATAAGAAAAAGGGTTGAATTTCTTGGAATCCTTCTGGTTTCCCCAGTGACAACTAAAATGCCATTAACATTTTCTCTTTAAAGGCATATATATCTATTAAAAGAACATAATGCCTTATTCATAAGTAGACATACTGGCTTGAATTTATGCATGTATGCATGTGTGTACATATGTTCAGAGAGACTTGATTATTGGATTAATTTTACAAGGCCCAGGCAGGACAGGAATCTTTATATGTGGTATATACCAGCAAATGCTTCAACAGATGAAGCGAGTTTCTAACCTACAAACTCCTATCAGTGCTGCAGTAGTCCTAAGTGAGATCTTCAGTATTGGTGCTTGAAAAGGAATTCGCTATTTGTTATAAAATATACTTGCGAAAAATATATTTCACTTTATATATTCACATATCAGAAAGACTATTATAACATACAGGCCTACCTCCAGAGGTAAGAAGTCCCACTAACAAGTAGTTGTACTACAAGGCCTAGCAGTGATACTTTTGCTACTTTGTATTAATATCTATAGTCAGTATTATAATGTATCTATACTATCTATAAACTCCAATGACATTGGACTTCCAAGGGCCTGAAAATGGTACAATTGTATCACACCAAACAATAACATTTTGCTGCAGTATTTTCCTGACAAGTATATATCCTTGGAATTGCTCACCATTAAAATCCTTGTACAGTCATAAGACCAGTTATCCAGAATGTTCAGGACCTGGGGCTTTCTAGATAATGTTTTAGTAATTTGGATCTTCATACATTCAGAGGGTTATTTAACAAAATTTGAATTATGTAAGTTTGAATCATGCATGTTTCAGATTTTTGCCCTAAAAGTCCAAAATAGTCAGATTTTCAGGCTAATTCCAGCTCAAACCACAGAAACGTCAAAATAGGATAGGGACCTCTCCCATTGACTTATATACAACTTCAGCAGGTCTGAGGAGCCGAACTTTCAGATTGAGATTTTTTGCAAACTCAGGGTTAAATAAATCCCAAATAATTTGAGGTTTTTCCCACTAAAACTTCTGATTTTATAGCAAAAAATAAGGAAAATTATATCTTAGTTTGGATCATGTACAAGGTACTGTTTTATTACTACAAAGAAAAATCATTTAAAAAAATTTGGATTATTTGGATAAAATTGAGTCAGCCTTTCCATAATTTGGAACTTTCTGGATAATGGATCCCATGCCTGTAGCACATATTCAGTTTTAGAGTCCATGAATGATTGTTATAATGTTTTTTTTTTTAAAAACTAGCAAAATTCTATTCATTCATTCATTATCCTAGTAGAAAAAATTAAGGATTTTTAAAAATGGCTTCAATGTAACATTTGATAATGTTTAATTATGTCTTTTTTATTGTAATTACTTATTTACTCTTATTATTGCCCTGTCCCTTTGTGTTCCTCTTCCTGCTCTTGGATTATTTTCTATTTGCTCATTTTTTTACTTGTTTACCCAGGTGAAATATTAAACAGGATTGGGACACACAAGGCCCTTGTTTACTGTATGTTTATCTTGCAGGTTTGCAAAGACCTAATGTTTATATGTTTTAGACATATTTCTATGTAGCCTTTGTTCACTTCAACAATCCTTTTTTGACTGCTGGGTTTCCTTGATTTTGTTTAACTGCATAGATCACCAGAAATGGCAACCCTACCGCATAAAAAGCCAGGTCTTTCACAGCACATGACTTTACAATCCATGGCATCCAGCAAGTGACTGGGTGACAGTAAGAGCTCATTCATATCTGTTTACAAGATGGCATCCTTACTGTCCCTAAGGACCAAAGACCATCTTTAAAGGGGTGGTTTACCTTTAAGTAATTTTTTTGTATATTATATAAAGGCTTATTCCAAACAAATGTTCAGTTCCTTGCATCACTGACCCCATCAAAAATAAATGCTCTGTAAGGTTTCTAATACAAGCCAAATTCAGGATCTCTCATATTCTTATTCCAGTCTCTAATTCAAATCCATGCTTGTTGTTAGGGTAATAGGAACCTAAAATTACAAGCTGCTGGAGAGCTGCTGAATAAAACAAAATCTGAATAATTAAAAAAAAACATGAAAACCAACTACAAATTGTCTGAGAATTTCACTCTCTACATCACACTAATGGGCAAATTTTTCAAGGGTCGAAGTGAAAATTTGAATTTTAAAAAATCGAATTATCAAGTTTTTTTGTGAAATTCAACTAGGGAATAGTTAAAATTCAATTCAAGATCTTTTTAAAAATTCCAATTTGATTTTTAAGAAACTCCCATGAACTTGAAATTCGACCCTTGATAAATATGCCCCTAAAAGTTTATTTAAAGGTGAACAAACCCTTTAAAGCTACTGTTTCATTTTGTCTGCCTCTTTAATCTGAAATGTAACAGCTTAATTTTCAAAAAATTACAAATACTTAAATATAATGAATGAGTTAATAAGGGTGAAGACATACAGAGCTACTAGTTGAAGTTACAAAATAGCCTGCCATATACAGTACTGAAAATTGCCTCTACTGAAACACGTGTCTTAGCAAAGCCAATTGTCAATATTGTCTATTTTATTGCCATGACAAGTAGCTGCTACTAGTATCTCTGTGTGCCTTTACCCTGAAAAATGCATGCCTTGTTTAAACTACCCAGTAGAGATGCCAATGCAACCTCTTGCAGAAATGAATTTCACAGTGTAGAAATAATTACCACATTATATTTACCATAAACACCATAACATAGTTTATAATATGTATCACAATTTAATCCAATTTATTTCTAGATAGTGTATACATTTATACATATATACATTTATATATAAATATATATATATATATATATATTAACAATGTCTTTTAGGTATATTTATAGATCTTCCAACAAATCTGCATTTTACATTTTAGCAATAATAATCTATGTCTATGACTTTCATTTATGCTGTGGGCATAAGCTGAGGAAGTAATTTTATGCTTTGTTAACTCACTAATACATATGATATTCATATTAACACATCTATGAACTTTTAGAATGAATAACATCACTCTTACATAAATTATGGATTACAAGATTGTCGTGAAATATAGACTTGCCAAAAAATTATCTGTGACTATGGCTAATTAAAACAGGAACATGAAGTCTACTATACTTGGGTCCATTTTATTGTTCCCAATAAAGAGAGAGAATAGCATCACCATGTATACGTTACCTGAGAACTTCTGTAATCAGTTTTTAATAGAGAAATACAGAAAGAAAATGTCCTGTGACCTTGGGCAATGTCTTTTTAAGTAAGCTCAGCTTCTCTTCATATGGATCCATAAGTTAAAAAAAAAAAGCAAACAGGGTCAGACCCAGTAAAAAAAATTGTGAGGTGCAATACTTATGGGACTCGTCAACAGAGTCACCAAAAGAAAAAGAACATTCCAAAGGTGAAGATTGCACATTTAGGGGATTATTTACTAAAACACAAATATACTGTATCTCATATTTTTAATAAACCAAACTCCCATCCACAATTTTATTTTATTTATCAATAAAATAACCTGAAAAATGTGAGTTTTTGCCCAAAAAAACCCATACCAGAAACCATTGAGATTTACTAAATAACCACCTAACAGGCCCGTTTATTAACATTTGAATTTCGCTTTTTTCCATGAATCTCATAAAATGTGTGGTTTTTCCAGGAGCAGTAACCCAGAGCAACCAATAAGATGCATGCTTTTAAACAGGTGACCAGTAAATGCTATGGGTTACTGCTCCTGGGCAAACTTTGTGTCTTTTATTACATTACTCCTTAGTCCACAACAGTGAATATTACTTGAGTGGGAAGAAGTATCCACAGAATCCATGTAATGAATCCCCACAGTCTGATTACTTTTTGGCATTGTTTGAAGTTTTCCAGAGTTTAAAAAACCACTGAAGAATTTCTAAACTAGTTAAAATAATTCCTTTATACAAATGTGTTTAATATAGTGCCAAATCTTGTATAGATTATATGACATAAATGGTTTATGGTTGAAATAGTAAGTATACACTTTCATTCTACACTAGAAAATATTTCTAAAGTTCCTTGAAAATAAACCTTCAGCACCTTTAAATTCAAAGAGATACTTTTCCTTACATTGCACTAAATACGTCAATGTCACTGTGCCCTTTGTGAGAAATGTAATTTTTGCTGGTTCTTACTAACCACAATGTGTTTAATAATAATCAGTGCATTTATAGCCAAGTGTGTATTTTATACCGTGGGGCTCAGACTGATCACAGTTCAGCTCTAGCAGTAGCCTTCAAGACATTACTCAGAAATGCTCAGCATCAAGTAATGACAGGCAGGGGTAAATGGAAGGGCTTCAAAGATTCTTCACTGAATCTTGCTCTAGCTAAAAACTGGCACCCATCCAAGACTTGCCGACTAACACCACGCAAAGCAGCAGCTGGTAAGTAACATTAGCAAACAGGGCCTGGGGGCTACCCATGTTCTAGTGCTCTGTTCACCAACTGCTATTCAGTAAAACAGCTGGATCAAAAGAGATTCAGTGAAGATGTAGTTAGAGCTTTATGTGTACAACTGTTTTGATATAGATTGTTTGCTAGAGGCAGAGATAATGATAGCTTTGCAAGTGAATGTATTGGCTGAGAGTTCTCCCACTATTTTTTTTTCATACGGCACTTATTGTTTAGGCAGCAGTGAATTTACAGGCTCATAATCTCATTTGGCAACTGAGACCCACAGAGAAAAGCAATTTAGTCATGAACACAAGGAACTGGTAATCTGTCATAAACCATATTTTGCCTACATGAAACAATATTGTTGTACTACAGAGGCTGCTGGTGTTTTGAATGTTCCAACTGGAGAACTATATTTACACAAAACATTGGACTGAAAAAAAGTAGCGCACTCTTGTTTTCAGAAAAGGGAATGCAGTGTTTAAAATAGGCTGTAAAATCTGTGAAAAATTATTCATCAAAAATAAATGTTTGTCTAGGAATCGCATGCACTATAAAAAGTGCTAATGTGGAAACCAGTACCCTGGCTGCATCTGGAACTTTAACACTTCTTATACTTTCATGCCAGGAGAATCTTGTGCCAATAACATGTGTAACCAGTATATTTATTATTTTTGTCATTAATGTTTAACGTAATGTTAATTTGTGAAAATCATGTTTGAACATTTTTTTGGTTAAATGAGAGACACCACTATATATGTAACAAAGTATAAAGTACATTAATGCTTACCTGTTTTAGCTGGAACAGAATATATTTAATACCTTTATTTTAGTTGTTGCTTGCTTTGTAGGGAGGCAGTGGTTCTCGATTTCTGGGTATTACCTCCAGGACAGACCAAGCATTGAGACAAAATTTGAAGGTCATTTGGGGTGAACGTTTATTTATTCCCCTGGAAGCTTCTGACAATTATGTTTTCATATAACTGTAAACTTATTTGATCATTGTGGAAATCAAAATGTCCAAACAATTACTGTAGTGTTTTAAATTTAAGCTTTAGTTCAGGGAAAAAAGAAACCTAAATATAAATATAATCAATAAAATGATGTACTGTTTCTGAAATAAACACTATTCCCCTCTCAGCAGGAGTCAGAGTCGGATTTTGACTGACAGATCTAATATTGTTTGTAATGTGAGCACTGGGCCATTGTATTTGGAGTTATAGGGGCATATTTACTAAGGGTTGAATTTGAGGGTTAAAAAAAACTTCAAATTCGACTATGGAAATTGTATGGGAATGAAATCCAACAATTCGATAATTTTAACAATTTGATCGGATTTTTTTATTCGATCAAAAATAAAGAATATTCGGTAGCTTTAATCTGACGAACTATGCAGTCGAATAAAAATTTAAAGGGGAAGTTATTTGACTGTCGAATATTCAAATAGATTTTTATTTGAATCATTCGATTCAAATGAATTTTCAAAATCCGAAGGTCGAAGTGGTCTTCAAAAAACAATAGAAAATTCGAATTTGAATCTTTTTGAAAAACTGATCGAATTTCAAATCCTTCATGTGAATTTGATAAATCTGCCCCATAGTCTCCCATGAATGTACCAGTATGGGATTCATTATCTGGATTTATATATCCATAAAGCTCTGAATTATGTAAAGGCTGTCTCCCATAAACACCCTTTTATCCAAATAATCCAAATTTTAAAAAATTATTTCCTTTTTCACTGTCCTTGATCTAAACTAAGCCATAATGAATCTTAATTGGAAGCAACCCCAGCGTATTTGGTTTATTTAATGTTTACATGTTTTATGGTAGACTGAAGGTATGAAGATCAATATTACAGAAAAATTCCTTATACAGAAAACCCCAGTTCCCAAGCATTTTGGATAACTGGTCCCATAACTGTATTGTTTTTAGTATACTCAGGTAGGACTGTATTATTGGCATCACCTCAGGTTTCCCAAAATTGCACTTGATCTAATGATCTTTTATTGTTAGATTGTCCAGTAGAGGAGTGATGAAAAAGATCAGCAAGAATAAGGGCTTTTCTTTACCTTTATATTATTTTTTTAATATGCTCATAGGAGAGGTATCTGCCCCCTAGCATAGTATCTTTTATTGTATGCTTCATTTGTATAGTAAAGGATTGCATAAAGTCACAGTAATCGAAAAACATTGAAATATGGTGGAGAGATGAGCAATTCTTGCCTATGATAAAAGCCAACAGCTAACACATTAATTTTCTTTGAAGGTCCAATAAATACTGTATCTATCTAATTATTTCAAAGCAATCAGACTTTCAGATGATAAAATAAAAAGTCTTAAAACAGCTGCACACGATGACATGCCTAAAATATATTTTTATCTATGCACACAAATGAAACATGTTCTTAAATCTAGTCTCCAAAGAAATGTAATGAATTGCATCAATTAAAATAATGGCTCTTATTAAATAAAAAGTAGTGTCCTTAATAGATCACTTTCATGTTGGCTCCAATTCTGTTTATAATCAAAATGTATATTAATGTGTTCAGTAATTATCTGGGCTCTTGAATTGTAGAAATAAATGTTCTAAAAGCTCCAAGCAGATTCAGTAGGCTATGTTAGTAATGACACTCTGATTAAACCAAATAAACTACCATTCTTTAATTTCATTTGAATAATCTATTATTATAATTGCAAAAGGGAAATGTAATATGTTCTGTTGAGTATGAATTTGTTTATATAGCACAGGTTATCCAGAATGCTTGGGACATGTGGTCTTTCAGATAAAGGGTCTTTCCAGTATTTGGATCTCCATACCTTATGTTGACTAAATAATAATCTAAACATTAAATAAACCCAACAGCATTGCCTTTATTTCAATAAGGATGAATTATAACTCAAGTACAAGGTACTGTTCTATTATTACAGAGAAAATAGAAATAATTTTTTTTTTAAAAATAGAATGATTTGCTTAAAATTGAATCTATAAAGAGAGAATCTATCATTATACAAAGACATAAAGATGGCACATTTATTGGGTAACTGCTTCCTCTACTGAAGAACAATTTTTGAGACTACTTGGATTTTGGCCAAACCTATTTAAACAAAGTTACAGCCTTTAGCAGAGTTGTCTTCATCCTCCAGGTTAAAAATTAATTTATACAACTTTTGCAAACTCCTGTTAATTTCTGTCTTTATGAGCCATAAAATGAGATATGTTCTATTATAATAGCATTGTATATGCTTTAGAGAATAGTCCTGATGATTTTTCATTAAATGATTTTCCTACTGAGTGTAATTATAAAATATAGAGCAGTAATTTGAAAGACAATTAAATTCGTAATAAAATAATCTCAGGTGTTTCTTTTTTTTTATTCAATAGATGCAAGAGCTGCAAAATTCTGAAGGTACACAATATCACTCACAAATGGCAGCTATGAGACCAAGGGTCCAGCCTCCAGATATCAGACAGTCAGGAATGATGCAGCATGGCCAGCTGACTACAATCAATCAATCACAGCTCAGTGCTCAGCTTGGACTCAATATGGGAGGAAACAATGTTGCCCATAATTCACCATCTCCTCCTGGAAGTAAATCGGCAACCCCATCCCCATCTAGTTCAGTGCATGAAGATGAAGTGGATGATAATTCAAAAGTATGAGTACATTAATATTTGTCTTAACTCACACGTGTGTTATAGAGGACAATAATACAGTTAAAAATCTGAAAACTTCAAAACCATCTTAATCACAGGGATTTGTTAATCACTAAATTGATAGCTTCTGCTCCTATATCAATATTTAAATCCAAAGGAATAAATGGAAAACAATATGATCTTGATCCATGGCAACACATGCTTCTGATTGAAAGATTTCTTTTCTGCATCTCATGCCCAACCTAGTAACAGAAGAGCGATTCGTCCATAAGACTTTGATACATGGTATTTTCATTCCTATTCATGCTGACAAAATAATTGATATTACACAGCTAATTACATCTTACATACACTCATAGATGTAAAAGTTCCTGCACGTGAATCCTTTGTTCTAGCTTTTTTGTAGAATATTTGTAAACCTCAATTAAGATCTAGTATTGGTAGTACAGGTATGGGATAGGTTATCCAGAAACCCCTTATCCAGAAAGATCCAAATTACAGAAAGGCCATCTCCCTTAGACTTCATTTTATCCAAATAAACCAATTTTTTTTTTTAAATTTCATTTTTCTTTGTAACAATAAACAGTACCTTGTACTTGATCCAAACGAAGTAAAATCCAATGAAATTGAATATCGAATTCATAGGATTTTACTGCTATTTGATCTATCGAATGATCGAATATCGATCATCCGATTTCACGAAAAAATCATACTAATATCCGATTTCATGAAAAAATCGTACAAATTCATCCGATTTCTTTAAAAAAAATGGATGAATCGTACGATTCGTATGATTTTTTTTTTTTAAAATCGGATGATTTCTATTCGATGAAAAAAAAACTTACATAAAAGCCTATGGGAGCTTCCCATATGCAAATATAGAAACTAGGTAGGTTTAATCTGGCGAAGTAGGCAATCTACAGTAAATAAATTTTAAAGGGCAAGTCCTTCGACCATCAACCGTACGATTTATTCGAATCATTCGATTCCATCGAATGATTCATTCAAATCATTCGATTCGCTCGAATTTTGGAATCAGCCCAAAAAAAAATTCGCAAATTTGGCAAATTCGACCATTGAGTATTCAAATTTGAATAATTTGAATATTCGAATTTTATTCGACTATTTGATGGTCGAAGTACTTCCCCTTTAAATTTTTATTCGACCACCTAGTTCGCCAGATCAAAGCTACTGAATAGGGTATCATTATTTTTGATTGAATAAAAAAAAATTGATCGATCAAAAAAAACATTTGAATCGATCGATTCAAACGATTAACTGATCGATCGAATTTTTCCTATTTGACCGTTCGACCAATTGAATTGCGGTAAAATCCTTCGAATTCGATATTCAAAGGATTTTACTTCACATACTATTCACATAGTATCTGCCCCTAAATGTATGAAAATCTAAATTACATAAAGATCCGTTATCCAGAAAGCCTCAGGTTCCACGCAATCTGGATAATGGGCCCCATACCTGTACTGTGAGCACTGGGCCATTATAGAGGCACTATCATAATTAGATAAGTGATCCTCCAAGACCTACACGCCTTTGTCATAATCATGGAAGTAGACTCATGACTGTATTAAAGGGTATATACAGAGTAGCTATAGTATGTTATATTAATAACTGTGTGGTTGGTAATCTGTCAAGTATTGCCAATTACCAGAGACCATTAGATAAACAATCCCTTGTTCCTTTCTAATCCATTGTTCAGCTGTCATAATAATCATAATAATTCATGTTTACCAATCCAGCATAGATAATAGTTAAAAAGAAAACAAAAATATTTTGTTTTAGTATTCAAACAACTTATAGTCATTCCATCTTATGGAAAGACCAGAAATCTGCAAGTCCCGAGCATTCTCAATAATAAACCTATACCTGTATTTTTAATTTTCTTAAGAGTCCTTATATGCTTCTAGATAGGAAATGCTCAAAAATATGTATATGCTCAAAAATAAGTTCCACAGTATATGGGATGATGGTTCATCACACATGTAGTGAAACAAATATTATACTATAATAATTATAATTGAGTTTTACATTTAGGAATCCATATGTGTCCAATTATGTGCACATAAGAGCTTTCAAACTTTAAACTGAATTAGGGGAAAGTATCTGTTTTCCAGTTGATAAACATATTACCAACCTATACACAGACCTATGCAATCAGTGAATCAAATAGAGGTGATGAGAAATGTTACCAAAAGCCAGTAAATGGTAATTTTGAACATGATTGTTTCTGCTTCATAAATGTGTCCTCTAGGTATCATGTATTGAACCCACTAGACATTTGTTCTTTCATATTCAAATTTCACATTTTAATGTAAATGCATTATATTTTTTATATAAACGTGTCCCTAAAATGTTTCCATATGTCAGACTATGAATAGATTTACATTTAATTTACAGGTTTTGGGATGCATATGATCAAGCACTTTTTGCTGGTACTGCACTTCTGCCACTATGGGGATGATTTTTTTAAGCTGCAACTTTTTTGATGCCAAAAAATCATGAGAAAAGAAATGTGAATTTTTCAGGATTTATTATGAGACAAAACTGACAATTCTGAATGCTACAGCTAAAACCTGTGAAAATCATATAGAAGTCAATGGCTTTTGACACTAACATTTATTTTGACACTAACATTTATGCAACAATACAAAAAAGTACTTTTCTGCTACTTTTCCTGTTTGTGTTTTTCAGTTTGGATTTTTTGATAAAATGTTTTAATAAATTTCATGACATTCATGGTTTCAGGTTCAGGCCTCCATGAGTTTGGGGCAATGTTAATAAATTCCACCATGCTTCACAAAATATATTTTTGTCTATAGGCAAAAAACAGGTATTTCCACATTAAAATGGCAATTCCCTTATTTAATGGAGTAATTATGGCTATTACGTGTACTGTGAAAACATATAAAAAAACTTTAAGTAAAAGAGATCTACTGCTCACCAGCTATAGGTCTACTGGTAGATCCCGATCTACCTTTTGGGCATATGTATATGTATGTATAATATATATTATTATTATTATACAGAAACCTCTGGTCACACTGATATAAGAAAATGTACATTCACGAATAGCATAGATACTAATGCATAAATAATAATAAACCCATATGTGCTGGCATAGGTAGAACTATCTGCAATAATACACCATCAAGAAATGACAAACACTATGGGGCCAATTTATTTAGTCGCAGCTTTTTGGGGTCAGGCTTTTTGACTCCAAAAATCAGAAAAAGTAGCCTGATAAAATTTTATTTTTTCAGGATTTACTATGTAACAAAAGTGCAACAATTTTGGATACGAAAATACTCTAGCTAAAAGTTTTCAAAATCATATTAAATTTAATGGCAAATGTCCCTTTTACAACTGGAAGATCTTTCTTTTGATTTTCACTACTTTTCCGCAGCTTTTCCTGCTTTAGAGAAAGTGATTTTTATGGTTTCAAAACCTGTAAAACCACACAATTTGGCCGTTAATAATAAATGTATCCACTAGTTCTGTATGCTCTCCTTTGTTATATATCTAAACTGTGTTGTGTATCATCAGTATTTAAATTACATACTTAATTTACAAATGGTGTGCAAGCTCTTCAACAGGCAAAGCACCCCATGGAGTTTGTAATAACAAATACACCATCACAATATGACAAACACTATAATAAGATGTCACTATTGTGTTTTTTGCAGGTACTCAAGCACTACATGTTACTCAGGTGAATATCAGATAAAGTTGTTGATATATTTATTACTTTTCCTTTTCCCTACTACAGATCAGTGGAGCAGAAAAACGTCCAGCACCAGATATGGGAAAGAAGCCTAAAACTCCAAAGAAGAAAAAAAAGAAGGATCCCAATGAGCCCCAAAAACCAGTTTCCGCCTATGCATTATTTTTCCGAGACACACAGGCAGCCATTAAAGGCCAAAATCCAAATGCTACTTTTGGTGAAGTTTCCAAAATAGTCGCCTCAATGTGGGATGGACTTGGAGAGGAACAAAAGCAGGTAGATAATTGCATTTATTTATATATATATATATATATATATTTAATCTCAACTGTACCTTGATTTAAAATACACTTTTCTAGTAACTGTGTTTGTATTGCAATAGACAGTGAGAAAGGCTGCACTTTTGTCTAGTTATTATCAGCATTAACTCAATTTTTCAGTCATATGAAAATTCTATAGCTCTCGTTTTCCCCTATAATGTATTAGTTTTAAATATTACTTGACTTGTGCTGTGAGTATGAGGTTATAGATAACATTTTCAATATTTTATTAGGCATGTTTCTAGAAATCAGGTTTAGAAAGGAATTGCCACCTGTATTTCCTAGAATAACAATTACTTCAAAGGTCACAAATACAGTATGCTCTTTACATATTGACTTTAAAAAAGAATAAAATTTGTATCAAGTGTCTACTAAACAACAGTTCAAAGTGTATACTGTACATGTTTTTTTGGACAGACATAATATCAAAGGCTATTTTGATACTAAAATCTACAGTTAGTATAGCTATGGGCATACAGGTATATGGTCTGTGTTTGAAAGAGTGGAGATGTTTGTGTGTGTGTTGTGTGTGTGTGTGTGTGTGTGTATGCTGGGTTTTTAATTTGGAGGGGTTGAACTTGATGGACTCGGTCTTTTTTCAACCCAATTTAACTATGTAACTATGTAACTATGTACATAGAGGCGTATTTTTCAAAATTCGGACGTGTGTAATTTTAGAGGTTTTTTTCTACTCCGAATAAACTCACAATTAAAAAAATGAATGCTACATTATTTATTAAAAACTCAAAATAAAAATGCTTGACTTAATGAGATCACAGAAAAAACTTGAAAACCTTGAAATGCTGGTTCACTCAAGAAAAGTTCAATAGCTTGAAAACGCAAATTATATTAAAAGTTTACATTTTAGCTAGCACAACTCCCATTGACTTCTTCATGACCTTGAAAGCTTTTAGATTACAGTTCTGTTTTTGTGGATTTTTTTTCCTTAATAAATATAACAGAAAATTAAACTATTATTTACATTGATGCTTTTTAACACATACATGGGGAAAATTCATATTGTTTACCCCTAGTGTATTTAAGCAGTTGTTTAATGGACTAGCTATGCTGTTTAAAAGAAGAGTTCTAATACATTTTTTTATATATGCCCATCTATTAAGCCACTATCTCTATGTAGTTGTGTGTGCAGTGAAATATATCTAGCCCAGAGGTAGACCTGCATATTTGATACTGAATATAAAAGTGAATTTGGCTATGAGCCAGTGTCTTGGAAAAGTTAACGACACAGACATAGCTAAAAATGATCTGGATAATGGTTGGAATCAGCAATTTATAGACTGTGATGAAGTCAAACAAGGTAAAAAGTTCAGAAATCAGTCCAAGTATTAGGTTGGCAACAGTATTAAAGCCATTCACTAACAAGCAAGACCACCAAGTTGTTGCAGGTGTCCTATAGTTCTGGATACAAGCAGATACAGGAATTTTCTCTTTTGCAAAAACTTTTCTTACATACACTTGCACTTTAAAGGAGAATTCAACTCTATAATAAAAAAAACCTGTACCTCCCACCCCACATAGACCCCCCCCAAACTTTATACTTACCCCTCGGTGCAGATTCAGGCAGCGGAGTTGCATGCAGCCATCTTGCAGGTCTTCAGTAAGCTGACTAGGAGATTGGCATGCCATCACAAACAACTGTGCTTGCACAGACATGGACTGAAATTGCATATCTCCCTGTCAGCTTACCGAAGACCCACCAGATGGCTGCCTGAATCTGGCTGCAGGGTAAGTATAACATATGGGGCATTTCCCTGGGGGGGGCAGTTAGGCTTGGGGAGGAGGGTCTACAAGGGGTGAGGGGGGGGTATGGATTTTTTTTATTGCAGGGTTGAATTCTCCTTTAAGCAGAGTGTGATTTTCAACAAATGAACAACTCTGAAAGCTGTTCAACAAATGAACAGCTTTCAGAGTTACACTGATATAACTAGTGCTAACACCATTTTCTGGTGTTAGCGTGATATGTTTTTCCTTGAACTCTAGGCATATTTTCCTGACATTCCATGAGTTGACTCTAGTAGTAGATTAGTGCCAAGGTACAGCATGCATTTACCTTTTTTGGGCAATCCTAGAGCACACTTAAAGTAGAGTCCCAAGAAATGTTACCAGCCAGTAGCTGATATAAATTAAATGACTCCCCATTGCTTATGCTGGGTACTCCTCATGCTACTGGTCTCCACAAAGCCTTAATCAGAAACCAGTGTTCTTTCCAATGTACAAGCCAAAAGTGAAAAGTAGATGTTTTAAAGTCTTACATGATTTATGGGAATGTCCAGTATGCCATGTGTAGGAACATTGCTAAAAGCTACATTGGTAGTAAATATAGGACTCGTGATCCATATCAAAATGTAATACAAATGTAGTTAAAATTGTTCTATTACTTTCTCTGTTTACCAGCTATATTTATCCCCTAAATTCCAATGAAATTTGCCTTAATAGGATTAAAATCCATGTTATATACTGAAAAAAAGCTGATGCTGAATATCAGTTCTAGCTTTATTATGGTACTTGCTATATCCTTAAACCATTAGAAATCTACTATATTCATTATTTTGTTACATTCATTTGCGGGATTTAAATATGTTTCTACTTTCCTGACTAGTCTAACAATTCACAAAGACCACTGAGGTAATTTTTCTCAGTTTGGTAAAAAAAAGTTGTTAAATGAGAAAAAAATGAAAGTGGTACAGAATCTAAACCAGATGTAAACGTAGAAAATTGGCATTGCATCCTAATTGGAGGCACAGTAAGGCTGTGATAGATTTGGCAAATTACAAACAAAACAGTCTTGTTTACATTACTGTCAGTGACTTTAAAGCTCTGGCCAGACAGACAAATAAGCCATGTGGTTAGACTAAGAGCTGACATGTAATACCCATTTAGAATTTAGAGCACTATTTGAAAAATGTCAATTGCTATTGTATGTACATCTATTTAGAGGTGTTTATTTAAACATAAGCTCTTCTTGCAGAGAGATGCTGATTCTCTCAGGGATTTAGGCAGGAATTTAATGATCAGGTATTCCATGCAAGTGAGAGAATACTGTGCCATATGCCTCTCTCTTCTCAGCATAATTCATATGCAACAGAATTATCTATAGCTGTTCAGCTCAATAGCAACACCTCATTATTTTATCCCTCACTATTTATTCCAATGTTTGACGCCTCATGAAATTACTGCTAATGTGTTGTAGAAGGGCAAATCTGACACAAGTGAGAAGAATTTAATTTCCCACACATTTCCTCCTGCTGCTGTGTCTTCCCCTCCCCTGGTAGAAGTGGCAAAAGTAAATAGTTAATTTGCTTCAATTATGAGCCTGTCCTGCTAAATTAGAAGCAGCAGGGATATAAAGAAGTAGAATTACACTTTTCAAGAAGGTCGACAAAGCCTACAAACCAATGTTTTTTCTTGGAGTCAATTCAGCTCGATTAATATTGTGTCAAGTCTATCAAATCATTTACACTTTATTGGTGTTTCTACATCCACAGGACCATTTTTATCATTTACCTTTAAATCAGCTTCCAAATACTCATAATCCCATGGAACATAATCTAAACTGACATAAAAACAACACTTTCTATAGAGAAATTCATTGTTATAGTCACAGACTAGAGCAGTGATCCCCAACCAGTAGCTCGTGAGCAACATGTTGCTCTCCAACCCCTTGGATGTTGCTCTCAGTGTCCTCAGGCAGGTGCTTATTTTTGAATTCCAGGCTTGGAAGCAAGTTTTAATTGCACAGTAGAGTGCCAAGTAGAGCCTCTTGTAGGCTGCCTGTCGACAGAGGCTACTAAATAGTCAATCACAGCAATTATTTGGCAAGCCAAGGGACTTTTTCATGCTTGTGTTGCCCCCCAACTCTTTTTACATTTGAATGTAGCTCACGGGTAGAAAATGTTGGGGACCCCTGGACTAGAGCATAAAAACTCCTATATTTGGATAGAACGTTATGATGTTAGCTGCTTTTCACCACATGGGAAAGATTCCTTTGCAGTACATACTTCCTTCTCTGACTGTAATTTCAAGGATATTAAAATCTTCTATTCAACACATCATGCTGGTTTGGATAGGCAAGAAATTGGCGGTAGAAAGGATTAAAAAAGCGTTAGAAAGGATTAAAAAAGTAGCAACTAGCTGACAAAGTGTGGGTGAAGGAAGGTATGGTTTTAGTTGAGGGAGATAGAGAATACTAGCAGGATTTTGATGTTATTTTTTTTAGTTAAGAAAAATCTTGATCTTGAAAATGAGTAAAGCATATAAGTGAGCTCTGAATTTTAATTGCATAATACTGAACATGAAGATTAATTCTAGAATGAAAAAGAACATTTCCTGAATCTGAAATTGAACTGCTGGGAAACCTTATAGATCCCCCAGTTTCGATTGTAATAAAGCTTCCCCTTGCTATTGCAGTAATCTGAAAATTGGAATGGCATGTTATGTTTAATGCAGAAATCTCTGTAACATTTTATATAGGAATCTGATATAAACATATGTATTTAGACATCTTGTTGTACGCTTTTACTAGAAAAGCAAAAAATGCATTCTGCATTTTTCTGGAAAAAAATGGAAACATGAAATTTATTAAATAATAATCACAGGCCATAACAATGTTATATATTGGAACTAGTTGCATACATACATGGATATTTGTAATTTAAATTAAAATAACACAGTTGCTATTGCTGTATACATATACAAATTAATATATTGAAAAAATAAATATATATGCAGAAGGTGTTCATCCTGTGTTTTTTTTAGCATGAAACCATTTTACTCATGACTAAATCATCATCCACCTAACCTACATAGTTACATAATAGTAAGGTTCCTGGTTCCCGCTCCAACTTCCAAATAGTTTATGGCTGTTGATTCAGGTGTCTGTGCTACACCCTTTGGTACAATAATCAGAAAAGTTGGTGAATCAAATCAGCTCCAGGCAGTGTTTCTTAACTGCAAATGTGTTTTTATTAGCAGTGTATGCACACTACATGTTTCGGGCAAGGCCCTTTATCAAGTGTTACTTGTACACTTGATAAAGGGCCTTGCCCGAAACATGTAGTGTGCATACACTGCTAATAAAAACACATTTGCAGTTAAGAAACACTGCCTGGAGCTGATTTGATTCACCAACTTTTCTGATTACATAGTTACATAGTTAAATTGGGTTGAAAAAAGACAGAGTCCATCAAGTTCAACCCCTCCAAATTAAAAACCCAGCATCCACACACACATCTCCACTCTTTCACACAAACCATATATGCCCATAGCTATACTACCTGTAGAGCATTTATGACACTATGCTCATAAATAACAGATTTTTTTATAGGTTATAAGTCCTAGCGATTATTTTGCCGTAAAAGTACCAAAATAACATATTCCTTAAGAGCTTACCTAAAGCATTGCTAACATGTTGTTGCCACAATAATATTTATTTCAGAAAACAGACCGAAAAGCTGAGCAATATAAAACTTCCAGAAAGTGCTAGGCAGCTGTGAACAATCTTCTCATGTGCAAACAAACCATCATTCTATGATCCAGTATGAATCACAGGTGCTCATGTGGAGCCAATTACCATACAATTTGTTTATTAATATATTGCCCATTTGTGGCAGATTTGCACAAAATATTCTCAGATTGAGCAGTTGGAAGTAAAATTCAGTTTGCATTCACTACACAGGGATAGTAAGTTTTAAAAATTAACTTTTATTATAGTGTAGCGTCCGTTACATAGTTAAAGTCAATTTTAAAGTAAACTGTAGACATACTTTCCATTTTTTGTGAATTTTGAATTATTAATTATTTTGCATAGGAATTTCCATTTATTTATGATTTTCTACATACTCTACATGGTACTTTTTCACTTTTTTCTTTCCTGTAGCTTTCTTAGAAACCCCATTATTCTTTCAACTAATTTCTAAAGTATAGTTAATACAGCCTGAATGCCCTATCAGTATAGTATATTCTTACATCATACCTTTTGGATGCCTTTTGTATGATCTTAAGAATCATTTACTCTTAAATGCTATTTCTTTTGTTGTAAATATTTCTACTGGAGTTGCAGATACAGTATTACCTATCACGAGAGGAATCCGAACAATATTGAAATCACCTCTATTTTCTGCCAGTCAAATATCCCTGGAAGCTTAATGAAATTCTACCTTATTAAATTCTTGTTCCAGTAGCATGTACAACCACCTCTCACAAGCATTTAAACTATTGCACAACACCATATGCACAACATCATATGGAAAATGAATTACTGCACATTTTCTTACTAAGCTAACTGTAATTAAATATGTGCTTCTGTAATCATAAAAGTAGTCTAAACCTGTTAAGCTGTTTGCGTAAACTATGCAGGCTGTAATATTGCATATATGAAACAAGTAAGACTTCTGGTGTCTTTTATTTATACAAGGGGCACATGCTGTTCTGAGGACTAAGTAGTGTCATGTTTCTCATGTTATCTGCTTTGCGCACATTCACTAAGTGATATTACATTGTTGATAATGCTGATGGAACTATACAGTGGAGATACATTAAATTGGTTAAATACAGTAAAACTATTGTCTCTATATTTCCAATTGCAATTGGCACAGTAAGGTTGGTACCTAACATAGATGTGTACTCCTGAACTTCCCATGACATGCCCCTCTTCCTGCCCGATTCATTCACCTTAAACAGGTGGATTGATGCTCACAGTGCAAAATATTTTTGTTGAATGCTAAGAATTTGTGTTGTCTACATATGAGAAGGAAAATTACAAAATTGTATGGGAAAGCAACATGTCATGATTCACCAATGGTAATACAAGTTCAAAATATAGGGACGTATGAAAAACTTAATTCATTTATAGGGTTATTCCATTCCTTGCCATTTTTTGTCCTTTGGACTCTTCCAAAACAAATGTGAACTGATCCTTAAGATTCATTTGAACAGGGTAAGGGTGCTGCTTAAAACTCAAGGAAAGAGTGGGTTGTAGTGCAGCAACAAAAGTATAGAGCTACTGGTGTCCATGGAAGATATGGATTCCCCTTGCCATGCAAGAATATGCTCTCTACAGAAACTGTATTGGTGTATAAGTATGTATACATTCCTGCTGTTCAATAATCAGATTGAATTTTGTGATAATCTATGGACTTAATCCTAACAGCCTTAGTTAGGGACCACCGTGTGGGGTTTACCTTGACGTGGTATGGTGGCTTATCAATTTTATGATCATAACTTTGTAACAAAAAAATCCTGTTTTTCAAAATTTACATGCATTTGCTTATTTACTTGAATTGCTTAGACAGGGTTTTAAATATTTAAGTATTTTTAAGTATTTTGAAATTTGCCTTAGGTGTGCACCCACAACCCCCCTCTTTTCTTGTAAATATTTAACATTTTTGTTTTGCTTGGTAATAAATATCAAATTTCAGTCAGTGTGAAATATTTTTATTTTACTTGTCAAAAATGAGTCTAAATATAGTTATTAGTCGAAGAAATGCAATATATAGCAAAGCTACTAAGGGTTTATGGCAAAAATATGTGTGTGCATGTGTTTTAACATCTTAAAAATATTTCTGCTTTCCTTGCCAATGTATGATGTCTGCTTTTGGCCCTAGCTGAGGATTTATAATGATTGCAAAAGTTATAACCTTGTGGTATAGTAATCAAAATGCCTAAATAAGATGTAGTAGCTGGAAAAGTAAATCTGCTGTCCATTTACAGTAAGCCATATATGATTGAATATTTCAACTGTATCTTTTCTTGAAGGTATACAAAAAGAAAACTGAGGCTGCCAAAAAGGAATATCTAAAGCAGTTGGCTGCATACAGAGCAAGTCTTGTATCCAAGGTAATATCAAATATTTATGTTGTACATTAAACCAATATTAGTGGAATTTGTTGCCAAAATAGCATTACTGAATGCAACATTTCATACTATAAACAACAGTAAGGATAATTTACAACAGCTAAATAGCATAGATTGTGGTCAGTGAATGGCTCTTTGTGGCAACACCATAATGGGCACTGTTAGGAAATAATGAGTGATTTCCAACGCCACTGTAGTATTTACAGAATATTAGTTACTGACAAACTGCTATTTTGATATGGAAAATGTTTCATTTACATAATTTAAAGCATGGCTTCAAATATTTGTAGTGGAGGCAATTGTAGGGGATTATAAATAGTACAGACTGGTCTGTATCTCAGTAATTTAGCATAATGACCGTTTTAAAAGCAAAACCTAAAACCAGATTTAGGGCTATTCCAAAGCAGTGATGTAGGAAGCAGCACCAAAACACTGACTGGATGAAATGAATTCATGTTATCAATTTAAACAACAACATATTTAAAACAAACTTGCAAATGAATTAACATTAAGTCAGTTATTTATCAAAAGTTGAATTTTAGAGCTATGTGAGCTTTTTTAAAAGCTCCAGTGATTTGTAATTAAAAAAAACTCAAATGGTAAAACTCAAATCAGCGAGTTTGGGGTTAACAACGATTTAAACAAGTTTTCGAGCGAAACCCACCATAAAAAACTCAAACATCATGAAGGTTACAAACATCTTTAAATGGTTCAAAGGACTTCTGCCATTGACTTCAACATGACCTAGATGGGTTTTAGATATTATTATATCTATTTTTGGATTCAAGCTATTTCCAGGGTATAATGAATCTTGAAAAATGTGAGTTTTTATTTTAACCCTACTTAATAAATCTGCCCCTAAATTAACAAATAAATTCAGCCTAATTTTCACCCTATATATTTGGACCACAACAAAGCATTATGGGGCAAATTCACTAAGCTGCGAAAATGCGCTAGTGTTGCCTTCGCTAACGTTCGCCGCACTTCGACAGGCAAATTTTCGCTAGCACTGCGAAGTGAATTTTCACTCAGGGCAGGGCAAATGTTAGCGAAGTTCGTTACTTCACCAAGCAAATCGAATTTACGCTAGTGATGCCTAATTTGCATACGGCACCAATTTCAAAGTGTAATAGAAGTATATGTTCCAGCCACTACATTACACTACACAAGCCCAGGAAACCTTTAATAAATAAAATAAAGTTGTCCTATTGCCATATGTTAGGAAATGTAGGGGGGAGGAGGGTAACCCCCCCAAAAAAATTTCGCTCTTTATCAGACTATCACCCTACAAAAGGTTAATCACGCCAGCGTTTTTTTGGGACTTAGAAAAAAATTCCATTTATTTTTCAAACTCCTATCTATTGTATTGAACTTTGTCAGGTCTGACCTGGTGAAGTAACGTCTAGCGTAAATGGTAAAATTCAGTAAAATGGTCATCTTAGTGAATTTGCGTAATTACGATCCTTCGTCAGTGCGCAACTTCGCCTGGCATTAGGGTGCGAAGTTGCGCTAGTCTATCTACTTCGCTAGCGAAAATTCGCCAAAGTCAGTGTTAGTGAATTTGCGAAGTTGCAAATTGACGTCATGCTGGCGAATTAGCGCTAGCGTTAGACGCTTCGCGCTTTAGTGAATTTGCCCCTATATGTTTTTGAATAGATGCGAGTGAAACTATGAATACCAGTCATACATGTGTTGTACATCATTGTTCATATGAGCTATCCTCCTGTACTGCATATGTTGTGGAAGGAGGAATTATTTTCAGCCTTTTCCAGTTTTTAGACCTCATCATTCATTTGATTTATTAATAAATTTACATATGGGTTTGGTTTTAAACACATATTATATTGCATAAATGTTTCTACTGACATTCCTACTGTATACAAGTCCTAAATGTACATGTACAGATGGAGCACTAGCTATAACAAGTTAATTATTCAGGTATCCTGTTTTCTTTATTATTTTGGGATATGTGCCAAAATAATTCATATTATCTTCAGTCACCTCAGTCAAATGATCGCTGAGGAATCCTGAGAAGTAATATGGGATAATCAGCATTCCATATGTACTCAAGTAAAATAACTGTCATGAAACAAAGATAACATTGGGGTGTGGCACCCATCATATCATATGCCAGCTCATGACACAATTCTTTGGGGCAAATTCACTAAAGTGTGAAGCGTCTAACACTAGCGCTAATTCGCCAGCGTGACGTAATTTCGCAACTTCGCTAGCGAAGTAGATAGACTTGCGCAACTTTGTACCCTTACGCCAGGTGAAGTTGCGCACTGACGAAGGATCGTAATTACGCAAATTCACTAAGATGAACATTTTCCTCACTGTTTGCACTTGTGTCAAATTTTTTCTAAGTCCAAAAAAAACGCCGGCGTATTTTAGCATAGGAGGGTGAAAGTCTGAAAAAGATCGATAATTTTTTTGGGGGGTTACCTTCTTCCCCCCTACATTTCCTAATATATGGCAACACAACTATACAGGGGGCACATGTAGGGCAATAGGAAAGCTATATTTAATTTATTAAAGGTTTCCTGGGCTTGTGTAGTGGAATGTAGTGGCTGTAACATATACTTGTATTATAAGTTAAAGTTCCCGCCGTATGCAAATTAGGCTTCACTAGCATAACAGCGCTCTGCCCAGCAAAGTAACACTAGCGCAACTATGCTAGCGTTCGCCAACCTTAGCGTAAATTCGCACTTTAGTGAATTTGCGTAGTGCTGGCGAAAATTCACCTGGCTAAGTGCGGCAAACGCTACCGAAGCCAACGCTAGCGAATATGCGAATCTTAGTGAATTTGCCCCTTTGTTTCAAAAATCTGTTCAGGCAAACATACACAGCTTTTTTCCACAAAAAAATCTGCATGATTAGTATACTCACTCGGGGTTCCCTTTATGATTGTCACAGCACGAAAGCTTGAGCAAACATAAATGGGCCCCTTATTGTCAGTTAAGTGTTAACATTTATCAAAGTTAATGTGTTTGATGGCTTTGAGCAGTATTTAATATACAAGTTGTACTGATGTGAATTTGTCCAAATTGTTTTTAATTGATCAGCCCCTAGTTTTTTATAATGCTTTAGATTTTTTCTATTAAAAAGAGAGTACCTGTATTTTAAGGGGGCTATTTACTAAAGTTAATTTTATCTATTTTTTAAATAAAAAACCTCAACCAAACTCCCATTTTACCTTATTTATCATTAAAATAACTCAAATAAATAGAATCAGGAAAAAACTCGATAAAATTGAGTGAAATCCCAAATTGTGCATAATTTCCAGACTTTTCTCCCAAATCGCTCAATTTTTGTGGGTTTTTACATGAAAAGCTCTAATTTTTCAGATTGTCAGGCTAAACCCAGCACAGACCACAATATTCAAATTGGGATAGGGACATCTTATATTGACTTATACATGAGTTTGACAGGTTTAAGATGACAGATTTTTGGATTCTGGCTTTTTGCAGTACTGGGGTATAACAAACCTCAAAAAATTGAGTTTTAGGGGCTGATTTACTAAAGGTCGAATTTCGAAGTGGAAAATACTTAGAAATTTGACCATTGAATTAAAATAATTCGAAACGAATGGTCAAATGGTCGAAGTAGCCTATTTGATGGTCGAAGTTTTTCAAAAATTCACTTCGAAAATCAAACTTTTTACATTCGAATATTCACTTTGACCCATAGTAAATCAGCCCCTAAATAAATAACCTCCTAACTATTAATTTATAAAAAAAATGTCATTAATAAATATTCCATATACATAAAATTTATATTTCCTGTAGTTCTGACAAATCTGAAACAAATCTGTTATACTGGTAAGAATTATAGCTTACAGTGCTAAATGCTGTTTTTGAACTACACACGCTGGGAAAGGTCTGACAGATATTTGTTTATATTGCGGACACTTATGAAAAGAATGCATTGCCTGAACAAATCTAAAGAGAATTAATTTATATAAACTGACCCTTTCTAAACATTGTGCAAAGTGCAGCAATTGAATTTACAAGGTGAAGCCAGCCCCTCAAGGGCTTCAGTGAAGATCAATCAAAATTCTGGCCACTGAACATGCAATTTATCATACAAATGACCTTTTCACTAACCTGAACTAGCAGTTTACCTCAAGTAAATATCATTCATTCAGTCAGTGGTAACGTTTGCTGCTATAGTGTAGTATTCTAGGCATAAAGGTCTAGATGTACAATATAATATTACATTTTTCTAGGTATCAAAAGAGTACGCTTACAAATGCACACAGAACACACACCACCTCTAGGGTACATCTAATATGTAATAACGTACATTTAATTTTCATGTATTTCATTTGTATAATACTAAACGTGTTTTGTTTTTTTCTTCCAAAAGGGCTACAGTGACCCTGTTGATGCCAAGGCATCTCAGCCTTCTCAAATGATGAATGCAAAAGCACCAGTTTTTCATGGGACTACACAAGCACATTCCACATTGTATCTTAATTCACCCTATCATCAGCAATCAGCAATAAGTCCTCACCTATCTGCAATGCATCCTGGGATAAACAGGAACATAGCACCCAAACCCAACAACCAAATGCCAGTGACTGTTTCTCTAGCAAGCATGGCTGTTTCTCCACCTCCCTCACTTCAAATGAGTCCACCTCTCCATCAGCATCTTCACATGCAACAACACCAACCCTTCTCAATGCAGCAGTCCATTGGAAACCAGCTACAGATGCATGGGCAGACAACATTGCATTCACCAGCAATGCAGCAGGTTAGTTTATTTCTCTGATTTTGGTGGGTAGCTGTAACATGATGCTCATATTTATTAGACACCACCTAATAATGGGCAGGATAGCACATTTAGTTTGTTTTTGGGAACAGTATAAAAATAGTTATTTCATGTTCAGCTTTAAGAGTTTAGCTTTTGTTTGGTATTTTGGATTTTATAGTTCCCTCTAAAAGCTTTTTTCAATGTTATGGGGAAAAAAAATTTATTTTTAAATTTTCAACTAACTTAATTAAAGCTTTAGGTTTAGGACTTGAAGAATATAGAGCAGGGATTCCAACCAGCAGCTTGTGAGCGACATGTTACTCACAAACCACTTGGATTTTGCTCCCAGTGACCTCAGAGCAAGTGCTTATATTTGAATTGCTGGTTTGGAGGCAAGTTTTGGTTACATAAAAAACAGGTGTACTGCCAAACAGAGACCCCTGTAGACTGCCAGTCCACATGGGGGCCACCACATAGCCAATCATAGTCCTTATTCGTAACCCCCAGGAACATTTTTCATGCTTGTGTTTCTCCCTAACTCTTTTTACATTTGAATGTGGCTCATGGATAAACCCCTGATATAGTGACACAGCATGATGCAAACATAGGTATAGCATTGTGTATCCTTCCATCTTCCATATGCATTTTTCCATTTTCCTAATATAGATAGCATTTAAAGTGATGTTAATAAATTAACAATGCAAAAAGGCATATTTTTTAACATTCAGTCATATGGCTTATTATAAAAAAAATAGAAAATAAGGATTGCACACTCTTTATAAATGAAAAAAAAGAAAATATTTATTACATGTTAGTTACAGAGATTAGCAACCACATGTTGCCCTACGCGTTTCGACCCGCAAGAGGTCTTCATCAGGGGCATAAAAATAATCAAGAAAAATGCAAATTCTCTAAATGTATATGGCTTATTATAATCCATACCAGAGATGTTAGAGAAAATTTCTTGCAAAATTTTTCTTTTTGCTCAGACACAAGGTTTTAGGTGGCAAGCTTTTTGTTTTTCATTTAAATCCAATGATGCAAAAAAGGAACTACATTAAAAAATCAATACCATACAAAGCAAAAGGGCAGTAACATAACTAGGTGGGGGCGGGCCTGGTTGCGGGCTGTGCAACCGGGGCCCCCTCACCCCCCCTCCATGTCGATATTATTTTGCACCTGCAGCCGACTGAAGCTAGCTACAGCGAGGCGCAATCTGCCTGTGGGTCCAGTGGGGGTGCAAACTTAGTCCATTCACACACCCCAGCTCCCCTGGTAGTTCCGCCACTGCAAAAGGGTTAGGTAACTTACTTATGCCTTTTGGCATCACTTATCATGAACCACTTCAAGCATTTTACAGACTTTTGCTTTATAATTACAGTTTTATTATTTAAGTTATTATTTTAAGTGTCCTTTTTTAGCTGACTGTAAAATGGAAATTTTGCCAATAGCTTTCTGGTAATACCAATGAAAATGCTTTATTAACTATAAAGTACCTAACATGAAAACTGAGGGATTCTTAACATGCAATAAATATATACAATTTGATTATTTTCCTGATTGCCTGTGTGCACATGACCGAGAAAGATAGTCTAAATATATGTGACAATATGCACGTATGGAATCCATGGAACAGACTGCATTTAAAATAGCATTCAAAACAGTAATCTAAATATTGTTGTGTGAGAATAACGGGAGATTTCAAATTGATAGAATATGTGAAAATATGATGCTGCCGTGATAGCCTCCTTTTTCCCATCATTATCTTTATTTGCAGAACTAGCAGCTTGTTATTCTAAATGTGATATCTGGATGTGGGATTATATTTGATTTGTGCAGTGTACAAATATGCCTCTCTGGATTTTCCAGCTGTATGATATTCTTCTTTTTGAATTATATATTTTGTTCTTGCACTGTTGCTGTCAAACACAACAAATCATGAGGTACTGTGATGTATTTTATTCATTAGTACAAACTACATGGTTCAGTCAAAGGGATGATCTAAGAGCAATAAAGCTATGGTAATTTCTACAAACTAGGCAATGCTAAACCCTTTGATTCTTGACAAGAATATGCAAGGTCAAATATAAATGTTTCTATAAAAACAGTCATTAATGTAGCCCCAATTTGCATGCTTTAAAAGTTTTGCAGCATTTCAAAAATAAAGACTAAAGTTCTGTATCCCGCTTTGCCCTGAAAGCCTTTCATAATGATGATCTAACAGCTTAGGAAGAATTTTCTGCTCCTGTTCCGCTAATACAAAAAATAAAATATATATATGTGTTTGTGTGTGCACTTAGGTTCATTTGGAGGGGTTTAACTTGACAGACTTAAAAATGTAACTAAGTAACTATGAATTGCCACATGGAAAAGCTGATAAAGGTGCCAATTAAAGGAAAACTAATGTATACCCCTCAAACAATGTAGGTCTCTATAAAAATATATTGCATAAAAGAGCTCATATATAAAACCCTGCTTCATGTAAATAAATAATTTTCATGATAATATACTTTTTAGTATGTGCCATTGGGTAATCATAAATAGAAAACTGCCATTTTAAAAAATAAGGGTTGCCCACTGGGATCATAATTCACAGTGCACACGGACATACCAAACAAACCATACATGTTAGGTCACATGAGCCAATTAACAGACAGACTTCTGTCTTTTGCTTCCACACTTCTTCTTCTTACACTTAGAGTTGTAGTATTTCTGGTCAGGTGATCTCTGAGGCAGCACAGGGACCATCATGAAATGGTGGTTCAAGGCAAGATATGTCAGCACAGAAAATTAATTGTTAAATCCCAATACTCCCATTATCTTTTTTACAAGTGGCGATATATACCATTTAAAAAAATGACAATTAAAGTTAATAAATCGGGCCCACTGTTTTATTATCAAAGAGAAACACTGAAGTAGCGAAAAGACCCATTGCTTGTTTAAAGAATATGGTGAGAAAGGACATTGTTGACTTTCAGCCATTCTTGAAAATAGTGCTCATACCTGCATTTAATAAAATTTTAGAAAGAAGACTCTTTGGAATGTTATGCTTGCATAGTTATATATTTATTAACTGTTCATATATATAGCTCTGCTGTCCTTACACAGCACTGTAGAGAGAAATTGTTTAAGACATTGAAATTCAGCCTAGTACCACTTACAATCTGAATGATACATAAGATGCTAAAAATATATTTCCCAAGACCAGAAGGAGAAAACACATAACTTGTAATAAGTATTATATATATATTGTAAGCTCTTTGGGGCAGAGATCTCCTAGCGAATATGACTGTAACATTGTACGGGTTATTTATTAAACCTCAATTAATTTTTACTGGCTTTTTGGAGCAAAACTTGAACTAAATTTTTTAAAGATTTATTATACCCCTATGCTGCAAAAGGCCTGTATTAGTCAATGAAAGAGGCACCTCTTAGCCAGAAAATACAACTTTTTCTGAGTTTCTGGAGGGAAATAAACCTTTTTGGCAGAAAAGGCAGTAACTTTTTTTTCTCCGTTTCTTTGAGTTGTTTTTACCAATCCCATTAAATTGATTTGATTTATTATAAAATAAGGCAAAGGGCATTTGGTCACGCTTTTTTATTGGGAAATTAAATAAATTTGGACTTTAGTAAATAACCCCCTAAGAGTTTAATTTAGAATGTAACGCAGAATCCCTATCCAGTTTTAGGCGCACATTTACTAAGGGTCAAAAGTAAATATTTGAATAAAATTTAAATTTAAATAATTCGAATTTCAAAGTAATTTTGGGCTTCTTGGACTATCAAATAGGCCAAAATTCGATTTGAATAGAAAAGAATTTCTTGGCCCTTTAAAATCCTTCGAATTCCACACTTTGCCAACTTAAAGCTGCCGAATTGCCATTTTAGCCTATGGGGACCTCCTAAAACCTGTCCTGAATTTTTTCTAAATCCTGGAAAATCTATTTTTTTTTTTGGAAAATCATTTGATTCGAATTCGATTGAATTCCATCTAATTTGATCTAATTCTATTGAAAATTCGATCAAAAAACACCCCCAAAAAAATTGATGGTCTAATTTCGATTTTTTTTTCATTCTAAATTTGCCCCTTAGTCAATTTGCCCCTAAGATGCAACCCAAACTTCACCCAAAAGGCCACACATCTTCACTGAAATGAGACATACCCTTTGTTTCAGTTTCCATTATCCCCAATCTACTACACTACTATTTGATTCAAGAAGTGATCAATTCGATTTTTCCTGCTTGTAATATAAACTCCAATTAGACTTGAGCCTGAGTTCAGCTAAACAAAGTACAACAATGGTGAGTCTTGGAAATGCATTTTAAGTGGAATGGTAGAAAGATTTTTTAAGCAGTAATAGATTTGGTTGGATCAGGTCAGAACACTTGAAATTTACATTATAATTAACCTGTCACCAACTTCTCTCGGTGGACATGCTGCAAGGTTTAACATGGAACTTGATATTCCAAAATGTAGCAATAAATGGTTCTGTACTCTCTCTCAATGCATAACTATTTTTGCACATTACTGGTGTAATGTTATGTCTACAAAAAATATTTTGTTTGTGTTTTGAATAAAGTATTTTAATTATTGACCAATCACATTTCCTTTAGAGAAAACCACAGAACAAAATATGTAAAATTTTGGGAAATTTTAAAACTTACTGCAAAAGTCTTATACAGGAATGTAGTATTTCCTGCAAAATTCACATTGCATTTTTACATTTATACTTGTCAGTAAGATAGAAGTCTAAGAAGGTGCCATTAAAGTAACACCAAATGAGTTCAGTTACCTCCAGTAATAAACATATTTTCAAGCATACTTTTCTTTGAGTTTTAATAATGGCCTGAAGATTGATGAATAAATAATTTGTGGGCAAAAAATACCAGAGTTTGATGAAAGTACTTATGTTTTCAATGCAAATTAAATTACAGTTAAGTGCAAAGTTGGGCATATTTTCTTGTTCTTATGGCTCTAAAACACATCCAGAATACAAAGTTGTCGCTACTCATAATTGAATTCATTATTAGGAGTCATAACAGCCTAGCATAAGAAGAACAAATTAATAATTCTAAGCATGATCGAAAACAGTTGGCAATTTCCTCCTGAGAGTGACAATGGGAAAATGCTGAGAACATTTAATTGAACCTCAGAACACTTGTACTACATGCTTTAAAATTTGATCATTATTAAAGAATGTACAGCAGGTGAGTAGATGCCGAGACAAACAGAAAGGGATAGTTTTACAGTTGCATTAGAAATATTTAATATAATGCATACCATAATTAATAGTGGCTTCATGTGAAATGCAATAAAATGATAAAGTGCCAGTATGAGAGAGTGCTGATTCTTCTGTTTATATTTTAATAATACAACATCCCTTTATGCTTGTTGAGTATTGATTGTTTTATACTTTCATAAGTATGCATGAAAAGCAAAGTTGAGTTATTGATACGTGGGTTTCAGAAGTTAATACAATTATATAAGAAGGCACTTACAGTAAAATAAATCAAATAAAGGTTGTAATCCTGGCTTTCTCTTCAGTCAATAATTTGTGATTTTATAAAACAAACAGTTTTACTCTTAACATTATTCCCATGCAATTGAATGTCGCATTTTACCTATGATGTGAGGAGTTAAACACAAATCATATAAATATGTATATATACATATAGAACATACATGATATAGTTTATATAAATAGAATGGTAATGCAGGCAATGTGGGTCTGGCATTTCTGCCTTCAAGATATTAAAAAATGGCAAATGTAAATGCAACATTTTGGGGATTTGATTGAGGAAGAACCAATATTATAACCTTTCCTGGGTTGATTTTACTGTAAATACCTTCTTAGATGATTGTATTAAAAATGTAATTGTTGACCAGGAATGTATAGGTGCAAATGTATTACAATTCAAAATGACCCTATCTCTGTTATTCAAAAAAATCACTCAAAAAATTCAGATTAGCATTTTTCAAACTTGAACAACATTTTAAAATGAAAAAAAATCAAGACAATTCAAATGGAAATGTTGTCTAAGTCAACGGAGGTACAGGTAAATGATCTTTTATACAGAAAGCTTGAGCGCTGGAGTTTCTGGATATGACATCTTTCTGTAATTTAGATCACCATACCTTAAGGCTGCTACAACTGAGTTAATCATTAGATTAATCCAATAGAATTATGTTGCCACCAATATGGATTCAGGTAGCTTAGTTACCATCTAGTACAAGGTAATATTTTATTATTAATGAAAAAACATTTTTAAAACATTTAAATTATTTGCTGAAAATTTACTCTGTGGGGAATGGGCTTCCTGTAATTTGGACCTTTCTAGATCACTGAGGAAAAATGCAATTGAGGAAAAAAGTTGCATGAGGTTTGCCACAATTTGTTTTTGCAATAATGATTTTTTTTCTCTCAAACACAAAAGTTAATCAATTGCCCTCCCCCATGTTAGCCTATTAGCCCCCCATGGGGCAACTATTGATTTCATATAAATCTACTGAATATGTAAATGCATCAATAAATAATTTTTCTCTATTTTATTTTCTAATTGTTGTCTGACATGTTACATTTATTTAGTCCCTTAGGGCTGTGTGAAATATTTTACCGCGTTTCACCATAGGCTAAAAAAAATGTGTTTGCATTATTAAAAGTGTTTCACTTTTTACAGTTTGTTTCAAACTCTTTCTTCTTTGCTATTTAAATAAGTCATTTATTTTTCCTAAGGCTAGTAGAAGGAAGCATAGTTATACCACATTTTTGTACCCTGACCTTGAGAAACCAATCTCCCCTGGATTGAAGAGACATTTACAGTAAATTTGCTGTACTATTTGACCTGAGGTTTTTTTAAACTATTCTTTAACAAATTGGTGCAGTTGTAGATATAACATTTAGTTAGTATAGCAAATGCAGACATAGACATTATTTGTTAACAATAACAAATGCCCAGCTCCTGGATACTATGCTAATGCTTTATTATTTTTAATGTCTTCACACCATGCAACACGGTTTCTGGTCAGACTGTACAAAAATATAGTATTTATTTAAATGGCCTTTGTTAAATCATTTTGACCAATAAATATACAGTATGTATATATAAAAAGATATTGAAACTTAGGATAAGCAATACATGTATTTTGCCATTCATATATTTAGATGTTATTCGCATCTCTATAGTGCAAATACATGCTAACTACTATAAGCTTTTCTATCTTTTTTTTTGGTTGGAAAAGAAGTGCAAATAAAGAGAAGCAGATGGTCCCTTTGTGACTGAATGAAGAAAAGGGGTTTGGAGAACAATGCATGAATAGGTGTAGCCTAATAAAACACTCAGCCACCTGCTGCCAGTCCCTTTCAAAAAAGATTCTGTTGCATATATCTGTAACAAATGTTTCCTTGAGTTTCAAAATTAATCAAGAACCAACATTTTAAAAATAACACATATACATTAACTGAACTGCCCTTACTTTCAGGAAATTATGTTTAGGGTCTAAGAACATCTTTTAATGACAGTTTTTGTTTAATACTGGCAAAGGAAAGATATACAAATAATTATAATAATAATTAGTTTTTTTCATGTATACAGTTAAACAAGAGTTCTTTTCGAGACATATGTTAAAGCTAGAGTTTATTAAGCCTGTTCCTAACTGAATGTTTATTTGCCTATTTAGGGATTTTCTCTTCAGTCAGAATACCAGAATCTTATCAGCCCAACATCTACAGCTGCCCAAGTTGTCACACAAGCGATGGAGTATGTTCGTTCAGGCTGCAGGAATCCTCCAGGACAGACTGTAGAATGGAACAATGACTACTGCAGTAATGGGTGAGTGGTCAACCAGCACACTCTAGTGTCAAGTCTTTAGTATTTGTGTATTGTATTTACACTAGAGCTTTATCTTGTAGTACAAAGTGATTGCAGTTTATATTGCACTGCTGAAAGAATTACTGTGCAAAATAGGAGCCAACAAACACAATTTAAGGAACATGATATCGACTATTCTCATATATTTGGTTACACTTATGAAGGATAAAGTGAATGGATTTCCTTTAAACAAGCATTACTTACAGAACCTAATAATTACTATTTTAAAAAAGTGCTAACAACACTGATTGATTCCAACAAATAATTATATATATATATATATATATATATATATAAATACAGGGATCCATTTGCATGTTGCAACTAAAGGTGCATATTATGGTACCATTATAACTGCACACAATTAAGTGGCATCTATGTCCCACCAATGCACTGTTCCTTTTCAAGTGAAACTCATTAGCAGTTACTAATGTTACTTTCAGGTGCTAATGTTTGGTTATTATCAAATGCAATCTGGCACAACACTTAGCAGGTGCAATTACACTATAATTCTGGGAAATAATTTAGCATTATAGGCAAAAAAAAATGGTGAACTGCACCTGTTTTTCCAACAATAGTTGTAACAATAACAGCTGAGATACCAAACACTGGTATGTGGTTGGTAACAGTGATGGATGGATTGACCCTAACCTGCCACAAGATAACCTGCATCTGACTCAGTCCACCACACTGATTTATATACCTGTGCCTGCCCCACCCATTCCATGAAATCATCGAAGGGGCATGGTGAACACAAGTATATAAACCAGCGCCACCAGTACCACCTCATCACTGGGAATTTGCATGTGAAGAAAGGTCTTGGGAGCATCTGGGTGGGGGTAAATTTGGCCCGCCATCTGCCTCTGGGGGCAATAGGTTGGCTCAAACCAGCCTGAACTGTGGGTCCCATGGATTTCAGTCTGACATGCACATAACTTTTTGGTAAGCTTCAATATACAGTAGCAATATTGCACATATAGGCAGCCCCTAGAACATACAACTATTAGGTGAGTGTGTGCTAATGCTCAGAGTTAATTAATTTGATCAAATGAACACTGTACTAGTTTGTGCTTGGATTGACCATAGAAGATCTTTGGATGTAAAAAAGTACCAAAATGAGCGAATGATCTGGAATTATTATATATTAAGACAATTTTTTCCTTTTCCACAGGAACATGCAGAGGGACAAAGCACTCTACCTCACCTGAACATAGGAATCAAACAAGGAAAACTTTTCAGATGAGGACAGCAGGGACAGCATTTGTCAAAGGATTGCATTATGCAATCGTAACCCTTTTGCATTTTGTTTTTTCCATTTTTATTTAGAAGCTACAAGTTGCTAAGCACTTAGGACATTTGCGTTTGTGGGTTATCCACTCTTGGAAGAATAGTCTTGCTTCTTTAATTTTACATTCCGAAATCCATTTCAGAACGTGATTTTACCCCCCCCCCCTTTCTAAAAGGAAATTGGACCATCCAAAGTTTCTCCTGGTTTTGCTGTGAAGTGCTGCACTAGTTACTGCCTTAGCAACTGCAAATCTCTGGACTCCGCATTGGTTTTCACAATAATTTGTTTATATAAAAATACAGAGGACTTTTCCAATGGCTTATTGTAGCACTCATAGCAAGGTTGTAAATAGCACCTATGTCCACTCTCCACAAAATGAAAATGTGAATGTTTTGTAGCTTAATTTCAGCTTGAGGTTGGTTCCTTCCAGTTTATTCACTCTAAAAATAAAACTGGCAAACATTCATATTTGTACTTGTTTTCTAATATGTAATATGTCTATATTTTCAAAACATTCTGGAGTAAGTGTTTCTCCCCAGGAATGATGAAAGAATGAGTTTGGCTTTGCTGATTAGCAGAAAGAGTTCCCCGAGACAGAGATAACATAAACAAGTTTATTTTCTACAGCAATACAATTGCTTTTTTAATCACTCCTTGTGTAATTGTTAGTAAATGTCCTTATATGTATAAAACTGCCAAAAGCTTACATGTTATTTTACTAGATGCAGAAACAGATTGGAAACTGCTAAATTATAACTTTGGTATATGGCTCTGTATTTTTCTCCCCTCCATACTGTGTCTGTATTTAATCTTTTTTTATGAAGCCTGTTGCGCCTATTTATGAAATAATAAATCTAGGTGTTTGTAAGTAATTTTCTTAGCATCTTAAGTTGCTGTTCCAACTTTGTTTTGGAAAAATGGTTTGTAGCTCTCATGAACCCGTATTCTTTCTGTTGTAACAAATAATAAAACCAAATGCAGTTTTAAAGTACAAAATAAAAACAATCAATATTTACACAACTATGTCTGAGACAAACTATGCCATAACAACACACTGCAGGAGATTGGCAAGGTATGGCCAACTGTTTATATCTATACATTGCAGGAAAATGTTATGAACCACAGGAGTGAACAACAGAGAAGAGATATGATACATCATCATCATAGTTCTCAATCAGGTTCTGGCAGGAGAACTTGGCATAAGGGGAAGTGATAAATTGTTCTTTTAAGCTATTATGATCACATGTCACATCTAGTGAAAGAGCCGTGCAGAAGGATAAATGCCCTAGTTCAGCTGTATTTAACATGAATATCAAAGGTCTTTTGACAAATAAGAGAATTTCTTCAGGCCACATATCAAAATGTCCTTTTAACTGAATGCTTTAAAGTAGCTTATTCTCTTAATTATTCCTGAATAGTTTCTTTTAAAACCCTTTACTGTTGAAAAAAACAACAATTATTTGATTCATATCAAAAAAGGAATTGATGTTTTATTAAACTGGACTGAGAAAGATGAAATGCAATATGAAGATACTAACCAAACCAGTTACTAGATAATAAAATCTTGTATGGTGTGCAACCTGTTTCTGATAAAAGCCTCATTATAGTCACCGTTTCTCATTCATCCTTGATAGCTATCCCCCCAAAAGAAATTATTACAGTTCTCCTAATTGTCATGTTTCCTGTTTTAACTGTTCTAACAGTAAGCTTTAGTTCCTTACAGCTGCCACCATTATCTGCCCTCCACCCTGTATATACAACTTTGCCCAATCCTATTATCTCATTAAGTTGTTGTCACCTTCTGCTCTGAAATCAGAGACCTTGGCTCAATAGCAGGGCTGCTTTAATAAAAAGGTAATAGAGATATCTACACAGGGCCCACAGATTTTGGGGACCCACTTTTGTGCTGTGTTTTTATTCATTTAACTTTCCCTGCAAACATTTTTTAGCCAGTGTGTCTGTTGATAGCACCAAGCACCACCAATCCAACCCCCCCCTGGGCAGTGTCCCAAATGCATAAGGTCCCTCGACACATAGTGGTCCTCCTCACTCACCGCTGCACTATGGAAGAATGCACACAATGACTGATTACATCAACATTAAATACTGTTTGAGCAGGTGGAAAGATCAGAAGCAGCCAGTCCTCTGGATATATATATATATATAGAGGTGCGCACATGCAATGATTTATGATCAGTCATGACAGTAGTGATTTGCCGCCTGCGCGGCCTTAGCTGATAGCTGCCCAAGTAGTCTCACTCTGCTCATTCAAACAAATACACACAGAAGTATGCAGCCCAGCAGTGTATAGATAAGCTGCCTCTACTGTTCCTCCTGACCCAGCACCAGAAGTGATGGGCTGTAGGCCAGTTAAGTCTCCCTTTCATAATCATCATAGCCAAATTATATTATATTATATAATAGTGAAATGATGCCTTATAGTATTAAACTATACATAAATAAAAATATATTTATATATCTATATATATATATTTAAGATATAATTCCATGTCCATATTTTGGAAAGGTATCATAAACAGAGAGATTAAAAACAAATATGGCCAGCAAAGAAGATGCAAAACCTTTTCCTGTAAGGGTTCCCATTCTCTAAAGAGTAATATAAACACAGTCTGTATGAGCACCTTCCAAATGAGTATGGATGTTAGACAAGATATTCTTTGAAACATTTAGAGATGCTATATCACAGGGTTACTGAGATACAAATGTGTGTGTATAACTGATATTGTATGGTGATAGAATAAGGGATTGCAGGATGAAGGGGTCCACCAGTTGGATTTTTGACCAAGGCCCACCAATGCCTTAGTGGACTAGAAAAGTTAAACTAGAGAAGAAGGCTAGAAATGTTGTACGTTATGTTTTGGGCTTCTGTACCAACCCAAGGCAACCACAACCCTTTAGCAGAGAAGATCTGTGTCTCCAAAGATGTCCAAATAGCTCCCATAAGCTTAGCTTCTCAACAGCTGCTCAGATGAGCATGTGAGTGTTGCAGACACTTTCCAAGATGGCGACCCCATGTGACAAGTTTGAAGTCCTGGATCATTGCTGGCATTGATAAGCTGAAATTCTAGCCTGGTGCAACAAGATAATTATATAAAACATGGTCTTTTTAGCCCTATTCAATTTTAGGGTTTAGATCTCCTTTTTAAAATGGCCCTGAATAACACAACTTGTCTGCTATGGACTGTGGATTTCAGTCATTGCACTTTTCTTAGCTCTTGCTTTCACACTACTTTGTTCCTGGCTAAACAATAGTAAGAACTATTTAATACTGACAGATTTCCTGTGGGCTTATTTATCTAAATTGCATTTGTGATGCTTTAGATATTTTTTCTACTTCAAATAAACTCAAAGTTAAAAAAAAAAAAAAACAAATGTTTGCTTATTCATTAAAAAATCGGATTGAATACAATCATGGAATAAACTTGAATACCTTGAATTTATGAGTTTACAAGTTCAAGAAAACACAAAATACGGGAAAATCACCAGTTTAAAAAATGCCTTGAATTTTGCCTAGGACAACTCCCATTGGATTCTAAATCAACTCGCAAGCTTTAAGATGCTGACATTCAAGTTTTTTGTTCTTAATAAATACTAAACATTCAAGTTTTTGGAAAAGTGAGTTTTTGTGCAAAAAAATTGAATTGTGCCAGAAATTAGAATTTGAATGTTGATAAATCACCCCCTTATTATCATGTTAGCTAAATTCTCTTAAAGGGGTTCTTCACAGTTACTGTTTAGTACTATTTGTGGGGTTTTTTTTATCTTCCAGCTCTTCAATTTGCAATTCCAGCAATCTGGTGGCTAGGTTTCAAATTGCCTTAGCAACCATGCATTGACTGGAATATGAATAGGAGAGGCTTGAATAGAAAGCTGAGCAATCAAAAGTAACAATAACAATCTTACATTTGTTTTTAGATGGGATCAGTGACTCCCCATTTGAAATCTAGAAGAAGAAGGCAAATAATTACAAAAAACTATAACAAATAAGGAAGACCAGTTGAAAAGCAGCATAAATATGTGACACTCTTTGTTGCATTTTTTCAGATGAAATCATAAAAGCATGGAAAGACCTACAACCACAGCATATTGTATTTGATCAAACTGGTCATGTATACACTGAAACCTATTGTTTCCATTTTCTATAAACACTGGCCCCAACTTATTTATCATCGTCCTTTTTAGATATTTGGCATATAGCTCTATTCTGAAAGACAAATTGCTGAACGATTATTTGACATGGTAGCTGATTGTAGAACAGCATTAGCAGGCCACACAAAAAAGTTGATCATTAATACAATGATGTCCTTTAATGGTACATTTGTCTTTGTTTCTAGCTCCTAACAGCATATATTGATTAAATAGTATCAATAAAATAAAGTGAAATAATTCAGCCTGCTTTAAAGAAAACCAGAGCTAGATTTAAAAAAGTATTTCTCTCTCCCAGTGTAATATTGAATTGACTCATCGAGAACATACAGTACAGTTTAATGTCCTACACTTATTCTATTAAAGCCCTGAGAGGTGCACATGTGTAATCCACGTGAGCAAATCTGCCAGGACTTACTCCTGAACAGTGTGCAAAACTGGGACACAATTATCATAAAAGTGTTCCCCTATATATACAGTATATATATATATATATATATATATATATATATACATATAACACCATCGATGATGGTACTCCATAATCAGGCTTAAGCAGAAAGTCACATTAATCAAGGTTTATTGGTATACCAACGTTTCGAATCCCTACAGCAATCTTCATCAGGGTAAGAATTAGATTCCTGTAGGGAATCGAAACATTGGTCTACCAATAAACCTTGATTGATGTGAATTTCTGCTTAAGCCTGATTAATTATGGAGTGCCGTCATCTATGGTCTTATCTGAAACTTTAAAGACTGGCACCCAGCTGTTGGATTCTACTTATGGTTGTGCGTTCCTACTTCACATTGACTATATATATATCTATATATACATATATATATATACATATATATATATATACATATATATATATATATATATATATATATATATATATATATATATATATATATATATATAAAGTTAGGCACAAATTATGCCCAGGTGCAGTAACACAGAGCAACTAAAAATATGCTTGCTTTTAAACAGGTGATTAGTAAATGCTACCTGATGATTGGTAGCTATAAGTAATTAAACCTGTTGCAAACTTTGCAACTTTTATTGTCTAAAGCTCTTATTGCTACAAAATATTAGTAACACTCTACAGGTATCGGACCTATTATCCAGAATGCTCGGGACCTGGGGTTTGCCGGATAACGGATCTTTCCGTAATTTGGATTTTCATACCTTAAATAAACCCAATCGGCTGGTTTTGCTTCCGGGCCTGAGTGTGATACCCCTGCAGCTCTCTTTCCTGTCTGCAAGTTGTTCTGGCCTGGGGCCTCTTGGGAATATTATTACTAATACTGACCATTCTTATTGATTTTCATAAAAATGTTTCAGTATGATGATTCAGTTACTCTTAGGAATATCTATCGATTAAACTTATAGGAGCCAATATGCTGCGTAACTTTTCAGTTTTAATAAAAAAATGTGCACAGACCTCTGCAGATGAGTATAATGGGGCAAACAGTAAAACAAATCCTTCAGACAGGTCAAAGGTCAAGGGTAGGTGGCAGACAAGCATAATCCAATAACAGTCTGAACTTCAGGACAGGCAGAGAACTTGCAGAGTCAGGAAACAGGGCAAGGGAGTCAGAAGCCAAAGGGGAAAAGGGCAGGAACAGGGACACAGGATCAGGATTGGAGTCTGCAAAATCGTTAATGTTCCAGCATTGGGGAGTCAGGGAAGTAGGCTTTAATAGTCCTTTAATGAGCTATTGCCTACAATTGGACAGGGAACATGGATCATGGAAGATTGACATGGAGGCAAAGTCACAGAAGATCTTCTGTCAGGGTCAGGCTGATGCCATACTGCCTCCTGTGACTTAAGCCAGGAGGAGCAGTGGGCAATATTCAACAGGTCCCTAGTTCACAACCAGGGTGTTTGTAACAGTTACCTTGACATATTTTGCAAGGTGCAATTTTGAGGACAATTTTGAGCATTCCCCACAATGCAGTGTTGTACCCAGAATTCTAGCGGCATTGCGGAAGCAACGGGTCAAATTCGCTTGGTTCGACTTAACAAAATAGATGCAAAAGCAAGTGCACTTCATTGCATATCGAAGCAGTTGTGCCAGATGTCTACCTGGCATCAATTCCTGTGAAAGGCATGCAAACGATGCCTGTGCCTATTTCTTTAGGTGATTGCGGCTAGGCTTTTGGTAAACCCTAGAGATAATGCTAGCTCCTGGACATACGGTACCTTCAGGCACCCTGTGGAAGGCAGGGACTGAGCAGCACTGAGCACATTTATACGGAAGAGTGGCAAGCACATTGAATGCAAGTACCTTTAAAGGAACTGTTCAGTATAAAAATGAATCTGGGTACACATATGAAATGTGTAAGTGTATGTGCTGTGTAAAATAAAAATGTTTTCTATATAGTTAACAAAAAATGTAATTTAAATTGTAAATGTAAAATGTAATGTAAAGTGAACAGTTGTCTAACATAATAGCCAGAACACTACTTCCTCTGTTCTAGCTGTCTAACCTGTTACCAGTCCATAACCAATCCAGGGGGCCATATGAGATATAAATGTAGTTAGTTTGCTTTTGGCTGATCTAACTGAATATTTATGTCCCATGTGGCCCCCCTTCAAGTTGTTGACCAACTAAGAGTTTAGAGAGCAGCAAGGAGGGAGTTGTGTTATGGCTATTATGTGAGATTTTCACAGCCTACAGTATCTTTTTATCCAATTTTAATTTTACACTGAACTGTTCCTTTAAAAGAGAATTCGACCCTATTATAAAACAAACCTGCACCCCCACCCCATGTATAACCCCCTCCCTCCTCTCCCCAGCCTAACCCCCCCCCCCGGGAAATGCCCCATACGTTATACTTACCCCTAGGCACAGATTCAGGTAGCAGCCATCTTGCAGATCTTTGGTAAGTTGACTGAGAGATCGGTGTGGCAGCACATGTTCAGTTAGAGCAATTTGCCCATTTGCTTGCAACAAAATGGACGGAAATTGACATCTCCCAGTCAGCTTACCAAAGACCCGCAAGATGGCTGCGTGTAACTCCACTGCGTGAATCTGCACCAAGGGGTAAGTATAAAATATGGGGCATTTCCCGAGGGGCAGTTAGGCTGGGGGGGTTTATGTGGGGTGGGGGGTATAGGTTTTTTTTTATTACAGGGTTGAATTCTCCTTTAATTAAAGCATATTTAGACGTGGGGGAAAGCACAAACTGGCCACTGCATCTACAGCCATAAATGAGCCCTTGTATTTTTTTTTTAAAGAAGAACTGTCATTGATTAATATTTCTTTTCCACAAATAGGTTTAGAGCAGCCATTTAGACTTTTTTAGTTTGTCAGTTGTCATTCACTGCAGTATCATGTTGCTTTCAACTCCAAAAATGTTTTTTATTTTGTTAAAATAGCAGTGGTTACCCTGTAGTATATTTACGTGATAACAGTGTCACACTAAAATAATTGGACTCCCAATCCAGATTGGGGAGTGTGAGGTCTTAACACAGGGGCCCCCACAGCACCTCTAAGGCATGATATACCATGATGCATATGTATGTGTGTGTGTGTGTGTGTATATATATATATATATATATATATATATATATATGCATCATGTTACAGACTTTCTTTTATTTTAATGCAGTTCTTTTGTTATTCCTCCTTAACCAATTTATCAGCTTTATTCATGGTAAAAAAGAGGAAGGACGTAATAGTTACAGATATAAAGAGGATCACCGCACCAGAGGTCACCTCTTCAGACTAGAAGAAAAGGACTTTCATTTGAAGCAGCGTAGGTGGTTCTTCACAGTGAGGACAGTGAGGTTGTGGAATGTGATGGCTGATTCTGTTGATGCTTTTAAGAAGGGCTTGGATGATTTTTTGGAGGGACATAATATCAAAGGCTATTTTGATACTAAATTCTACAGTTAGTATAGCTATGGGCATATATGGTTTGTGTGAAAGAGTGGAGGGGTGAGTGTGTGTATGCTGGGTTTTTAATTTGGAGGGGTTGAACTTGATGGACTCTTTTTTCAACCCAATTTAACTATGTAACTATGTAACTATATAATAAATAAATTTTCTATAAAAAGGGCTGGATTTCTAAAATGTGTACCCCTAGGCCGCACACCTCCCTGCCCCGACTATGCTCACCAGACAACCCGCTCGTCACCCCACCGCTGACCCACTCATCACCCCACCACTGGCCAGCTCACCGCCTGACCCTCTCACCTCCTTCGAAATTCTCCCACTTGCCGGCACTGGGGAGGCGGGTTGAGATGAGGTGGTGGGCGGGTTCAGAGTACCAGGTGGGGACAGGTCCAGTTGCTGCCAGCGGGCAGCATGTCACCACCAGCATTTTGCCGGCCTAGTCACAGGCCTATGTGGCCTGCCCACAAATCCGGGCCTGTCTGTAACTACAGTATATTTTACTTCTGATTATGTATAAAATTATAAAACATTTCTGGATTAAGTAAAATGTACTATAACAATGTTGTTCTAGATTATTCTAACAAGCCTTTTTTATCGTTGCTGTTGATGCCCCAAGCTCAATGTGCAGCAACCATAAATCTCAAATGTATATATCTGTCATTGTGGAAAGAAGCTCCTTCCAACATAATATATTTTCATAGAACAGAATGACTATGGAAGGACCTACAGTGCAAATAAAAGTTTTCCAAATAAAGACAGGCTAAATGCAAAATTATACTGCAAATGAGAGAAAATGTGCTTAACAATTGTGTGTTTACAATAAGTGCAAACATAATTGCTCTGAAGGGCTGTCAGGGAAAAGATTAATTTGGCAAAGATTAGTATTGACTTGCTGTTTATTAAGGCTTTTGAACAGCTGTATCTGGCAACATTCCTGCAAGAGCTTGTCATATCTGAAAATCAGACTCACACACCCTGGTGCTTGCCAGCTGTTGCTAAACAATCTTCTACCACTTTGCATGTCTCCCTCCCAACATAACAGAAATGTATTAACTATTGCCAAATAAACCCTTTCCCCCCCATCTGTCAACTTTTGCATTGCTAGAAAATGAAACGGCAGTTTGTTGCTGATGGCTAAGCTGATAGTGGAGACCGGACGAGCAGGTGGTTAGGAAGGTAGCACAGAAGTAAGACCCACTTTTACAAAGTGGTATTTCTGTTATTGACCCGATAAAACCATCAAACCACAATTCTCAACTGCTCTAAACAGATAACATTGAAAGAGGCAGGTGAGAACATTCTCATTAAAGATAAAAGGCATTCTTTTAAACCTTCTCTCTCAGGTTTTTGCATCTGTGTACCTGTGCCATATTAAGTTATAATCTTGATTCTTTTCTTTTGTACACAGAAAAAAATGTCACACATAAAATGTGAATTCTCTTTCACAGTCCAATTATTGCAAACCTCTGGTGTTAAACTTTTAGGGAGTTATTTATTAAAATCCAAATGCCAAAAACCTCGAAAAATCCAATTTTTGTTGTGAACATTTTACTATACCCTGAGGATGGAAAAAGTCTAAACCTGAAAATCTGGCATCTCAGACTTACTGAAGTTGTTTGTAAGTCAGTGGGAGTGGCTCCTATCCTATTTGGTAGTTTCTGCGGTTTGCGCTGAAATTAGCCAGAAAATCCGACTATTTCTGACTTTTTGGACAAAAATCTGAAAATTTTGGAAAAAAGGTGCAATTCAGGAAAAAACTCAAAAAAATTGCACAATTAGGATTTTCACACAATTTTTTAGTGTTTTCCTTGATCCTAATAAATAATGACCAATCGTAGAGTCTAGTTTGGTCAGATTTTTTGGATTGAAATTATCAGAAAAAAAAACAGACTTTGATGAATAAGACCTTAAGGGGCAAATTTACTATTATTCCACAAAATTAGCTTGACCAAATTCGAAATAGTTTTAGGCTATCATTTTGCTCGATATTTGATTTCTCTATGAATTTGTACGATTGGATACCGATCGTTTGATTTCACGAAAAAATTGTGAAATTTCCTTCGAGCCTCCGAAAAATTAGTACGATTCGAACGCTACGATTGTACGAATGGTATTCGAGCAGGACTTAGGGACAAATTTACTATTATTCCCCAAAAAATAATTGTTTTTTTTCTCGATATTCGATTAGCATTCGATTTTCGAATGCTAATTGAATAGTTTTAGGCTACCCTTTTATTCGATCTTCGATCATTCGACGATCGAATAACGATTGTTCGATCATTCAAATGAATTATTTGATCATTCGAATGATTCATACGATTCGAACGATCGAAGACTTCGATCGTACAAATCCTATTCAATCAGGACTTAGTCTGGCGATTGAACCCCAAAATTAGCTCGACCAAATTCGAAATTCGATAAGCATTCGACCATCGAATGCTTATCGAATAGTTTTAGGCTATCATTTTGCTCGTTATTCGATTTCTCGATGAATTCGAACGTTTGGATACCGATCGTTCGATTTCACGAAAAAATTGTGAAATTTCCTTTGAGCCTCCGAAAATTTTTTACGATTCGAACGATCGAACGCTACGTACGAATGGTATTCGAGCAGGAATTAGGGGCAAATTTACTATTATTCCCCAAAAAAATATTAGTTTTTCGATTGCTAATCGAATAGTTTTAGGCTACCCTTTTATTCGATCTTCGATCATTCGACGATCGAATAACGATCGAATAACGATCGTTCGATCCTTCAAATTAATTATTCGATCATTCGAATGATTCGTACGATTCGAACGATCGAAGACTTCGATCGTACAAATCATATTCAATCAGGTCTTAGCCTCAGAAGCCTATGGGAGGGTTCCCATAGGCTTCTATTACAATTCGGTAAATTCAATCTGGCGAAGTAGGCAGTCGAATAAATTAAAAATTTTAAATCCTTCGCTGATCGAATGATCTATTCGATCATTCGATCTTTCGCTGTTCGATGATCAAATAAGCCAAATTTGCATATTCGACCAATCGAATTAATCCTACAATCATTATTCGATCAAATTCAATCGAACTTCAATCTATTCTCATGAATTTAGTAAATCAGCCCCTTAGTCTCAGAAGCCTATGGGGAGCTTCCCATAGGCTTCTATTGCAATTCCGTAGGTTCATTCTGGCGAAGTAGGCAGTCAATTCGATCTATTCGATATTCAATGATCGAAGAGGCCAAATTTGCATATCCGATTTCACGAAAAATTCGTACGGTCGTTATTATTTGCCCCTAAGTGTTCAGTGACAAGATAAAATCAGTAATTTTTTTGTACAGATTCATTTTATATATAAATGCAATTTAGCTAGTCAGGTAAAGGTATGGGATCCATTATCCGGAAACCCGTAATCCAGAAAGCTCCAGATTACAACATTGCCGTCTCTCATAGATTCCATTTCATGCAAATAATCCAGATTTTTAAAAATTATTTCCTTTTTCTCTGTAATAATAAAACAATACCTTGTATTTAACCAAGATATAATTAATCCTTACTGGAAGTAACACCAGCCTTTATTTAATGTTTACATGATTTTGTAGTGGATTTAGGGGCCATTTATTAAACCTCATTTTTGTGGTGGAGTTTTTAAAGCTTTTAACTAAAATTTTTAGAGGAAAAAAATAGACTTTTTTGAGATTTATTATACCTGCTAACAGGTCCGGACTGAGAATCAAAATAGGCCCTGGCATTTCAGGTACATAGAGGCCCACTCAGCCATCATAGAGGCCCAAACAGCCCCCAGCAGCCCACTAAATACTGACTTTCTATGGGACCTTATAGCAGCCCCTCTGGCATTTGCCAGAACCCACAGATTCCAGTCCAGGTCTGCCTGCTAAAAATATAACGCTGCTAATAATCCAAATCTGATAATATCTCAAACCTGTTGAGGTCAATTAGAAGTCAATGGCAGATGCCTGAAGTTGTTTCTTGACACTGTGATCTGCACTGGATAATCTGATAAAGTCATTCAAAATGACGCGCAAATTTGACTTAACATATTTTTTTTTCAAAAGAAATTATTGATGAATGAGTTCAATTTGTGGATGGGAGTTAGTTTGAGATTGTTTTAATACATTTTATAAAATAATAACAGCCTTAAAGTACAAAGATCCAAATGATAGAATACCATGTCCATTTTGCAAAATTTACAGAAACTTTTTACAGAAAATTTTAATTTTAGTTTTGCTAATAAAGATGAATAGCCCTTTAAGTTGAAAGTCTCCTTAAGAACCTTGCTTATCTTAAATAGTTAAAATTCTATTTGTGCTTATCTTAATTTGTTACAAATGTATCTAAGTTTTTCTGAGTGTTCTGGGCTCTCTGCCAAGAACCTCTTATTTAATTAAGCTTTAGAAACTTTGTATCTTTTTCTGACATCAGTGTAGGAGATCAAACAGAAACTTGGGACATTTCAGTAACAATCCAGGACTGCGGGCTGAGCTGTCAAAATCGATACTGACTTTCTAGTCACCTCCGAGGTGATCCTAACACACTGAACTCATATTTACCATAGTCTTAACTAAATGCAGCCCTTTTTCAATCACTTGCCCTTTACTGCCATTAATACTTTTTAAGCCAAAACAGTAAGTACCCAGTTCACACACACACTTCCTTTTATATATTCCTACTAGGGAACTCCCGTACAGGTTAACCTTATGGTTTGGTGCCACATACTGGCTGACTAACACATTGCTTAACTATGTACACTAAAATGAAAATTTTCTCACCTCCTTACAAATGCATTTCTGAAATTATAAGTAATATCTTTTTGTTAAAAAATGCCATTTATTTAGAAATTGCTTTCCAAAAAAGCCTTGGAGCAAATTCACTAAAGGGCAAATTTTCACCAGCGACTGCTTAGCCAGGCGAAAATTCGTTGCTACTATGCTAATTCATTAAAATGCAAAATTGCATCTCAGCAAATGAACCCTGGCGAATTTTCACTAGCATTAGTTTGGCTGGGAAAGCATTTCCTAGCAAATTTTCACTAGTGTTCATTTCTGCCCAGCAAGACTACGCTACGCTAATTTGAATAGGGAGGGTACATAAAAAAGGGTACATTTAGCAAATGATTGAAGAGGCCGCTTTTTCAAACACATGTCCAATGAGCCATAATAAAGACAGAATATATCATCTAATGCCCTAGACATGAGCCCCCCTTAACCAATGTACCCCTAAAATTAGTTTAAAAAAAAAAAAATTTAATATATCAGACTTTTGAAGGCAATCCTGCTTTCCTGCATACAAGATATGATGTCACTGACATAAAATTGAGGAAAATGTAGCTTTGTTTTATCAATTCGCTTGGTCTAAAGTGGTGAAGGAAACTCTGGCAAAACAGGTAACGTTCAGTAAAATCCACACCATAGTGAATTTGCAGTAACAACCATTCACCATAGTGAAAATTGGACTGGCGATAGGGTGTGAACGAACGCTAGCGACTGTCTCGTTCAATATCGAATTGCCCTCTATGCCTGTTAGTAAATTGGTCCCTGCGGATGAGATTGTCGCTAGCATCGGCCACTTTGCCCTTTAGTGAATCTGCCACTGTGCTCACGAGGGTTGGGGCCCACTAGGTTTTTTTCCCAGTCTGGCCCTGTGAGCAGTTGTACCAACAAAATCAGGGGAATTGATAGCTCTGGATTCTGGCCCATGCCAGAGGGGCTGTTTTAAGATGCCCCTAGACTTTCACAATTTATAGGGCCTTTAGGATGCTGTTTTGGCATCTGTGTACTTGAGTTGCCAGGGACAATTTTAAATCCAAGTTCAGACCTGTGCAAGATGCAGAGTGCAGTTATTCCATGGAAGCAAGTGTTTCTTGAATGGGCATGAAGGGGTGGCTTTTGCAAGGTTCTCTTGCATTTGTTTTGGGATATTGATAAATGACCCATATATGCCTTGGATACAAATTTCAAAGTAGAATTCCCTTTGAATTCTACAAAATTTTACATTTTTGAGGAAGCTACCATCACTTCTGGACCAGGTAAGAGCTGCACAATTCCTCTGCGTCAATGGGTGCAAGTGCTTTTGATTCAGAACAGGAGGCAGAATTTGAAATGGCAATAAAAATGTAGCCAATAGCAAAAAGATTTCCTAGAACATCCAAATAAAACATTTAGCATTTCACAGATCAAAGCACTAGATTCATTTGCAGTTCTACAGCTAAAACACTGATTTTGTAGCTCCAGTACATTTTAAAGCCAGCCATTTATCACTGAATCACTTTCCTTTGTCTTGTAATAACTCCATTTACTGTGAAGTATCAGTTTCTTAATCTATAATGAAAGCACAATAAAACCTTATCATTTTGCTATAACAGGGAAATAATGAAATTAGAGAAATGTTAGACTCATGTTCATAAAGAATAATTTAAAATATAATTCCCACTATTTTGGAAAGTTACACTACATGATTAAAGTTTTTAATATTTGTCATGATGTGGGTAACCTGGAATGTATCAGTTTGATTATGTCATAAAAGTATGGGATCTGGAAACTGTAAAATAAAGCAGTGCCATTTTCTATAGCAGCTCAATAACATTTTTTTATTCTGATCTGCTTTATCTCTGTAATAATAAACCAATTCCTTGTACTGGAAGACAACTAAATATTTCCGTTTAATGTTTATGGCAATAATTACTCCACTTTTTTTTACATAAGCCCAATTAGCTGGACTTATTGTGTTTAAAACTGGATGTTCATAAACAATATCCAATATTCATGTAGAACTCAAATAGGGTTGTTCTAAAATTCAAAGTTTTTAACATTTTTCAACCTTATTTGTGAGTTTGTATACCTAATAAAAATTAACAAAAGATTACAAATTTGATGTATCTGAGGTTTTTCATGGTTTTATCCATTTTTTATTATATATTTTATATATTTTTTATTACATTTTTTTACATTAAAATTTTTTTATAAAAAAAGCAAAAATCATATACTGTCTCTTTAAAAATTCAACTTTGACCATTTGCCACCTAAAACTTGTTGTTGTTTTAGCTTTTGGGGGACCTACTAGATGCTATTTGGAGTTAATTGGTAGACTTTGAAAGGTTTTTTTGGGGAAAAACATTGGAATCGAATTTGATTGAATGCGCTATTACTTCAATTCGAATTTGATCAAATACAAACCTATTCAATCGAAAATGGACCTATTTGAATAGAAAAAATGTTTTCATTGAATTGAATTTTAACGTTTTTGCACTTCGAAAATTCGACCCTTGATAAATCTGCCCCTCAGGGTTTCTTTTTTTACTAAAACTCAAGTTTATCTCTGTTATTTATTCAATCAAAGTCAACCTAACTCCCCTCCATGAATTTACCTCACTTATAAATAATTTTTTTCAAAAAAGTTGGTGCAAAAAAACGTTGTGAAAAATTATTGCTTCAATTTGAATAATATGATTCGATATTGAATTGTTACGGAGAAAGCTCGACTTTATTGGATAATCGGGCAAATATGAGGTGTGAGTAATCTCAGTTCTGATACCTTTTGAAGTTTACACAAAGGTAAGCAGCCACAGAGTGGAAGGCCAAACAAGTGGATGACAGATGCGGCGGCCAGTTGGACAGGACTGCTCTTGACATTAGGAAACATAGACAGCATTAAGTCAACTGAATTGTACAAACTGAAACCACACAACATATTGGTAGAGATAAAAGGCCGCAGCTGATTTATTGTTAATATACACAACAATATCATTTATTTCCATACCAAATAATTAGCCTACCAAAAAATGTGAACGAGTTCCCATTACCAGCCAGCCCCTGCCACCAGCTGGACGTCTTATAACCATGGGCCATGCCTCCAGACTTAGTCAAAGACTAAACCCTCATAAATTAAAACATAGCTGTGGCAATAATTTTTTTTTTATTGTTTAATTTATTTATTCAACTTTACAATTAAGTAAATCATTTCATTTAATACAAATACTAACAACAAAGAAGAAAATTAAAAAAAAAATACAATATTAAGGCAGGGTGGGTGGCTTCGGACTCTTGTTCAACACTTCCAAGCTGGTCCAACGCAACGAATGAAAGGTACCCAGGAAACCTGCTCCTTATATACCCTCCCAGCCTCAATGGTAATTTTAACCACTTTTCCAAGCCCCTGTGAGACTATAATTCCCCCAGGTATCATTGTGCATAAGCATGTGCTTATATGTGGATTTTCCCGAATCCCAGGATTGTTGCATTCACAATGGAGTGTTGCATTAATGTAATTGCACTCGCACTTTGCCAATAATTTCAGCACAATGTGACTGAAAGTTTTCCAAGTTCATGTGGCAACATTTCTGGTCATGATTTTTAAGATTCAAATGAGCTGTGCTAGTAACACATAGCGCTGTGGGTGTTGCCACCACATGTGGACAAGCGGGAGCTCCCTCAGTATTCCTTCTGGATTCATCCCATAGAAATGAAAAAAGAGTGCTGGAATTTTACTGTGATGAGCTCTGATAAATCTGCCCCATAGTGTCCAATTAAAAAGTTGTTTTTCTATGGCCACACAGAGTTTACCTTAAAGATATATGGCGACTTAGCAAAATTATGATCCTACACCTTTGATGAAAAAAAGCCCCTGTTTTTAAAAAAGTATGCAAAAATAAATGATTAATAAAACACAGGGTCAGGGAACAAATATTCATCAACCCCGTGTTTTAGATGTTTAAAGCAATTTTAGTCAGGTTACTTGCAATGCAATTTTAATTGCTAATATTTTTAGTACTCCTTTAGTGATCCCACCATTCTCTTTGCATTATACACAACTGTGATTGCTCTGAAAGAAAGAATAGGCAATATTATATACTAATGAGCAAGATGCTTTAAACTAATGTTTCATTTGTGTAGAAGGACAAAATAAAAGTTCTTTTGAATGTATTTGGTGCCAACATCTGTTCTTCATTATTTACAAGTTGCATTGTTTGTTCTCAAGCTGGGGTGTTAAATTACTCGCCACATGTTTTCCTTATGTCTGTGCTCAGAAGAAAAAAATGTTACCATCATTATTTGATTATTATTTGATTATGATTTATAGCTCATTATAACAGGTTTCTGGTTAACAAGGTCTAAAATAATGTGGCTTCAAGAAAGAATACAGAGCTAATCAATACTGGGTTGATGAGTTCTGAAATTTACCATTAGTTGTGAAATAAATAAACTAAGCACAGCAACAATTGTATGCGTGAGATAATACCTGCAACAAAAACCATCTCTCTGCAAAATATATAATTTCATATAATAAATACAGATAAAAATGGGTAATGAGCAATGAGTTATAATAGAGAAAAACACAGATGGGGACTTGTTTATTCTTTCAAGAAGTAACTACAGGTATGGGACCTGTTATCCATAATGTTTAGGACTAAGGGGTTTTTTCTTTTTCAAATAAGGGGTCATTCCCTAATATGGATCTCCATACCTTAAATCTGTTAAAATAATTTAAACATGAAATAAATAGGATTGTTTTCTCACCAATAAGGATTAATTGTATGTTAAACTGGCTATAGACATGCAGATTTATTAGGCTATGTTGTATGAACAATCCTCCATGCCAATCTTTTGACCTGCAAATAACCATTCAGATTAATATAAAGTAGTAAAAAAACAAATCACACAATGCTTGGGCCACTAATTGACAGACAGTAGTTGTAAAAAAGTTATGTCCTACAAATAGGGGCAGATTTACTAAATTCCCATAAATTCACACGAATTTCAAATATGCAAATTAGGCAAATTGGACCACTGAATATTCGAATTCGAATAATTCGAATTTCATTTTATTCAAATATTCAAAAATTTGATGGTCGAATACTTCCCCTATAAATTTAAATTCGATCACCTACTTTGGCAGATTAAACCTACCGAAAAATTAGATTGATTGTTTAAAAATCGTTCGAATATTCGATTCAAATTCGAATCGAATTCGCTCGAATTTCCCTATTCAATCATTCGATCGATCGAATTGCGCTCGAATTCGAATTTTTTAAATTCCCCACTATTCCCCCACTATTCCCTGGTCGACTTTCAAATTTTTTTTTCATTCGAAATTTGACCAATAGTAAATCTGCCATTTGTTAGTCATTGCTATTGCTATAGTCAATGTAACATATGGTATCCAAAAACCCAGAATAAACCCCAGTGTCCCAGTCATGGCTCACACTTCTGCCTATAGCAGCCGCCTTTGGCTTCAGGAGGAGTCCTCTGCTATTCAGATGTCGCCAGTACTTAATGCAAGAGTACTAAGTCTATTGAGTCTATTGGAGATGGCTTTCCCGTTATCCTGGATAATGGGTTACCAGATAACAGTTCCTTTTGCTTTAGATTATCAGGTAATTTTTTGTTGGAAGAAGTACAGTCAAAGGTGGCTGCCTACACAGGTGAAAACTGACATTTTCAATTACCCATGTAGGGCTTCAAAAAACAGGAACCATTGAAAATATATTTCCCACAGTTTTTACTGAGGAAGTGGCTATGGGGTAAGCTGGCAGAAACACACCCAAGTACTTCTCATGATTTTGTTGCACTGGCCAGTAACTGCTCTTGTGATAAGGTCAGTGGGGGTCATTTATCAACACTGGGCAAATAACCCATGGCAACCAATCAGATTGCTGTATTCATTGTTCTACTTGCAGCTGGCTTTAAAAAGCTAATCACTAATTGGCTGCTATAGGTAACTGCCCATGGGCAAATTTGCCCAGTGTTAATAACGAGCCTCAGTGTATCTTCTCAGCAAGTAGCAGTGCAACTGAAGTGAATAATGTGACTGAAATATGTCTGAATGTTTCTCATTGATTTATTTATGAAGTAATAGTAGATCTGAAAACTAAAACTTCAACAAGATCGTTGTCCATCTGAGGCATGTAATAGGGAAAGGACTTGGCAGTTTTTCTCTCCCCAAAGGATCAAGATGTGTTTGACAACACATGCTATAATTCACAACACATAAACAATTTATTGGAATTATTCATGCCTTTTCCAAAAAGAACCACCACCAATACTCTTAAAAAGAGTGAAAATGAATGATGTTATTAAAATAAGACACACAAGCAAAAAAATCTAAATATAAAACAAATCATTGAATTTAATAAAAGTAATTTCTGTAGACTAACTTTATTGGTTCGAATTCTTTCTGACTGTACCCAATAAATACCACTGCCAAAATGCAACACAATGGGGCAGATTAAACAAATTCATATGAAGGATTCGAAATTCAATCGAATTTTCAAAAAGATTGGAATTTTGTTTTTGAAGACCACTTCGACCAGTGAATTTTGAAAATTCGATTGAATCGAATGATTCGAATAATCTACTGGAATATTCGAATCATTCTACTGGAATAAATCTACTGTAATATTCCACAGTCGAATAACTTTTATTCGACTGCCTAGTTCACCAGTTTCAACCTACCGAATTGGCTTTAATTATTTTTAGATCGAATAAAAAAATTTGATTGAATGAATAAAATAATTCGAATGATTTTATCGTTCAATCGAATTTTAGCTATTTGATCATTCGACCTTTCGAATAGTGGTAAAATCCTTCGAATTCGATATTACAATTCGAAGGATGTTTATTCCCACACTATTCCCATGGTCGAATTTGAGGGTTTTTTTTTTTAACCCTCGAATTCAACCCTTAGTAAATCTGCCCCAATGTATTTCTTACCCAAAAAGGAAATATATTTATTAAAATATCAGAATCAGCTTTCAGAAGGGGTTGGATGGCTTTTTAGCAAGTGAGGGAATACAGAGTTATGGAAGATAGTTCAAGTTGATCCATGGACTGGTCTGATTCCCATTGTGGAGTCAGGAAGGATTTTCCTCCCCTGAGGCAAATTGGAGAAGCTTCAAATGGGGTCAACTAGGAGTTAGACAAGTTATATACAGATTGAACTTGATGGACGTGTGTATTTTTTCAGCCACATTTAATATGATGCTATGTTACTATGTAGAATTGTTCTTCAAATATGTGTGATCAGCAGGGTGGTGAGGATTTACAGCTATTATTATTATTATAGTTACAAATATTACATGGAAAACATACTGACACTTTTAAAGTGTGTGCTGCTGACATAGGAAACTGTATCATGGAAAGGACCAGGCATGCCTGATTTAGGTTCAAACTTTTGTAGGTTGTGTGGACAAAAACATGTCTTAAGTACCACCTTTAAGATTCTGGAGCATGTGCTGCTGTGTGAGCTCCTTCAAGTGCTAATTTGAAAAGGGAATATATATAACCAATTAGGGTTGTATGGAAAACATGCTATTGTTTCATTCACAGCAATACATATTTGTTTTATTTTTCATTACTAAGCCCTAATAATTAATTGTTTTGTTGCAAGGGATATAGCAAGAAATGTAATCTTTCGTAATGGTGTCCAAAATAATGCATGTATATTGCAAAGTAAATTGGTTTAAGTGAATTAGCAAACCCAAGCTTTGAGGTAAGATTTCAAATCATATTTTATCATGCAAATTGTATTGCAAATCGAATGCACTGATGTAAAATCATTTACATATTGGCATGCATATGCAAGTCCTTTCTGCTCACCACTGTTTTATGCACTGGTAACACAGGTTTTAGTCACCCAGTTTAAAGGGAGACATGACTCTGGTATGTTGATCCAAAGACTGTCCATATATTTTTATGGTTTTTTATTGTATCAATTCTAACAGCTGCCTGTAATGAAAACCAGAGATTCTGCTCAGCAGGGACAAAGATAAGAAATGTATCCATTAAATGTATCAGTTTAGAAAAGTTGGGGGGTCGGCGACCCCCCCTCCCAGAGCTGCTTTAGAAGGTGAAAAATGACACTTAACACTTCATATTAGAAAAACGGTAAACGGTTACAAATAGAAAATAGACAGTAACTGGAAAAAGTCATTATTTCTGGTGCTCTATCTGAAAACAACTAGTTGTTTGAAGGTGAACAACCCATTTAAAGTCAAAAGTTCCTGATTTGCTCAATTCTCTAGTCTATTAATTACTTTTTATATTTAAAGGGAATTTATGTTTTCTACATTTCTGAAATCAATATGATGTGTGATAACATCTTCTGTGCCATACCTCCAATTAAAGCTTTTATACAGCAAGGCCACATATTGTGAGACTATACCAGGCCCTTATTAGCTGCAGATGTGGAAATTACAAAGTAGCCATTCTAGTCTCCTCTCCAGAACTGAGTTTATTTTACAGATGTCAAACAGCTATAAAATGCTGGAGGCTTGGAATTTTTTTATTTCATTTAGAAGCTTATGTTTCAGAACTCAGCCTGCTATTATCTTTAATAAAACATAATGATTTTGAAAACATAACTAAGTGCAGGAGGAGCCTTTAAGATAGTATGTCAAGGGATTCTCAAGGGAGACTGGATTAACATATTTTACTCAGAGTCTAGGAATGTGCATATATCTATGTGTGTTTGTGTGCATATATACAGTGTATATATATAGTGAATAAAGTACCCCCTCTTGTAAAATATAAGGATATTATAAGTTACCGAGGAGTTTCATGACCGAAGGCCGAGTGTTTTTATACAGGTCATGGAACTCCGAGGTAACTTCTAATATCCTCATATTTTGCAAACGGGGGTACTTTATTTATTATAATACACAAGTTTCAGTGAGTCATGTGACAGAAATTACATCAGAACTCACCGTTTATAACTGATGACATCAGAACTCACCGTTTATAAGGATATAATTTGCAAGATATTTACGGCTTTTGTGTATTATATATATATATAATAGTAGACTGTGGAGGAGTCGGCACTCTCGTAACATGGTTAAAAAATGCCTGCAGTGTCCAACATTTTAGAATTTCTATCCACAAAATAATGTCCACACTCTCAGGTCTTAAAAATGTTTTATTAACTAAAGGAATAAAGTTTGGCCTCTCCGAGGCCTTTCGTTAGTCCTAGCCTAATGTTAGCCTAACATCCTATCCCTGCACTAAAGGAAAACAAAGAAGCCTTTGGGAAGCTACTCCCTGCTACCAATCCTTGATGGAGCGACAACTGCTCATGCTATATAACTGTTCTCTGTCTCACTCTCCTAGAGAGTCTATTACTAAAACTAGTCTGTACTAGCTATCCCTTGTTCCTGGTTTCCAGGTCCCTGACTTTATCTCCAAAGGTGCTGTCCCTTGGTGGCTGGGGAGGACTGAAACCAAGGTTCAGGAGATATTTACTCCAATGTGACTATGCAGAGAGGTAGACCTTTTATACTATGACCAGAGGTAAACAAGTTAGGGACCACCGTGTGGGGTTTACCTTGATGTGGTATGGCGGCTTATCAACTTTATGATCATAACTTTGTAACTAAAAACCCCTGTTTTTGTAAACACATGCACTTGCATATAACCTGAATTACTTAGACAGGGGACCAGGGAATGTGCATTGATTACTTGAGTCAGTGGTACTTCCATTATACTTATTTACTTTAACTTAGCCTTAGGCATGCACCCACAACCCCCCTTTTTGTATTTTTAATGACAAAGGATCTCAAACAAATGATATAGTAAGTAGGGAATTGTAGAAAATTTAAAAAAAAATCATGTGACAAAGGGTAAGGTAAATTTGAGACCAGACCAGGAATGTTGTGCTCAGTAATGGTGTATACTATGAGTAAATGGATCTTTTTAACTACCAGTAAGTATTTTTTCCCTTTCTTCTAAAACTGAAAGTAATAAGTAGGATTTCTGAGACCAGGTCTCACTCAATGTTCTATATGTAGTAAGCGGAAAGTTTGACATTGGTGTTGCAGCAGATGTAGGCCACATTAACTATGTATTTCTAAAGTAAGGTTTGTTGGTAGTGATGCTGTTGTACATAATACAACTGAGAGAAGGATCTTGTGAACCAAGTCATTAAAAATTCACATTTCTAAAGCAAAGAAAGGGTATGAAAGACCTCATCTATGGAGAAAGGCTGGCCAAGTTAGAATTGTATATACAGTACTAAAGAAGTTGTGCATAAGGATAAATATTAGTACTATAAACTGTATAAATATATCAGGGTCTGTACAACAAACTGGAACCTTATGCACCAAGATATCCTAATAGAGGACACAAGAACATTCACTGAGATAAGACACAAGGTGATTTTATAAAATACTTAAATTTTTAAAAAAACACAATCAAAAGACTACAAAGCAAAAAGAAAATCCAATTTAACAAACAGGAAACAAAATACATTTTACTATCATTTCCTTCAGTTTTAGTTTCCCATACTTTCCTGCATTGCAAAGTTGATGTATTTAGAGATGAGCAAAGTGCTGAAACATTTGCTTCAGCATGAAAAACAGTCCTGTAGTTTTTCTAGTAAGACTTTGGGTGGGACGGTCATATTACAGTTCTTGCTACAGTTCTGAGAACAGAAAATACAATTTTAAGTAAACAGCAAGATTAGAAAGCTCAGACAAAGATACATAAATAGAAAGACAGATAGACAGATAGTTAGATAGATAGATAGATAGATGATACTCGTTTTGTTTTTAGAGTCAATGGTAAGGGTATGTTACAGTTCTATACAACTAAATATAATACAGATGCTACAGTATATATGTATGGATAGTGAGATATATAGAAGATAGATAGATAGTGAGATAGATGATAGATCATAAAAGATTTATAGACCGAAAGATATATAGATAAATAGATAGATAATGAATGAAATATAAAGATCGATAGATGATAGATAGATAATGAAAGATAGCTAGATAATGAAAGATCGATAGATAGATAGATAGATAGATAGATAGATAGATAGATAGATAGACATGACTAGCATTACATATCCAGATTTCTGTAGGTGAAATTAAATAGCCAGGCAGAGTAACCCTTTCAATATGTTACCTATGTTACTGTGAACTTATTAGTTCATACAAAAACATTGCTGACCCTTGCAACCTCCCACTTGTTCCTTACTGAAACATAATGAGAAAGTTCATAGAGTGATCTGGTGATAGTTGGTGAGAGTTGGTGAATTGTAGTTTCTTACTGTAACTTCCATAAAGCATGATTCTTCTGTTACTGAACAGAGAGGCACAGCCATATTGATATTGTTCACTACATAAACACAAAGACTGCTAAACACATACATTTTTCCTACACTACGGTTCTTTAATAAACATTGCAATTTGCATTGAGGCACAAACATAAACCAACATTCTAAAACTATTGATGAATATAATTTACTAGAGCACAGAGGACATAATTTAGTTCCTTTGGGACATGCAAATAATAATAATAATAATTATTATTATATCGTAGTTACTAGTTTGAGTATTTATTTGATATACTGTATTATGTGAAGCTGTTTTTATCCAAATATTGGGACTTAACATTAGCAAGATGAAGTTGATAGCATTTTCTAGAATAGTTAACTCTTTTTGTAATTTATTCTGTTACTTTACTAAGTTGATTTGACAAGACTGCATGGTGTGTGCTGTATGTGCTCCATCTGTTGCCTCTGATAATGCATTTATAATAAACACAGAGCATTATATTTAAATGAGCCGCAGTGTGATTTGCAATGTTAAGCCTAATATAAATACAATACCCCACCCTAACATCAAATTGCCCAAATTAAATTCCACTTGGAAGCATGCCTGTAACTTTATCCCGAGCACTACCTTCTGCTGGCTCTTAAATACCATCTGTTTCATCAACATTGAGAATGGCATAGGAAACCAGATGTATTCTCAGAAGAAATATCTGTGTTTCTTAAAGCAGATAGTACAAATACTAATTATTCTGTATCATCAATTAAACAGCATTCCTTGCTCAATCATTTATTCAAAACTATGAAATATTTCTACTTTCCACAAAATGTCCATTTTATTCTCTTGCCTACTGTAAAGGCATCTTACCATCAATTCCTTCTTAATTATAACCATTTATTTCAATTTTGAGTGTAGCTTCCTGTTAGAAAAGAAACACATTTGATATGAATATGCCATTTAAAACCAATGTGGATTTGTTCACTTTCTGTCCAGCAAACCATCTTGTCATTCCTATTGTTATGCTAAAAAAAAGTTTAAAAGAAATAAAAATATCACCCTAGCCACCATGGAGACTTGCTACTTAAATCACCCCCCGTTGGGGGGGTGAGTCGTACTGGGCTCAGTGGCGGAACTGACATTTCCTCTGAAGTAACATCAAAATACAATGAGTGTGACATCATTCTACATGTTTAGAGGGGTGCTTTGGACACTGGACCTAAATACAACCTTGCTGAACACTGGAGCTAGTGCTGCCGGTAATCTACACACTTTACCTTAATGGTTTAAATAACAAAATTTTAGTACAACCGCAACTGATTTTAGGTTGTAATCTCCATTTATTATGGGCAACTTAGTAATGGACATACAAAGATCTGCAAATATTTGTGGAAAAAATACTATTTATTGCTTCAAATTCGACTATTCACCACCTAAAGCTGCCAAATTACTCTATAAATCAACGGGGAGGTCAAGGGATTAATTTGGTGACATTTGTAGCACTCCTTCTCGAATTGAGTTTTTTACAATCAAATTAGGTTTTTACCATTTGGGCAGATTCACTAAAGTGGTAAGCGTCTAACGCTAGCGCTAATTCGCCAGCGTGACGTAATTTCGCAACTTCTCAAATTCACTAACACGGTCTCTGGCGAATTTTCGCTAGCGAAGTAGATAGACATGCGCAACTTCGCACCCTTACGCCAGGCAAAGTTGCGCACTGACGAAGGATCGTAACTTTGCAAATTCACTAAGATGAAAATTTTCCTCAACGTTAGCACTTACGCTAGACGTTATTTCGCCTGGTCAGACCAGGTGAAGTTCAATACAATAGATAGGAGGTTTAAAAAAAATGTCAAATTTTTTCTGTCACAAAAAAACGCTGGCGTATTTTAGCATAGGAGGGTGATAGTCTGAAAAAGATCGATAATTTTTTTGGGGGGTTACCGTCCTTCCCCCCTATATTTCCAAACATGTTAATTAACAGGTTAATTAACCCTTGAATTTGACCCTCAAATTTTTATCAAATTAAAACCCCTAAAATTCGAATTTTGAATTCGAGGGGTTTTAACGCAATTCGATATTTCGAACGGTCGAATATGAAAAATCGATTCGAACGATTTTAAGCATTCGATCGAATTTTTTTTTATTCAATCAAAAAATCTTGGAAAAATCCTATGGGAGCTTCCCATAGGGGTATATAGCAATTCGGTAGGTTTTATCTGCCGAATTGTTATATCGAATTTTTTTTAAAGGCCCAGTACTTCGACAATCGAATTTGAATTTTCAAATTTGAGGAATCAGTAAAATATGATCGAGTTTGAATAATTTGATTTTATTAATATATTTAGATTTTGAATTTTTGGTTTAGGGGAGTTTTAAAAAACTCACATGAATTTGAAATTGACACTTGATAAATGTGCCTCTCCAGGAAAAAAGCCTTGCTCTCTCCATGCCCAGCCATGTGTTTTTAGAAGGATCAAGTAAAGTTTGTTTAATTTTGTATTGATTTATTGTTTCACCTGTGTTCATGTATAAATGTTCCTAAATTACATTATGTACCACAATACCAGATTTTAGGCTACATCCTTCAGTCACCTTCTGACGATTTTCCACAATTTCAGTGATGTCTAGAGCATGTGCACCTGGGCAAGTCAGAATCTTTAGCTTCAGAAAAGGCCTGCCCATGTCACTTGCGGGTAAGGAACATTTTCGATATGTGCCACATATTCCCCTAGAAACCAGCATTCAAAGTTGACAGCTCTATGAAGGTATTATAACTAAATAGAGGTATTTACAGTTTGTTACTTGGAAGGCTTTTCAGATATTCATGTTGCCTAAATATTTCCCTATGTAGTGCAGTGCTTTAAAATTTTACATTATTTTACAGAATCAGCTTCTAAAAATGATTTAGGACATTGTGTTCTACTTGTTTTAATCACTAGAAAAAGCTGCACATTTGGAGTGGTCATGGAGACCCAAACTGCACGGGGAACCATTTATGGGCCCCAACCCATATAAATGTATATGTTTTGTCTATGTACTTGGTGATTGGGGTATATCAGTTTCTAGGGTACAAAGATAGAAGGTGCAGACCAGACATTTACACCGATCCATTGGTATGGAGCGATTTCTTTAAAAAAGTCATTAAAACGTTAACGAAAAGAATACACATTTTTATCACACCATAATCTATGTCATTATATAAAATAGTTAAACAAAAATTAACAAAGGTAATAGATAATAACAGATAATAATAATAATAATAATAGATTTCTAAAATATAGCACCAGTTCAAGAAATAGAAACCATTCTATGGCAGAGGAATTTAATATAAATATAATTTCTTCTTTCTTACTGGGATGAGTCAGTATGTTGGCCAAAGTCTTCCTTAGGTTGGTTAAATTCAGTTAAAAGTCAAAGAGAAAACTGAGAATGTGGTTGACTAAAGATTATTTAAATTTAGTTGAAGTGCAAGGTAAAATCTAAAAAAAGTATTCTTTGCAGCTAAAGGGGAAATGACTAAACCACAGACCAGCATACAAATGTCCTTCCTGTTGTTCCTAACAATTTGATTTATAAGATACTGTATTTAACAACTGAAACTTGACAAATAAGTTACAAGAAACATATTAAATCTTATATTCTGTATTAATAAGATCCATCATCTGAAAAAACCTAGGTCTCAAGCATTCTGGATAGCAGGTCCAATGCCTGGACTTTCACATTTAAAATATGAAGCTGATTGAAAGCAATTTTGGTCAAACATTGTCGCCCATGTCTTCTTGTTTTTGAGATTGACCTTGAAATTTGATAAACCAGTCCCCACTTGTATGTAAGTTTTAAAAAAGTCCTTTTGACAACAAGTAAGTACCCTCTGCTGCTTATTTTGTCCAAGCATAATAAAACCTATTTATGAAAAATGAATTCATGTTTACATACAGTAAACAACAGTTCTCATTTATGATTCAGAAAAAGAGAAAGTAATAATTTAGCATTATTTATGACCATGCTCTTTATTCTGTATTTTTTTTAAATTACATTTACAGTTTGCTTTTTCTACACTGCTTACTATTAAAATGTATATAAAATTGCTTGAGTACATTATTAAAATTTTTAATACAGTACTATCTGCCCTGCAATGATTTGCATTAATACCTTTACTGTTCCAGGGTTTACATTTAATGGCATCTGCCTCTGAAATCCTATATGAAAAGGAATAAATAAAATAAAGTGACAGCAGAAGAACAAACTAGTTTAATAAGAAGCAGCAGTGTTGCCAACATATAAACCAGCATTGCAGGTTTCTACGTATGTGAATGCAAGTATATATAGTGTATGGAAATGTAAAAAATTGCAGGGTTGGGGAATCCAACCAACCAATCAGCAATTACTTTTTTGGTTACTGATTGTCACCACTGTAGATTCTACATTTCTGGGTCCCTGTTTATTGAAACGGTTCAAGGATTATTGCAGTCTGTACAATAGAAACAAATATCTAGTTGCTATATTGACTGCAAACATGTACCTATATTTAGATATTTCCAAAATCTCAGTTTGTTTTTACTGGAACATGGAAGGTGAAAGCATGCAACATACTGAGGCAGATTTATCAAAGGTCGAATTTCGAATTCATGTGAGATTTAAAAAAACTCCCATAAACTCCCATGAACTAGAAATTTGACCAACCGAAATTTATTAAAAAAATTGAAATTTGTATAACTCGCTTGAATTGGATTGACCCAAAAATTTTAGATTATGAGTTTCTTGCTTAAAGGGAAAACAGCTCCCCAACTGTAGTAATATTTGCTTAAATTTCAGCTCAAGTACATTGAGATTTCATGAAAGCAGGGTTGGACAGGGCTGGAAAGACACCAGGAAGTAACCCTGTGGGTCCTGACTCTTTTGGTCACCGTCGGCACAGACCCACTCCTGCACTCCCTCTTGTTTGTAGTCTTCAGCGATGGAAAAACGAGCATGCATGAGGAGGTGTCAACCTTGCAGGAGGCATCAGTGGCACAGAGGAGTTTACAGCTAAGGAGGGCCAGGGGATGGTGTGTGGGCCCCCTGAGGCTGCAGGCCCAGTAGGCCCTGGGTCCCCCAGTCTGACCCTGCATGGCAGTGATAGTCATGCAATAGCATATGTACTGGCGCAGGCCTACTGGTCAAGTTCCAGTGCACATACTTCTGGTTGCAATCATTGACATGGACAGTTGTGGACTGGGAGATCCAGGGCCTCCCACATCCACTCGAGCCCCCCCCCCCCGTGAGATCCTCAGAAATACTTGACATCTCATCTCTCCTGCCACCCTTATGCTTGTACTTCCTGTTGCGACCATGATCAAAGGGTAAGAGCCCAGAGTATGAGGATGGGAGCAGGTCCTGGTCATAGTTTTTTCCCAGTGTCCTGTCGGCCCCAACCAACAACAGGAGTGAATGAGTAATCATTGCAAATACCTGGAAACTTATTTTAGTTAGTAGGTGGGTGTGGTAGGAAAGTGGGCAGGGGGTACAGTGCAGAGGGTCTAGCAGTTAAAACCTATTGGAGGTTAGATTCTTTTTAAAAATTATGCAAACCTTGCAGAAATATCTTTGCACCTTCCTGGATAAAATCAAATGTAAATAAAACATAAAATCATTATATTCTACAGAGTTTCTCTGCAATCTGCTGTGTAACCTGAGCCTATTTCCCTTTGACCGAATGTCCCATTGCTTAACAGTAGTGATGGGCGAATCGCCGCAGGCATCAGTTTTTGGACACGGGTATCCATTTTTGGACTCCAACACACATTTCCGCCCGTCAAATAAATGGACGCCCAAACAAGACGGCTGAAAATTGTGGGAATTCACAGCAAATTCCCCCATTACTACTAAACAGTAGTTTATTTATTTAAACAATAGTAGTATTTCTGAAGTAAACAGAAGTTTTACCAGTGCAGGGCAACACTGTATTATATTTTTATTACATTAAAACACTTTTAGTTTTTGATGTTACTGTTCCTTTAAGCCTAGAATGGATCCACCAGAACAGAACTTCAGCTTCATGCAACAGCAGTAGTAAAACCAAATCTAGAAACACTTTGAAAAACCTAGCAGAGAGGCGGGGGAGAGCAAAGGAACACATTAGTTTGAATAATAGTTATCTCCTTATTAATGGTCAACAGGGAAATTGTGCTGTCAAAAAAGTGTTAAACCTTTCATTATAGAGTGAGAAATTTCAATAATATATATTCAAAGTTACTCATCAAATAAACACAAAAATTCCCCTTTGTTATATTATAGATAAGCCTTCTTTGTCAGAAACAGTTTTAATAACGTTCCTGCATCCATCATTCTACAACATTGCAGGAAGCCCACTTCCAAATATACCTGGGAGAAGCTTTTTTCTGTTACATATTCATTTCTCCTTCAAAAACATGGCTGAAGATAAAAATCTAGTTGATTTAATAGGATATTTGATATTAATATGTGCTGACAAACAAATGCCAAACTTTCATTAAGAGCCAGAGGGATGGCTGAAACAGGGCTTGCAGCCATTCTGCTGTGATATAATGAAAGAACAAAGAGCGGCACTGGAAGTCGTTTCAGGGTGCATTTTGCTTACACAGTTTATAGATCCCAAGACAGAAGCCTTTAAGACAGAGATGCAAATAAATATCTAGTAAACAAATGCAGGAGAAGTATAGAGTTTCAAGTAGAGCAGCACAGTCTTGCAAATCATTTATATGGCTTACCAAAATGCATCTATTACCATATTGTTTCATTTGTGCAGAGAGAGAATAAAAATCACAGTTATTTCGGAAAATGTATAACTCTTTGGTGTTTACTGCATTGTTTGCTTTTGTATGTTTTTTTTGAATAGTATGAATTAAGGGATTCAGACAAATCGAAGCTTCTGCTATAGAATTAACTAAATATCCAATGTAATATAAACCCTTGTTGGTATATTGAAATAGTTTAAGTCTACAGTTTGCATTGAATTGATATAATTTGTTGTTTCAATTCACATGGCTTTGGATTCGGTTTGAATAAACAACAAGGATTCCACTGAATCCTGCTAAATGTGCTTGAATTTGACTGAATGCCCAGTCAAGGCCTTATCCCTTGCCCAATCACAGTTCTGTCCTGTTGCAATATAGTCCCACCCCGTGTACAATCTTAAACCCTCCCCATGATGTAATTTGCCTGTTCCTATCAGATCCGCCTCCTCCTACATCATTGCCTGTTAGTATAAGGCAAAAGGGTGGCAACCCTATGTTGCACCAAGGTGTAAAGTACAGGACACACTGACACAAGGGAGATTATTTATCGAATGTTAGTGTTTTTTATAACTTAAATTGACTCACAGTTTGAATGTTATCTTATTTAAGAAAAAACTTATATGGAAAAAAAACAGTTCGAGTTGCAAAACCTGAAAACTCGAATTAATCAAATTTGTGGTCAAAAACTTCCGGAAAAAAAACGCAAACATCATACAGGCTGTTGAAATGGTTCAATGGACCTTTCAGATTCGATATACTTCCAGGGTCGGTGTATAATAAATCTCGAAAAATGTGAGCTTTGACCAAAAGAAATCAACTTGAACACTCTAATTTTTGCAGAAACCACAACGCGAACCTTAATGAATACCCCCCAAGGTTTCCCTGAAACAACTGCCTTAAAGGGGTTGTTCACCTTCATTAATTAACTTGACTTTGATATACAGTGCTACAAAATATGTTGGCACTATAGAAATACATGTTATTAATAATAATAATAATAATTCTGAGACAATTTTCAGATAGTTTTAACTTTTTATTTTTTCAGTTACTTAGCTTTTTGTTTAGCAGCTATCTGGTTGCTAGGGTCTTGTTTACCTTAGCAACCAGGCAGTGGTTTAAATAAAAGACTGGAATATGAACAGAACTAAATAGAAAGATAAGGAATAAAACAAAATAATAATAATAAAATTGTAAGCCCACAGAGCAATAGTTTTTTTTACTGCCTTGTTCAGTAACCCCCCATTTGAAATCTGGAATGATCTTGAAGAGAAAGACAAATTATTAAAAAGCTATATAAAAAAAAATAATAACACCAAATGCAAAGTTGCTAAAAACAGAACATTTTATAACATTATGAAAGTTAACTTAAAATCGAAACCCCTCCTTTAAAGGGAAGATGCTAGATAAACATTCCACCAAATTCTATAGAGTATTCACATCCAATTTATACTAAATATATTGGTTCCTGGACCAAGCTCCCGCTCATATAGTAAATGTATCTCTAAAATGTCCAATAAATATAAATTAGTTTGCATGAAATCATATGCAGATTGCAAATGCCTCCGAGTGTTTCACTCAGGGTGAATAGATTGGCAGGTTTTGCATTTAATCATTGCTTTCTTTTTCCTTATTTTTAACTGAACTGCTGAGTTTTCACACACATATATGAAGCAGTCAGTGCCAAATCTGCATGTTATTGTTTAAGGTATAATTTCTACATCCAGCAAATTATTAGTATTCCTTACAGTCTCTCACATTTCAGGTTTGACAGTTTTCAAACATTATTTTTCAGTATTAAATTACAATGAAGTCACTACCTGCATGCTCTGATGATCTAACCTCACTCATTTGAAAGGGTATGTTAGATCACTGCCACCTACTGACATAAAAATGAAAACATTTCTGCTTTTTCATCTACAAATTGCATTTTTTTAACATTTTCACAGCTATTCCTCTATAAAAAACTGTAGATATGATTAGAGAGAGGCATTTGTATTAATGCTTTGGAGTTTTATGGTACTGAATAAAGGATATATATATATATATATATATATATATATATATAGTATATATATATATATATATATATATATATATTCATATTCAGTATGTAGACACATGTATAAACATTTAGGGGGTTATTTACTAAAAACCTCCCATCCACGATTTTACATTATTTACCATTAAAATAACTAAATAAAAAAATTGGATTACACCGAAATGGAATAACCCGAGAGGTCATGGGAAATGACCGGATACAGGGAATGTCCCACAAGAAAAGACACAAAATAATTAGAAAAGGACAAACTTGCAGTTGAACACATGTTGTAATTTATTGCATTTACTATTTGTTTCATTGAAAACTAAAAAAAATGGATCACAGAAGGACTCAATAAAATCAAACAAAAACCCAAAATCCTATGATTTTTTCTGACTTTTTTCCCCAACTCACTGGATCACTGGTTATTTCCTGAAAGCCTTGAATTCTTTGGAATATCAGGCTAAACCCAGCACAGACCCATTTGATGATATCTTCAAATTGGGATAGGGACACCTGCCATTAACGTATAGATTGGGGGATTATAAATCTTGAAAATTTTTTAGTTTTTTTCCCCAATAAAACCCAGAGTATTAGTATACAACCCCCTAGATCACTCAAAAAACCATATAAAGATAAAAGGTATAATTTATTCCCACAAAAATGCACTCATCCACTGTATAATAGTAACTCACTCCTGGAATGTAGATGAAAGGGAGGGGACCTACTGCCAGATTGGTGCTTGCCTCACCTTGACAACAGTTTCATTACTAGTGTAGCTTTCTCATGAGCCCATATGTCTGCAGGCCCGTGATTGGACCTCGTGGCCTAGGGGCATCTGTCTGAGGAGTCCGGGCCCTGTATGCCTGGAAGTGACATATACTTAAAGGGTAATCCTGTGACATAATCTCTTGCATTGTAATGGGTACCATGGTGACCTGCAAGTTCCAAATTTGTAATCCAATATTGTGATGATATCCACTAATAAATTCTATGCAGTAAATGGATAAGAGTCCATCTTATACAGTATATACTACTGTATCGAAGGTAATCATACAAAAATGGAACTGCATGATAACCCCAAGTACATGCTATATTTCACAATCAAGAAGCTGCTGAGAGAAATCCACTATATTAAATAAATATAATGTGAATGTAATATAGATCATGATCTAATCCAGGGGTAGGGAACCTATGGCTCGGGAGCCAGATATGGCTCGGGAGCCAGATATGGCTCTCTTGATGGCTACATCTGGGCATCTTAGTGAATTAGTGTCAACTGGTGTAAGGGTGTGAAGTTGCGCTAGTTTCACCAGGGATACTGTTAGGAAATTGGCAAAGTTGAAAAATTACTTCCCACTAACAAATTAGTGCTAGTGTTAGACACATTTCGCATTTTGGCGAATTTGCCCCATTATCTGCTTGTGAGTGGTTTGGCACTCCTGGAACTGAGCACTATCCATTGTATTGAACTTCACCAGGTCTGACCTGGCAAAATAAAGTCTAGCGCAAGAGGTAGCGTTCAGTAAAATGGGCATCTTAGTGAATTAATGTAGTTAAGTTCCTTCGTCAGTGTGCAACTTCGCCTGGCGTAAGGGTGCAAAGATGCACTAGTCTATCTACTTCGCTAGCGAATTTACGCCAGGGACACTGTTAGTAAATTGGCGAAGTTGTGAAATTACGTCACACTAGCGAATTAGTACTAGCGTTAGACACATTTTGCGCTTTGGTGAATTTGCCCCATTATCTGCTTGTGAGCGGTTTTAGTGTCAGTATCACTTTAACAATCGTTTTGCCTATCCATCAGATGAACCTGAACATTGTTATAATATTTTACTTTTATTATAATATTGTGGTCTTGTCTGTCTTTGATTTTAGAAAATATCCCTCTTGCTATCTTTCTTATCCTATATGTCCCTGTTCAACTTTTTTTTACTGTGATGTCCACTTTTTAATGATTCACAAGACATAAAGGCTAATTCAATGCTGTATTTTATCCACCCCATCTTCACAGTTAATTTAGGAGGAAAATCTCCTAAAATTAACAGACACATTATTAAAGAAAAACCCTCCATTCTATGTAGCTCTAACGCATATAATATATAAACCATATACCAATCAATCTGTCTCTAGTTGTAGCTAGCTAGTTTGAACAGAAGATGTCACTATATCATTTCTAACCCACATTCTAGTAAAGTTTAAATTTTACTTCTGACTCTTACTGTTATTATTAACCCCATTCAGAACCTAGAAAGATTAACAGGCTAGAACAGGGGTGACTAAATGCAGCCCTAAAGCTGCGGTGGAATTAAAATTCTTAGCTGGAGGAACTGAAGGTGGAACATAACAGTGCTAGAAGCTGAAGTTCTTTGTTGACCTTTGGGAGTTGCATTTTCTCTCTTAAAGGGGTTGTTCACCTTTGAGTTAACTTTTAGTATGATGTAGAGAGTGATATTCTGAGACAATTTGCAATTGGTTTTAATTTTTTATTGTTTGTGGTTTTATAGTTATTTAGCTTATTATTCAGCAACTCTATAGTTTGCAGTGTCAGCAATTTGGTTTCTAGGGTACAAATTACCCTAGAAACCCTGCATTGATTTGAATATGAAACTGGAATGTGAATAGACTGAATAGAATGATAAGTAATAAAAAGTGGCAATAACATTTGTAGCCTTACAGAGCATTTGTTTTTAGATGGTGTCAGTGACCCCCATTTGAAAGCTGCAAGAAGAAACAGAAGAAAATTACAAATCATTAAAAAACTATGAAAAATAGATAATGAAGACCAATTTAAAACCTTCTTAGAATTGGCCCTTCTACAGTATACTAAAAGTTAACTTGAAGGTGAAGCAGCCCTTTAATTTATAAGACAAGATATTAGGCTGATCAGTAAGTTGGTAATGCTGGATGTAGGGTCCTGGTGAACATTCTCCGACATGAGTGTCAGTTTTAGTATTGGTTTCTTTTTGAGCAGCAAAAAAGAACTGAGGTGTATTCACTGTTATATCAGGGTCAGGAGGGTAAATTTCATATTACAGAATTAGAACCCCTACTTTGAAGTTGTCAAGATCAACCTTTGTCCAATTAAATCTGGGTACTTTCCAGATGATCCAGTGAGTCTCACAGGAATTAAAAAAACCTTCTTAATTCCAAAAGATACCAGTCCCAAATATTATTGTCCAAATATTATTGCCACATTAGGAAATGTTTTAGAGTAAGAAAATCTGAAACTGATCAGCATATCTATTTGTGTGGGTGGCAATGCTAGATACCCATAAAAGTGGGCAAAGGTCCACATCCATGCAGTACATAACATGCATTCCTCAGACATTAGCAAGCACTATTTCAGAAGACCCTGCCTTCACTTGCAGTAGTGGTTGGACATTTGATTCCAACATTCCAACATATTTTCAGATCTCCTTTAATTAAAGGGGAAACATAATTTACCATAAGCTTCGGCATACTGAAATAAGAAACTTTCTCAATACAATCAATTAAAAATGGAAGTTTCTGTTCACTATTCCTCTCTCGGCATCTGTTTCTCTTCATTCTGTCTTCATGCAGGGGTTGCGGATCAGATATTCATTGACAATTATAACCAATATATCTTATAGGGGGGCTCCTTTTGCATAGAAGATATATTAGAGCTCACTCTATTAAAATCAACAGACATCATGTCTCTCTAAATGCAGGATTTAAGCAAAAGGCAGTCATTTTGTCTGGTTTTAGTACTGGAATCAGTTATTTGAGTGAGCTCTAATACTGTACATCTGCTAGGAAAGGAAGCTCCCCTATAAGATATATTGGATCTAACTGTAGTTTCTTATTTCAATATAATGACGTTTATGTAAAATTTTCATTTTCGCGATAGTTCCCCTTTAATATACAACTCATCTTCAGTTTCTGACTAAAATGTTAGCTAAGGCCAATATTAAAGGGGTTGTTCACCTTTGAGATAACTTTTAGTATTATGTAGAGAGCGACATTCTGACATAATTTGCAATTTGTTTTCATTTTTTATTATTTACGGTTTTTGAGTTATTTCGCTTTTTATTCAGCAGCTCTTCAATTTGCATTTTAAGCAGTCTTGTAACTAGGGCCCAAATTACCCTAGCAGCCATGCATTGATTTGAATAAGAGACTGGAATGTGAATAGGAGAGAGTCTGAATAGAAGGATCAGCAATAAAAAGTAGCAATAACAATACATTTGTAGCCTTACAGAGCATTTGTTTTTTTAGAAGGGGACGGCGACGCCCATTTGAAAGTTGCAAAGAATCAGAGGAAAAGACAAATAACTATAAAACTATAATAAATAAATAATAAAAACCAATTGAAAAGTTGCTTAGAATTGACCATTCTATAACATAATAAAAGTTACCGTAAAGGTGAACCACCCCTTTAAGTTAGAAACTTTGCTTCTTTTTCTGGCTGTTCAGTGCAGAGAAAAACAGGACTTTCTAGTATAAATGAGGAACTGAGGTTGAGCTGTCAAAAGAGGGACTGTCCCTCTGAAAAAGGGACAGTTGGGAGGTATGGGCTCCAGTCTGGGGAAAAGGTACAGGAAAGCTGCCTATCTGAGCTAGAGGCTTGAAATCTCCATAAGATTGGGGATCTGTGTTTTGTTTTCATATTTCTCTGTTTGGGAGACAGGTGGTAGGCCTACTCCTGGTTAGTTAGAACAACTGACCTGTGTTAGTTAGAAGCCCATTAAGTGGCAATGATTTATTTTTAACTATGTATTTTGTGTATATGCTTTGTTTAAGTGGAAATAATCTTCCAAAAAGAGACTACACTCTCATGAGTTGTGATTGTGCCATGGGCTGCTTTACCCCAGAAAGCTGATGCCAGCTACCTAATCCCTGATAATACTCACTGAATTTAAATTGACATAAGTGTAAGCAAGTTTCACTAGGAAGGAAGCAGGGCCGCTTTAATAAGCGGGCAAAAGGGGCATCTGCCCAGGGCCCACTTATTTTGGGGGCCCACTACTGACTTAAATTTTTTTTTTTAATAGCTGTAAGGTACCTGCTTGAGTTCCCTCCCCCCTCTGTTCCACTCACACCCCCCACACCTGGTGCTGCTTGGGAAACTGCTGGAAACATAAATATAAGTAGACAGAGGAAGTGCTGGTGCAGTCCAAAGAGAGGGAGCGACACATCACATTGGCACATCACACCACGCTGGCCTGATCCTGCACATACCTCCATGAGCCAAGAGCCATCCAGATCCGCTACACAATGGCACTGAATCTGTTGTACACAGTGAGTGACCGGCTTCCGCAGCTGTTCCACTTCTGCACACATGCACCCCAGTTCCCAGCTAGCTGAGCCAGGCACCCTCACACACACCTTCTATAATCTACCTAAAATGGCCCTGGAAGGAAAGAGGTGTGAAAGATGTTAATGGAGAAACAATCCCTGAACAGAGGCGGGGGCCTTCGACACCACCTGTCTGCTACATACAATGCTGTTCTAGCATCTGTACCCCATTCATGCAACTCTCACAAGTAACACCTGTATCTAGGAGTTGCATGACACATTGGTAATCCTATCACAGTATTTACACAGAATCAACACCACTGTGAATTCAAGATGTCACCTCTCTGAAGAGTTACAATGTGACGTTGTGATTGGATTGTTGGAAGAGTCTATATGCCGAGAACTGCCCTACACCAGTCAGTTGAACTGAAGAAGCTGCTCAGATGAGCAGTGAAACATCTTCATTAAAATTTCTCAGCAAGTTCAGTTGTTTTGAGTTAGATTTGCCCTGGAAGGACGTAACGCTAGAGAAAGTTAATTATGAAATTTAGTTTCAGAATCATGAATTGTCACTGACAAAAGTGCACTAACGTTCTTTTGCCGAGACGTTATTTTGCATTTTGGTGAATACCCGTATTCGTCACGAAATACGAAATAGAGTCTGATAAAGTTACACAAAGTATGGCAGAGACTTCCTAAGCTAAAATTTGCAGGTAAGTAGACCCATAGACTCCATTACATAGTGAATAAAGTACAGCCTCTTGTAAAATAGAAGGATATTATAAGTAACTGAGGAGTCATGATCATATAAAAGCATGAGGTTGAAGGCCGAATGTTTTTATACAGGCCATGGAACACTGAGTTGACTTCTAATATCCTTATATTTTGCAACAGGGGGTATTTTATTAATTATAATACACAGGTCTCAGGGAGTCGTGCCAAAAATGCAATCACTAAGTTCCAATTATAACCAATGACATCACTAAGCACATTTATAAGGACATAATACACACGATCCATGACTTATTTTCTTATAAACGGTGCTTAGTGATGTAATTGGTTATAATAGGAGCTTAGTGATGTAATTTCTGTCTCATGACTCACTGAAACTTGTGTATTATAATAAATAAAGTGTTGCAAAATATGAGGATATTAGAAGTTGCCTTGGAGTTCCATGACCTGTATAAAAGCACTCACCTTGTGCTTTTTTATATGGTTATGGAACTCATAATATCCTTATATTTTACAAGAGGGGTATTTTATTCACTATATAATTTATAAAATATTCATGGCTCTTGTGTATTATAATCAAATAACTCAAATTTTAAAAAATTATTTACATCTCTGTAATAATAAAACAGTGCCTCGTTCTTTATCCAAACATTTAGGGGCAAATTTACTATTATTCCCCAAAATTTGCTCGATCCTATTCGAAATTCGATAAACATTCGACCATCGAATGCTTATCGAATTGTTTTAGGCTATCATTTTGCTCGATATTCGATTTCTCAATGAATTCGTACGATTTCACAAAAAAAATGTAAAATTTCCTTTGAGCATCCGAAAAATTTGTATGATTCGAACGATCGAACGCTTCGATCGTATGAATGGTATTTGAGCAGGACTTAGTCTCAGAAGCCTATGGGGGGGGGGGGGTTTCCATAGGCTTCTATTGCAATTCAGTAGGTTCAATCTGGCGAAGTAGGCAGTCGAACAATTTAAAAATTTTGATTCCTTCAATAATCGAATTATCGAATATCCGATCATTCAATCTATTCGATAATTCAGTATTCGATGATCGAAGAGGCCAAATTAGAATACACAAAAACATTTGTACGATCGTTATTCGATCGAACTTCGATCATTTCATGTGAATTTCGTAAATCGGCCAATAAATAATGAGCCCTGATTGAAGGCAAAACCTGTAAATATCTAAATAATTTTTAAGTAGACAAAAGTATAGAGATCCAAATTATGGAAAGATCCTTTATCTGGAATACCCCTGGTCCAGCGCATTCTGCATAACAGGTCCCATACCTGTACTTCTCCATAAAGTCTTCCTTACTTTTAAAAGATTTGACTTTTTTTCATCTTTGTTTCTTTTAATTCTACTTCTGTTCTTCCATCAATTCTTTGAATGGCCTTAAATGTTTTCCTATGGCTGAATCCCAGTGATTCTTTCTGGTATACATTCAAACCAAGTATGTGTAAATTGAGAATCATGCTAGAGATAACTGCAGATTGGGCTGGACCGCAAATACTGAAGCTTGACTACACCATGAACTGTATTTGTGCAGCTCACTGCTACGAACATGACACAACAGGAACTTGCAAGTCTCTTTGGATTTCCTCTGCTTTGGGCAACCCTTTCTTTGGGCCTGCATTTAAACTTTCAGCGAGGCAGTGCAAAATATTGTGCTTCTCAACAGCCTTGGGAAACAACTGGAAGAGCAGTCTGGTACTTGTAAGGTTTTATTGGTAAGTGCAGTTAAAGTATTGCAAAATATAATATTTAAATTCCTTATATATTTAGAGGTGTATATTACATTATGGAGCACTGTCAAGGGTGTGGCTTGGGTGGAATTGGGTGTAGCTGGGGGCAGAGTGAGCATGGTCAAGATGCACCCAGATCTGGAGAGTTCCAGATTGGTGTCTCTAAATAGGGTTGCCTTTTTATTCTTCCAGTCATTTGTGCAAATACTATACGTATGTGTCACGGCTGGCACCCTAAACCCAGAACTAATGCCAAGCACCCTGGTCTAGGCTCGTGCTTCTGCTTATAACAGCCGCCTTTCACCTTGGGAGGAGCCCTTGGCTAATTGGATGCCGCCAGGTCTTACAACGAGAGATGCAAGGCGAATGGTTCTGGGCAAGCAAAGGGGCACAGATGGAAAGTCAATAAGGCCAAAGGTCACGGTACAGATAGGTATAGACAGGTTCGTGGTCAAACAGGCCGGGTCGAGGCGGGCAGATTGCTAGGAGTAGTCAGGCAGGCAAAGGGTCAAACCAGGTAATCAATCAGACAAGGATGAGGCAGAATCGGTGGTCAAAAACAGGCACAGGTCAGGATACAGAATATCAGAGTAGTCAAAGCCAGGCAGGGTCAAAAACAGGTAGTCAGTAACAAATAGAAGCTTTTCAGCACAAATACTAAGCACCAGGAACAGATCCTATCACGGGCAACCAGCATAAAGCTGAACCGGCCTTTTAAAGCATTCAAATTTCGCGCCAATGCGCGCTGACGTCATACGTCAGTGCGGCTGCGCCTTTAAATTAAACCCGGAAGTGCGCGCGCATAGGAGCTGGCAGAACAGGCAGCACACGATGGATGTTGGCGTGGCGGGCGTCCCCGCCGAGGGGGCAACAGGCGTCCCTGCTGTCCCCCCACTAGACCACCAGGTGAGTTCGTTACAGTATGATTGGAACAACAGGAACTGAAGAGAAGCTGTGGCTGCTCTTCACTGCCTCATTTGCTGATAAACTATATAATGACCAACATGGTGCGTCAGCAAAATACAGTTTGAAACATGACTATTTCCTGGGATTTGAGAGACACTGAACAAGTATGGCAAGTTTTAAGGTTACTGTGAGAAACACCTAGGATAAGACTGTACAATTGGAGGACCGTTGGCCAGATGGGGTCCTATGACTCATATTCTGCTCAAGGTCTCCATAGACTTCTATGTATGAACACACCCTCAGAGATGAAGCCAATGATGAGCTAATTTTGATGATGCTTATCTCTGTCTAAAAGCATATAAAGCCCTGTTCCTCCTTTATAATGAAAGAAAATAAAATTCTGTGTATGCAGATTCTCCCCCGTGAGCCTCCCGACTTGGATGGATTCTGTCAAGCTGTCATTCTTCTCAAGCTAGCCATGGTTAGTAGTACCCCGGCCTTGAGGCAGAACCAATGTTTTGTCTCATAGTCCTTAGTTTTTTGTGCTTCGAAGTGATATTGTTATGATCTCCCAACAGTAATTCCCTTTCATTCCCATATGCATAGGTTTTCATATCATACTTTCCCAAGTCTATAAAAACTCTGTGATTCCTTTGGTCTAGGTTCTAAATCTTTGTGAATTCAAAATCCATAGAGCTTGCGTCAATAAACTTTGTTTTCACAATAAACATAAAGTGACATCATTTGAGATGTTAAATTGTAAACCTTCAGATCCTGGAAAAAACTTGTGTATCTGCTCTGCCTTCAGTCATACCCACATTCTGCCCATGTCACATCCCTGTTTTGACCAGGTCATGCTGCCAACACTGCATTTGAGGTTTCTGGTGAGATTTGGGCTGTTACTGTGTATGAATGTGAGTGAAATGTTTGTCATTTCTCAAAATAAAATCCTGTCATTTTACAATGACTTGAAAATGTACATGCCGCAAATCCCTATTTAGGCAGGTCCTGATTTGTGGGTCAGTCACAGGCCTAAGGCGACAAAAAACAGTGGGTGGCATAAGATATTAATGGAGCCCACAGCAAATTATTTTTCAGGCCCACAAAATGTCTAGAGCTTGACGTGTTTTATTAGTATTTATTTAATTTATATAAGAATTAGGGCCTAATGGGGCCCCTATACCTCCTGGGACCCCCCTGCAACCGCAGGGTCTGATTAGTTTGTAGTTTCACCCCTGGTGGGCATGCTGGTTGTATCACCACTGAGGACTGGGCCGGTGATTTTGATAGCCCACGCAGTCCCCAGTGGAAGAGACAGGGCTGCCATCAGGGGGGTACTCCTGTACTGTACCAAGGCCCCCCTTGAGAGCACCAAAGCTGTGCCACCTCTTCCGAAGTCCCGAACCGCCGAAGTATCGAACATCCGAAGTCCCGAAAAGACACGAAGTTACAAAAAGAGCCAAACTTGTAGGGCCAAAGCCACGAAAAGACACAATGTCACGAAAAGAGCCAAACATGTCCCGAAGCCGCAAAAAGACCCGAAGTCATGAAAAGAACTGAAGTTGAAGTCCTGAAGCCACAAGTTCAGTTCTACTGGACACCAATGTATTTTTTTTTTATTATTTTAAACCCCTGGCCACCAATGTATATTTTAATACTCTATAGACCCCTGCTACCATTATTTTTTTTCTGTTTTTTTTTTTAAATATTCTCTGGGGCCCCAATGTTTTTTTTTAACTTGTAAGTGGAGCCCTGGCACCAACGTTTTTTTTAAAAAAAAAACTTTCATAACCTGCCAAATTTTGTAAAATAAACATGGTAGTTACAGGGAATGGTCACAAAAACGGGCATGGTCAAAAAATTGCCACACTACAGGTGCCACATTTTTTTTGTTGCTCTTACTTCGAAAATGTTTTGAGGTATGCTTTATTTCCTGACTAAAACGAGGGGTCCTGTGTCTGAAAGATGGTACTACCTAGTAAAGCCAAATCGCCTTTTCACCATTTTCAATATCACAGGGCCATCTTTTTTTTTATTCTTTGATATCCTGTGTGATGCCACGGCCCTAATAGGAAAACATACGCGTAAACGAACAAATAAAGTCCTCTGCACAGAATATACAGAGAGTGTGTGACCAACAAAGAAATATCACGCGCAGATGTAAGCGGGAGCGCGAGAAAAAAAACAGCGCGCGCCCTCGCCTGACTGTCAAGGCAATCACCGGCTTTTGGACTCTTTCAGATAACAGCCAATAGAATGCCGAGCCATAATATGGAAGTCTTTTCATCAGCCAATCCGCTGCTACTTGTGTTGTTTCGCCTGTGTTCCACCAATTGCAACTATGTTAGCATAGCAGGACTTGTAACTTCTAACCAATCAGCGGAGCGCTTTCAGTATTCCCTGCTCCGGCACTAGTGTGGTGTGCGACTGCTGCAGTAGGTTTGTTTACCACAGAAAGTGTCTTGCTGCTGGCTGTGTTATAGTAGGCGGCGAGTTCTTCGGAACGGGGGCTCCATGGCTTTCTGTAAGAAGGCAAATGCGTTACCGCGTTCCTCTAAGGAGAGGTGAGTGTCGTTTTCACTGCAGAAGCGTGCGCGTCCGGGGCATCACAACTGGGTGGAACTGTCAGGCTGAAGAATCGCAGGAAGAAGTGCGACGAGACGAGAGCTATAGTTCTGTAATAGCTGCTGTGACATAGATTGACTAGGCAACTTGCTGAAGTCATTTACTTTTTACCCTGATACCATGGAACAGTATGTGGGAGGATTGACCCTTGTATTTATTCGTTTCAAACAGAGACTTGGTTTTGAAACCCCAACTAAAACAACACATGCTCTGTACAGCTGCAAATGTATTGTTATTGCTCTTTTTTTTTTATTACTCGTGTTTCTGTTCAGGCCCTCTCTATCATATTCCAGTCTTTTATTCAACTCAATGCATGGTTGCTAGGCGAATTTGGACCCTAAGTAACAGGATTGCTAAAAGTATTAATTGGAGAGCTGCTGAATAAAAAGGAAAATAAATAACAAATGAAAAGCAAATGCAAATTGTCTCACAACATCATACTAAGAGTTAATTTAAAGGGGAAAAAAACCCTGCTACACATTTTTTGGCTGGAGGTTGGTATGTATAATAGAGTCCTGCATCAGGTTGGATCCCTGTAAAATGGACTGGGGTTTGGCTGTGATTCCATGATCCCCTGATCCCCCTCTACCTGTGTAGAGTGCAGACACTATTTTGCCCCCAACTCCACATTGGAAAGATACTTTTTTTCCCTCACATATCTGGTTAATCTGCTTCTGGAGTGATGTAATTTCCAATCCACTGTTATGTCACTTATGGATTTGTGGTCCCCAGGTTGAGAAAAAGGCGACCCCTAGCAGGTAGGGTCAGGTAGTAGGTCTGTGGAATGGGCATTGAGGGTGAATTTTGACTTTGATCTACCCCAATCCAACCTCTGTGCTCCCACTCCATTCCATGCATGATCTCTTTAAAGGAGAATTCAACCCGTAACATAAAAACCCCTACACTACGTAGACCCCCCTCCCTCCTCCCCCCAGCCTACCTGGTACCCAGTGCAAATGCCCCTAATATTTTACTTACCCCTTGGTACAGATTCTGTCCTCGGGAGTTCATGGCAGCCATCCTCTTTTCTTCGTTAAGCTTCGGAAATAGACTGGCGTTTTCGGCACATGCTCAGTTGGAGTAATATTCCAGAGCTGAACAACAGTGCATGCGCTGAAAGTCACAAAAATATCCGAAAATGCATGTGCCAAAACTCCCCTCTGCCTCTGAAGTTTCACGAAGAAAGGAAAATGGCTGCTTTGAATTTCAGAAGACAGAATCTGCACCAAGGGGTAAGTAAAAAGTTAGGGGCATTTACCTTGGGTAGGGGGGGGGTCTACGTAGGGTAGGGTTTTTTTATGTTACTGGTTGAATTCTCCTTTAACAGTGTCTCCTCCACAATTTTCTGTATACGCCTAGTCCGTGCTTATTGTTTGGGTCAAAACTGTGTCTGATTAGAATCTTCATCTTAAACACGCAATACTCAGCATTTTGAGGCAAAATGGGGTAAAGATATTTTAACAGAAGTAGTGGTAATGTGGAGGATGAAATATGCTGAGAGTTACTTCTAACCTAATAATGCTAAATGCTGAGACATTTTATGATGGTCAGTGATACATTGCTCAAACTAATGGAAAATACTGAGGAACAGAGGAATCAGGGCAGCATATGAGAAACAAAATATCAGTTGCCTATTTCTTTTCCCTTAGATTTTCTCTGCTGCTGCTGGACCTGGAAGAATACTTTTTTGAACAACACATAGCCCATCAAATATTCCAAGACACTGAAAACTGTGAAAGGTAAATACTGTATACCCACTTCATTTACAGAAGGAATCTAATAGGTATAGGTTTTCTCATGTAAGTGCACCTGAAACCTCCATCTTTGCAAAATGAAGAGACAATTTCTAACTTTCATGTTTGGAATCTTTATGTATTTTCACAATATGGTCTAAACTAGAAAATCCTTTCTCGATTCCCTTTTCCTGTTTCTTCTACACTTAGTTTTGTCCATGTGTATTTTGCTAAAATCTATCAATCTTTTGAAAGCAATTTCCCAGCAGCTCGAGATTTACAGAGAGGCTTGTTTGCTAAATCATCACAAAGTAAAGCAACACAAGGTGTTGTGTAATATGTGTGTAAGTAAAGGATAATTGGAGAGTACTGTAAAATGCAATTTGTTTTTTTTCTCCTAGAAAATGCTGGGGTTCACTTAAAATATGTTCCAAGTCTCTTATTTTTGAGCCAGATGATACCTGTAAACCCATATATAAAGTAAGTTACAATTTGTCATAAAATCTGATTAGAATGATTAGATTACTTACACAGAAGTTATAGGTCTGATCTCATGATTTGATCCAGTACACACCCAACTTTATTTTCTACTTTTCCTAATGAATATCTGACTGCTCCCTAATCCAGTTTTGGCCAGATTATTGTCCCATGTAATCGGTCAAAGCGAAAACCTGTTATCCAAAATGCTCTGAACCGTGGGTTTTCTGAATAACAATTGTTTCTGTAATTTGATCTCCATACATTTAGGGGAAGATTTATTAAGGATAGAATTGTGTTTTCCAGTTTTTTTTTTTTTTTGGTCAAAACTCACATTTTTGAGTTACAAAAAAAACCTTGAATTTCCAAGATTTATTATACCCCCTATGATTAAGTGCCCCAGCAGGAGTGAAACACGTTAGGCTTTTTGTCTCTCATGTCCACATACATTTTTTGACCTTTTACTAATTTAGTACCTATACTTTCTTTTTGAAGAATCTCACAATTGAGATATGCTACTTATTATACCCCAACCCTGGAAATAACTTGAATCTGAACAAACACCATCTAAAAACTTGTAGAAAACAATGGCAGAGGTCCCTTGAACCATTTGAAGATGTTAATATCCTGTATGATGTCTTTTTCAGAGGGTTTTGCCTGAAAACTTGAATAATTCGAGCAATTCCAGTTTTTGTTCTCCGAAAACTCTATCAATTCGAGTTTTCGGAGTTCACAACAAACTTGCAAATCAAGTTTTTCCTTAAAAAATCATTCAAGTTGTGAGTTCATTCAAGTTCATTTGAGGTATAAAAAAAACCTCAACAAACTTTTTTTTTAAATTAAAAATAATTTACTTCTAAATGTCATGATTATTTTTCTCTTTCATAAAAAAAAAGTAAAAGAGTATTGTGTTAAGAACTATATTTTTGTATTTTTACAGATTGCACTGAGGGACTGTTCAAAAATAGATGAAATGGAGCTGGGACAAGATGAATTATTCAAAAAGTATGAGTTTATTCTACTTTTATTTTATTAATTTTTCTCTGTGTTACACTTGAAATGAGTTCTAACTTTGCCTTTTTTTATTTAGCAACAAGCAGAGGAGATTAATTGTTTTGTACAATCAGGTAAGAAGCCAGATTCATATCAGTATGAAGTCTCAACTGTAAGGTTTTGCACGTTTGTTCTGTGTATAACCAGTTTAGTATGAGCAAAAAATTACCCTAGTACACATATATACATCTAAAGCTGCTCATAAAATGTACCCCTGGTAGTGCATTTGACAAAAGTGGGATTAAAATGTTAATTTATAAACAGAGAAGGCCCAGGCTTTAAATTTGCTTGCAGGTGAAACATGCTAGACAGGAACACCATCCACCGCAATGGAAAAAGGGTGTGCCATGATTCACCGTGTTAAGCTAAATATAGTAGATGAGGAGGTGAATGAAGATGTCTCTTCCTTATGGTACATAGGTCAGATCCTAAGAGATGTAAGTCTTAGATTTGCTCTGCTGTTGTTTAGTAATTCAGATTTGTTTGCACTGACCCATTTCACATTAAACTTTTAATATTTGTTTTATTAGGTGTACCTCATTAAAGAGCAAAACATCGTAGCGGCCTACAAAATCGAACGTGTAAGTAAGCATTCGTGACTGAATACATTCACTCAAAATGCAGAAATATTAATGGAAAAAATGTAATCTATATAGTAGATTTGGCCGGGATTCAGTCTTTTTCTGCAGGATTTGGCTGAATCTTGTGCCTGGCAAAACCGAATCCTAATTTGCATATGCTAATTTGCATATAGAAGGAACAATCACATGACTCTTTGTCACAAAACAAGAAAGTAAAAATGTTTTCCACTTTTTCCTTTCCTGTCCCTAATGTTCATATGCAAATTATGATTCTGTTGGTAATCAGTACAATCTATTTTACCAATCACAGGTACACACTGGTCAGAATCAAATCCAGGATCCCATTGTAGCTGACCAATGCACCCTCTTATTGCCTATAGATCTATATAGTAGGGATGCACAAAATCCACTATTTTGGATTCGGCCAAATCCCCAAATACTTTGCAAAAGATTTGTCGGAATTACTGTACATTTGAACCTGTGTGAATAGGCAAAGCTTTGCACATATATACATGCTAAAACTGCTCTTATGGAGATTTTGAGGGAATTGCCTTTCAAGTCCAGCTACAAATTCTGTATTGGACTGAAATAGAGAGAGGATTCACTGTATTTTGCCCGTTGATTCTACCCTCAAGCATTCCAGGTCCTGTTAAAGGTCATGTAAAGGAGATATCAAGCACAGCCCCCCACTGGTCCTGCTTTGGGTGTGCAATAACTCATTGTCCCACACATGGGGCAAAATATGGCGACTTGACCCTTGCAGCAGCTCAACTCGCCAATTCTAAATAACTACAGAAATGAAGTCGAACACAGATTTAAAATGCCCAATATGATTTATCCATTGACTGGTGCTACATCAGTAAGTTGAATGTTGTGGTCTTTTCCTATCCTTTGCTGTAAAACTGCATTTTAACAGCTATGTTGCTTATGATTTTTCTTAGGTATGCACCAAATTCAATATTTTAGTTCAGCTTGAAAAAGGAACTAAAATGTTCTGAAAGTATGCTGTGATTATCTTGGTTAGCCAATAAACGTATCCCCTTTCCACTACCTTTTTGATGTGTTATACTCTGTCTACTGTTCCAAATTTATTGCTTTGTTCATTCTAGCAAGCATTGCATGGTTTTCATGATAATCTGGCCACTTTGGGCTATGCTTAATTTGACTTATTTCATTTAACCTCTGCAGAAGAAGCAGAATGTTACTTAAAGCCAATAAAATAATTAGATCACCCCCATCCTTAGCTCATAATGCAGTTAGACATAAATGAAAATATTGACATAGCCATTCAGCAACAGATTTTTTTTTTTTAAATAAACCTATGGTGTAAAAACAGAAGCTCTACAACAAGAGATAGTAGACATAATAGAGCAATACATATATTAGGCCTGATGTTTTGGTGATTCTTGGACAATATTTTTTTCAATTACTATTGTAGGGCAAAAATGGTGTTGTCTTTGAGCTGGAGGATTCTAAAAGGGTTGATGATGTTGTACAAACCTTGCTTCAGGTATGTATGTTGTTAACTGTTAAAACATGTTATTAAGGATAACTATAGCCTAGGGGGGCCGAGCCGCATGCTGTACTGAGAGGCAGTGCATAAACCTGAACTTTACTGACTCAGCACAAACACCCACGGTACCTGGGTTGCTGGCTGTTGACATTAAGAACCTCCGAATCAGAACCATGGGGAAGCATACGGGGTGCGCTCTGAGGCAGCCGTGCGCCATGAGCAATATACACGGGGAAAGCCAAGATGGCGCCCACAGCTCTCCCTCACCTCCGGCGCAACAGCAGCAGACGCAACAAGATAAGGTCATTGGACCCCAGGATGCTTTGGCACCCTCTATGCAGGACATACTCCAGGCAATAAACAACTGCCAGTCCTCTCTCACAACCACATTCACTAATAAAATAGAGGAAGTGAAAGTGGAATTATCTCTGCTGAAACAGGATGTGCAGGCAATACGGGAAAGGACTGGAGAACTGGAGGAGGAAGTAGGTGCCCTGGAGGACCGCACAGCCCCTGTACCAAGGGAACTTACACAGATACAAAAGCTCCTGAAATTGGCTACAAAGCCAATAAAAGACATGGAAAACCACAAAAGGTGGGGTTGCCAGAGCGGAGTGAGGGCCAAAACCCTGTACTGTTTGCTGAACAGTGGCTCAAAGACATGCTTGGTAAAGACATATTCCACCCAGGCCTTTTTCTCATCAAATTCCTGAACTACAGGGATGCAGCACTCCAGGCAGCGCAAAAGGGATATGCTGATACCAAAGGGCCCGTGTCTCACTGTACCTGGAGTACTCAGTAGCTCTTCAACGACAACACAGTATGTTCTACGGAGCAAAGCTGCAGTTGCGACACCTGGGAATCACCTATAACATGCAATTCCCAGCCAAGCTCCGAATTATAGATGGTGGAAAAACACGTGTTCGACCAACCAACAGATTTCAAGAATCGGCTGAATTCACTCCCTCAACCTCCGCACAGCCCTCCAAGGCAGCAACCTATCCCAGCGCACTTCCCACAACTTTGAGGCAGACTGGCTGGTTCATCAGGCTCTCTGACCCTTGAGCAACAGAGCAGTTTATTGAGGGACTTTGACCCCTTCCAACAGATTTCTACCTGGCGATAGCCAAGGGCATCCTTTGGATGTCATGATTCACCTGGTCAAACACAGACACCCCTAAATGGCTGTACATATGGAACAAAGGAACTAGGAAATCCCTCCCCATTTTTCTTAGCTGGGTCAGCAGTTACATATATAGCGGCTCAGACTCTAATTGACCAGCAAACTTGCGCTACCCAGACTCTCAGTCCTTCAATACTGAGAAGTAGTTAATTGCAGTTAATACCTTACCTCTGGTGAGGGCTCTCTCTTGTAGAGGTTTCGTTAAAGAACAAGTAAACCTTTTTTTTTTTCTATCTGTAAATTTGCTCTAAACAGCTCCCCAGATTAATGTACCTTAGTCCCTGCTGCAAGTCTGCTCTGGTTTCTGTGTTATCAGCAGCTTGTTTCCCCTTCTTCCTGGTGCAGAGGGAAGCCCCGCCCCTTAGCTTTCTGAGCTGACCTTATCTCTCAGACTAGTCTTGGAGATCATTTGCATAATGTGACATAGCAGAGAGCAGTGTGTTTAGCACCTTTTGCTTGGGGAAACTAGCTTACTAATGCACACACTGGCTCCCTCTTCCTCTCTATTGTGGAACAGCAGCAAATGGACTGCTCAGTAAACTAAGGGGCTGGGCTTCACTCTGCACCAGGAAGAAGGGGAAACAAGCTGCTGATAACACAGAAACCAGAGCAGACTTGCAGCAGGGACTAAGGTACATTAATCTGGGGGGCTGTTTAGAGCAAATTTACAGAGAGATAAAGAAAAACATTTAGTTTTCCTTTAAGGGAATAATGTATCTCCAGTTGGTTTGAGGGGATACTGTGTGGGTGGGAGGGGGGAAAGGTTGGGGGATTTGGGTGTTATGTATGTTTCTTTTAATTTTTTTCTGCCAGCCTAATTACTCATGTATACAGCAAATAACCATCAAAGAGGAGAGAGGAGTGGGAATATTGCCCATCTTTAAATGCCTGGGAATTACTTTTTCTTGTTATGTTTATGGCAATGGCGGTACAACATACATTTACGCTTCTGTCCTGGAATATTAGGGGTATAAATGACAAAGTTAAGCGGTCAGTGGTACTAAGTCAACTAAGGAAATCGGGGGACAGACCTTATTATGCTGCAGGAGACATTTGGTGGGACAAAGGGTAAGGGCCCTAAAGAGATTTTACCATGAAGAATACTCTACATATTCTAGAGGTGTGGCTATAATTGTGAGGAAATCTCTTAGCTTTAAATTTGAACCGCTAGTAACAGATAGAACAGGGAAATATTTAATACTCAAAGGCCAAGTGAATGGAACCACATATATCTTTATTATTATGTATCTTCCACCCCCAGCAGACACACAAACCCTTAATGAGATCCTGCAAAGGGTCGCGACACTGGGTAGTTTCCCCACTATTTGGGCAAGTGACTTTAACATGGTCCCTGACCAGAGATTGGATAAACTCCGTCCCATAATGAGTGACTCTAGATCCTTTGCGCAATGGTTAGACACAACCGGCATTACTGATGAATGGAGGTGGAAGAACCCCCACAGGCAACAATAGTCTCGTTACACCACCTCTTCCTCGGCACTATCCAGAATAGACCTTGTACTGGTCACTGCAGATCTAGTTAGCAACATTGACACGGTTTATTTCAACACCGAGTGTGTTCTGACCATGCCCCGTTGGTGCTAAATTTGTAGGGAAGTAATACAGCCACCACACTATTGTGGAGACTCCACCCTAAGTGGATCTCTAACCCCAAAATAGCAGAAGGGTACACCCCACTACTAAAAACTTACTGGCAGGAAAACCCAGGGACAGCCCAGGAGAATGTAGTATGGGACGCAGGGAAAGCTCATACTGGAGGTGTATATGTATCATTCATCTCTGCAAGGAGAAAAGAGACAGAGGCCGATATTGAGGCAGCTAAATTGGAGTTGGCTACTCTGGAGCGGAACTTAATAACATCTCCCACGGACACAGTTAAGCAAAAATTGGCAACAGCACAAAGACATATAGACCTATTATTTATTGATAAATTCTCCCAGAGTGAGAGGGGGGTAAAAATTGTAAACTGTTAGCCCTACTAGCTTAAGCATGTAGATTCCATAATACATAAGTTTCTTTGGGCAGGAGAACATCCACGGATGAGTTTTAGAACCTCACAGGAGGCTTTGGCTAAACTTATATAGACCACCCCCAGTGCTCTGTACAATAACTACTCCAATGGCTACAGTAGTTGAAGTGTTTAAAAGAGCTCTAAAGATTGTCCACAAGGAGAGACGTATGTGGTCCAGCTGTAGGCCTGTTTGGGGAAACAGGGTGCTCCCACACTTAAAGGATTTACCAGATGTTAATAGTTGGGCTAGCCAGGGAGTTAAAACTTTGTATGACATTGTAGAGAATGGGGCCATGAAGCAGTTCCAGAGTCTTCAAGGTACCTACCACTTACCACACTCCATGTTCTTCTGATATCTCCAATTAAGGCACGCCTTCAGAATCCAATTCCCAAACAGACCCATTGAAATACTCCTAGAGGTTTACTTACGTTGGGAGGGCCTTAAAAAACCCTACCACCTGGATATACGCCATATTGGGACAGGCTGGTCCTGATCCTCTAGAAAAATGGAGAGATCAATGGTTTAGAGACATCACAGGCCGAGGAGATGTGGGTAGACGTACTGAAACAGGTCCATGATATTACCATGTCTGTCAGGGACAGATATATTCAAATTAAGTTCCTGAACAGGGTGTACTTCACACTATACAGGCTTGCAAAACTATATGCAGTGGTTTCAGATCAATGTATCAAATGTAACCAGGAAGTGGGTACATTTCTTCACATGTTCTGGGAGTGCCCACGTATTCAAGATTTCTGGGAGGGGGTTCTGCAACACACCTCCGGAGTCTTAGACGCCCCAAGCTTTAGAACCCTGATGGTTTGTCTTTTGGGAGTGATGGACAATTTGGGCTTGAAGTCTTAAACTTTATCTGCAACTTTTATACTATGCGAAAAAAATCTATCCTCTTGCATTGGAAGTCACTTACCCCCCCCTCTCACCTGACCATTACCTTTTGAAGGGGGCAGGTTAACAATATTTTACCTTATCAAAAATTGACTTATACAGTTAGAGGCTGCCCCAAAAAGTAGCTTGGATGGAAAATGAAGAAGCCCACTAATATGGAGTGCAACATGAAGATGCACTTTAACAGATGGCTCCACTGGCAATTCCTAATGTTTCTTTATTTTTCTTTATGTATGTTTGTTTTGTTAAATGCAAAAATAAAAACTTAAAAAAAAAAACTAGCCTCACTGGGGCTCATTTATAAACACTGGGCAAATTTTCCCATGGGCAGATACCTATAGCAACCAATCAGTGATTAGCTTTTTGAAGCCAGCTACAAGTTGAACAATGAATGCAGCAATCTGATTGGTTGCCATGAGTTACTGCCCATGGGCAAATTTGCCCAGTGTTGATAAATGACCCCCACTGTCTTTTTTTTATTTTTATTTATTTACCACCATTACATTCACCCCCAGGGCATCTCCAAACTGCATATTGTGCCACAAAAATGCACAGTGTAATGTTCATTGGGCTGTTTTGCTATTTATGTTGCTTTTATCTGTAACCATGTACACTTGTTTAGGACCAGGCATAGGCTGCCAGTGCACACCATTTTTCTGACCCTGCCAGGCAAGCAGGGAACCTGAAATGTTGCAAGCCAAGATGGCGTTCTCAAACACCATTTTTTTTACCTTGATCTTTTACAAAACGATTCTCCTTGGCAATAATTTTTTGTTTATATTTATATGCCACTGGGTGGATAAGATAGTCGCTGTATGTAATGTTCATGCTATCTAATGAAACAACTGATAGTTCTGTGTTCCTTCTTAGCTTCAGAGAGCTTCTCGCCTTGACAAGCTTGGAGATCAAACTGCAATGGTAAGAGATGATTCAATTGGTATAATTGGGTTTACATTTCATCTTTCAGCATGTAAAGTGTATTTTCCCCTTGCGATTAGATAACTGCTATTCTCCAGTCCCGTTTGGCACGGACCTCCTTTGATAAGAAAAGGTTAGTAGTAAAACTTCTTTCACTTCTCTTCTCCATAAAATTACAATTGTTCTTATAACCTCAAGTCCAGCTCCTATAGTCTTCCAAAAATCATTACTTTATTCCCCCCTACTTTCCCTGTATTTCTCCAAGGATATTGATATTTTACAACCCTCTTCCTTTCTCATTGACTTATTTTTCCTTCCTATGTTCCTGTTATACAGTGTAACTATGTTGTAGAGTTTCCTAAAGGACAGACGTGCCCATACTTTTCTAATGCAAGGTCTACTTTTAGTGATGTTGTCCCATTATGAGCTACATCCATAAAAGCATTGTTCGCATTTTGTTCCATGGAAAATATTAATTAAATACTGATTTATGAGAAAGGGTATATTGCTATATTTACCTTAAAATAGAAAATATCTGAATAAAATAGGAGGATGATGTATAGAGAAGCTGTTTATTGACAGTGTCTTGAGATCTACTGATCATCAACTAAAGGTCATCTGATCTATCTTTTGGGCACCCCCGTTAAAGGAGAACTAAGCCCCTATGGTTTTTTGTATTAATTACAAAGCCAGCTACAGACAGTTGCATGTGACCCTTATTTGTGATCAAGTACAAGGTACAGGTATGGGACCAATTACCCATAACGCTTGGCACATGGGGTCTTCGTATAAGGGGTCTTTCTGTAATTTGGGTCTCCTTGCCTTCAATCCACTAAAAAATAAATTAATTAAACATTAATTAAACCCAATAGGCTGGTTTGCCTCCAGTACACATTAATTATTTCTTAGTTGGGATTAAGCACAAGCTACTGTTTTATTATTACAGAGAAAAAGGAAATCTTTTTAAACAATTTTAACAATAAGAGATGGCCTTTCCTTAATTCAGAGCTTTCAAGATAACAGGTTCATGATAAAGGATCATGTATCTGTGTTTAATGCTACTGAACTTCCTTCCAGTATTTTGCTTTATATTGGTAAATTAGGAATGTTTACAGGACCTTATATAAATAACTTTTTTAATAATTGTGTGTTTTCAACAGTGCATCCTGATGAGATAAAAGCACAATCACATTTTGTAATTCATCTTCAGATGCTGAGGTTTTCTTAAAAACACAATGTATTTGGGCATCCATTATTGCCATTGCTGCCTACCCTTTATTATCTCTCTGTGCTATGATTTGCTGCAGCTTTCAGTACATGTCAGAAATCTTAAACATGGAATGCGAAGCAGAAATGGTTACACCACTTGTCACCAATCCTGGACACGTGTGCATCACCGATAAATGCCTCTATTTCCAGCCACTGAATGGCTACCCAGTAAGTATGGTTTTGTTTTTGCCTTTGCATCCTTTTGTGCATACGCTTGTGATACAGAAAGTGAAGCAGGTGTTTCCTGAAACTTATTCATGACATGAGCAGAATGTTGCAAATTGAGCCAAATCTTCATGAGTGCAAGGACATTTTGTGGGCAACATTTATAATGCATTATCCCAGATATATTTGCAGAGTTTGGTATTGGTACAAATGGCTGATGTTATATAACCATAGATGTGAGTGTTTTTATATTTTAGGAAAATGTTAATCTATGTAAGTAAGCTTTATCCAAAAGGTATATATAAAAACACTAGTAAACACTCAAAGTACACATGGACTTCTGCATTAGACCTCCTTCTTTCAGCTTTAACCTTCAGGGCTTAGGCTTGAGCATGCTCAGTTTGCTCCCCTCTCTCTTCCTCCTCCCCTCCTTGCTGTAATCTGAGCTCAGAGCAAGCAAGGAGAGACTCTGGCAGGAAATGATGTCACAGAAAGCTAATATGGCAGTTGCCATCTTAAACAAATGAGACAGAGTCTAGAGCTGTTTACTCAGGAATGGAAAAGCATTCTAAAGAATAAAAATGGCATTCTAACTTGCCTTGTTGTGGCTAATCTCTTGGCAATAAACTGCCTTGGTAGGTTTCCAGTTCTGGGCAGGGAAGACAAGTTAACATTTTCAGCCCTCACATTTCTGTAATCATCATTTACAATTAAAATTTCCTGCATCTTTAGGCTTCATGATGATTCTTGACATTGTATTTATTATCTACTGGAAAGCTCTGAAAGTTTCACTGTGATTACAGCAATGTCTCAGAAAACTAAATATAGAGAGAGAAAAGAAATCACTTAAACATTTTTAATTCACAGCTTGTATAACATGCAGAATTGCTTTAAACAGTGACACTGATAAAGTGTTTGTTTTATCTTAATAGAAACCTGTAGTTCATATTAATCTATCTGATATACGCCGAATATATAAAAGAAGACATATGCTGATGCCTGTGGTAAGTTACTACACCAGGTTTGATTGAAATGGGTTAATGGACAAGGACAGAGTTGTGCCATGTTTTTTCATATCTAATAGCATAAGGTTATAAACTCATTTTTTACTAAGTGTAAAACGGTAGAGATAAACAGATCATGCAGTCAATTGAAAGCAGGGACATTTCAGCATCCTAAACATTAAATAATTAATTTTTTATGAACTTGTATAACAAATTAAACTTTTTTGTTGGAGACTTTTTGGGCAGATCAAGTGGGTAAGCTGGGGGTGGGGGGGGGGGGGGGGGGGGGGGGGGGGGGGGGGTAGGAGCGCACCTCTCGTGTTTGTCACCAGAAGTGACGTCACACGTTGTGCGTGTGACATGTGACTAAAATACAGTGCTGGCTGAACTGGGGCAGTCAAAACAGTATGTGGTAATGTAATGTATGACACTGTGTAACAATTTGTCTGTTGTGCCTGCTGTACAGAATAAGGGGGGAAGGGAGCCCTGTACTTTATAACTGATTTGAGCAGGGAAGTTCCTATGATTTTCTGGAACACTTACTTGAAAAATGACTGATCTTATAGTAGACAGTAGTTGACAGATATCCAGTTTTGGGGGTTTCTGTGTTTGTGAGTCCTAAAAGGATTATTTAGGGTGGAAAAGCTGGGCAGGTGTTAAAATATAACTTAGAAGGCTGGGATACAAAGCTTGACCTCTGTGACATGAAGCATTAATGCTGTGTTTGAAACTTTACACTTAAATTGTTGCACCCAGCAAACAAATCGTGTTACTCAAAGCCTAACTCATAACTCAAGGGCTTGATTGTACGAAAGTAAATGAACCAGTAAGCACCATATCTATGTAATAAAGTTCAAAAACCTAGTTTTTGCATTGAAATACTTTATCTGGAGTGTTAGATGGGCTGTGCTAGTGGTCCCCAAGCATTACAACCAAGGAACTGGCACAAGGTTGCAGTTTTTTTAATATAATCTCATCTCCCTATCTCCCATGTTTTTCCCCTTTCTGTTACTTTATTGTTTTGTTTCTGTTTTCTCATATACTTTGTACCTCAGTTCTTCCTCTCTGTGGTTTTTCTCATCACTCCCATTTTTCTGTATCCCACATTCCAGCTTTAATGTAATTTTCTCACATAGACATTGTATCTCCTATATTGTAATTTTTTTTAATTTCCTATTTTCACCCTGCACTTATCCATACATTCCTTCTTGTGTGCTTTGTTTGACACCCAAATTACTTTCCAGAATTCTTTCCCAACATTGTGCTTTCGTTTCTGTGTCATACTATAATGTGCCTCTTGTAAATGAACTATTTCAAAGGTCAGTGGTTTTTATGAGAAAGTGACTCAGTGGCATAATGAGCAGTTGCTGCCAGCAAATAGGAAATGAGAATAATAGATAACACAATGTGTGAGACCATGGCTTTGCATATATATATATGTTTGTATATATTAGTATCATGTTCCTTTTGTTTTTATCTCTCAGGGACTGGAAGTGTTTTGCACCGAAAATGACCTGTGTTCCGATATATACCTTAAATTTTACAATCCTACAGATCGTGATGATCTCTACTACTACATTGCAGCCTATTTAGGTTTGAAGTTTTGCATTTTGTTGTATTATGTCTGCATGAATATGGTGGTCTTGAATAGATATATGTGCCTGGGACGTGGGGTTTTCCAGATAACAGATCTTTATGTAATTTGGATCTTCCTACCATAACTCAGTGATCCCCAAATAGTATCTCGCGAGCAACATGTTAATCTCCAACCCCTTGGATGTTGCTCCCAATGGCCTCAAAGCAGGTGCTTATTTTTGAATTACTGGCTTAGAGGCAAGTTTTGGTTGCATAAAAACCAGATGTCCTGCCAAACATTCTCTCCTGTAGGCTGCCAGTCCATATAGGGGTTACCAAAAAGCCAATCAGAGCTCTTATTTGACATCCCCATGGACTTTTTCATGCTTGTGTTGCTCTCCAACTCTTTTTCAAATTTAAATGTGGCTCACAAGAAAAAAGGTTGGGGACCCCTGCCTTATCTCTACTAGAAAATCATGCAAAAGTTAGATAAGCCCAATAGGCTGGTTTTGCTCCCAATAAGGATTCATTATATCTTAGTTTAGATCAAGTAGAAGATACAGTTTTGTTTTTACAGAGAAAAGGAAAATCATTTTCGTAGATTTCTGGATAACGGATCCCATACCTGTACTGAAAGCCATTAAACAGCACGGCAATATCTCACTGTATGTTTTGGATGCATTGACATTAATAAGAGGTGCTGCAAGTAACTCTGCACATGCAACTATTGCCTGGAAAAGTGGTGTGCTCATTTACTAGCAATAACTGCAGAGGGGCTCACCTCACACTCCTTCCTTTGTCAGTAGAAAGAGACCCACAGTGGATAGCTTCCTTGGTGATTGCATTGTATGTTATGTATTTTGAATGTATAAATTATTGTATGTATGTTACTGGATGTTAATGAAATGCAGTTCACAAACAACTGTGTCAATGGACCCTTGTCATTTTTGTATTGTCATTGAAGCATTTATTGCTAATAATATGAAAAAAGAAACCCTGTCTAAAAACACTACATCATCTGGTGTTGGGAAGACAATCCATGGGATACATAAATAATTGATTTAAAAACAAAGTGAAGTAACTGTATATTGCTCTTTGTTTTGGCAGAGAATCATGTTACAGAACAGACGGCAGACAGCTATATGCTACAATGGCAAATGGGCCAGATTTCAAACTACCAGTATCTTTTACATCTCAATAACCTGGCAGACCGCAGCTGCAATGATCTTTCCCAGTATCCTGTATTTCCTTGGATCATAGCAGACTACACTAGTTCAGAACTGGGTAAGATCATTTCTACCTTTCTTACTACTGTAAAAATAAACAGAATTTAGACAAATACATATGACTAATTTGTGTTGGTGAAAAAAAGGAAGTTGATTTTTCTTTTATCTTTACCCCCATTTTTCTACTGGAACTTGACAACATATTACTCATGCAGCTGATACTACAGACTCATTTCTTAAAGGAGAAGAAACGGTCAGGCCCGGATTTGTGGCAAGGCCACATAGGCCCATGCCTAGGGTGGCACAATGTCAGGGGCAGCATGCTGCCCAGCCACATCAGTAACTAGCACTGGAGACTCATGTTGGTCTCCAGTGCTGTTCCCCAAGTGTTAAGAGGTGCACATGCGCGCACAATAATGGGTAAGAGGAGGGCACCTGGAAGGCATGGGGACATTGATGGAAGGGGGAAGCGAAAGTGGGGGTGACATTCTAGACAGGGGGAAGCGAAGGGGACGGCACTGTTAGGGGAGCCGGGGCGATGAGTAGAGCCGGCCTAGGGGCGACAATTTTGTAAATCCGGGCCTGGAAACGGTACAACTTGGGGGTTATAATTGCTTACCTGATACCCTGGCCCAGTGATCCTTTTCAATTAAAACTGCACATTCCCAGGGGTAATTCTGTAGGAGTTAAGTCACCATAATCTTCTTCTGTTTATTTCTTCCTTTCTCTGGGCTCAGGCAGGAAATGCACAGTACCGGTATGGGACCTGTTATCCAGAACTCTTGTTAATTTTTTCATATCTTACCATAATTTGAAGGGGTTGTTCACCTTCCAAACACTTTTTTTCAGTTCAGTTGTTTTCACTTTGTTTTCCATAAATAAAGACTTTTTTCAATTACTTTCCATTATTTATTTTTTACTGTTTTTCCAAAACCTAAGTTTAAAGTTGAATGTTGGAGTATCTGGTGTTTGAGTCTGGCAGCTCAGTAATTCAGGTGCAGACTCTAAACTGTTACAATTTTGCAACATTTAAAGGGCACCTATTGGGACAGAATTATACCCCCAACCAAAAGTGCGGGCTGATAGAGCCCGCATTCCGGTTGGGGGTTTCACTATTTTTTAAAAAAAAATATGCCCCTCGCAAGCGCTAGCGGCCTCGCTCCGGGAGGGAGCTCCCGGAGCGAGCAGCCGTCTCCCCATAGGCACGCATGCACAGAATGAAAAAGCGGTCACAATTCTGGAAGCTTTTCATTCAGCGCATGCGCGTGACGTCATTAAGACGCGCGCCTGTGGGGAGACGGCTGCTCGCTCCGGGAGCTTCCTCCCGGAGCGAGGCCGCTAGCGCTTGCGAGGGGCATATTTTTTTTTAAAAAAATAGTGAAACCCCCAACCGGAATGCGGGCTCTATCAGCCCGCACTTTTGGTTGGGGGTATAATTTTGCCCCAATAGGTGCCCTTTAATTGATAAATTTCACAGCAACATCTCTGGAGTATTAGCAACTATTGTATCAATTCTAAGGGCTGGGGCAGACAAGGAGATTTGGGGAGATTCTGTCGCTTGGCGATTAATCGCTGGCAACAATCTCCCCGAACTGCCTTCTCCCTGTCCGCCGCCTTTTAAAATGAAAAAGCGCCAGCGCTAATCCACACGCAGCGCGGCGATTTCGGGCGTTTCCGAAAATCGCCGCGCTGCGTGTGGATTAGCGCTGGAGCTTTTCCATTTTAACAGGCGGCGGACAGGGAGAAGGCAATTCGGGGAGATTGTCGCCAGCGATTAATCGCCAGGCGACAGAATCTCCCCGAATCTCCCTGTCTGCCCCAGCCCTAACAGCTGCCTGTAATGAAACCCAGAGATTCTGCTCAGCAGGGACAAAGATAAGAAATGTATCCATTAAATGTATCAGTTTAGAACAGTTGGGGGGAGGGTCGGCGACCCCCCCTCCCAGAGCTGCTTTAGAAGGTGAAAAATTACACTTTACACTTCAATATTAGAAAAACGGTCACAAATAGAAAATAGACAGTAATTGTAAAAAGTCATTATTTCTGGTGATCTGTCTGAAAACAACTAGTTGTTTGAAGGTGGACAACCCCTTTAAGTCTGCTAGATGTTTTTTTTGCTTCCAATAAGGGTTAATTATAGCTTAGTTTGGAGCAAGTACAAGGTACTGTAAAAAAAAACTTGTTGGAGTCTATGGGAGGTGGCCTTTCCGTAATTTGGAGCCTTCTGGATAACAGGTTTCTGGCTAACTGGGTGCGTCTTAAGTTTGCTTTTTTCACTTTATTGCATGTTACGTGTGCCAACCCAGATTGGAACAAAGAGAAGAATATGGTGACATTAAGCTTTTTAGTGAACAGGAACACCAACCTAGGGACAGGGAGGTGCTTAACATTTTGCCTTCCCCAATGATTATAACTTTAGTTCTACTCTAAGAGGGAGCTGTCCCCATACAAGTCCACTGATCTTTAGTAGATATTTATTAATTCTGTTTCACAAATTGTCTATGTATTACTTTGTCTTGCATTTGTAACACATGCTGCCACAGACAGATTGGCTGAATCTAGTGTTCAGCATTACTGACAACTTGTACACCATAGGAAAACATGTTAGGGACAGAAATAAGACCTAGCTCAAAAACTGTAAGAAAAAAAAACCTTTTTATCCAATATTTGTATCAGCAACAGTTCCTATTGGTGCAAGTGTATTGTAACGCTAGTTATAACACGCAATAAAAAATAGAAAAAGGACTGAATATGATTTTGCTTTTTTAATCAGTTTTTATTTTTTCAGATTTTTAACAACAATACAAATAAGAAACAGAAAGGAAAGGGAGAAAAGTCAGGCTAAGGCACAACCATATAGGATTGAAACCTTTTTACAGTCAAACTTTTTGTATATCCAGCCATGTGCCCCATATGGCTTCAAATCTCTCTGGGCATCCTCTGGCTAAGTACAGTTGTGCTAATAAGTTTACACACCCTGGCATAATTTTATGATTTCTTAACCATTTTTCAGAAGATAACACAGACACTTTTCTTTCACTCATGGTTAGTCGTTGGCTGAAGCCATTTATCGTCAAACAACTGTGTTTAGTCTTTTTAAATCATAATCACTAGAGAAACCACCCAAATGACCTTGATCAAAAGTTTACATACCCTGGTGATTTGGCCTGATAACATGCACACAACTTGACACAGTGCTGCACTGATGTTTTTGGATTCTAAAAGAATTGTCAAAGGATCTGCAGGAAAAGGTAGTTGAACTCTATAAAACAAGAAAGGGATATAAGAAAATATCAAAGGAATTGAGAATGTCAATCAGCAGTGTTCAAGCTCTAATTAAGAAGTGGAAAATCAGGGGTTCTGTTGAAACCAAACCATGGTCAGGTATACAAATTAAAATTTCAGAAAAATTGTATGTGATGCAAGTAAAAACCCACAGATAACTTCAGGTGAAATACAAAAAATACTGGAGGAAAATTTGCACTCATCAGCCCGGAAGCTGCGCATGGGATGTACTTGGACATTCCAATATGACAATGATCCAAATCAAAAGACCAGGTCAACCTGTCATTGGCTACAGCAAAATAAAGTGAAGGTTCTGGAGTGGCCATCTCAGTCTCCTGACCTCAGTATCATTGAGCCACTCTGGGGAGACCTCAAACGTGCAGTTGCTGTAAGACAGCCCAAGAATTCCTGACTTGGAAGAGTTTCATTCACCATCTTTTGCCAATATTGTAGTGAAGGGGGGTACAGAGACTTCCAATGCATTAGAATGGCTTTCTTAGCATAATAGAGAAGCTGCAGGCAGAGTTCCGGGGAGCGAATATTTGGGAGAGCAAGCTTTTCATTTAGAAACCATAGCATGTCACCCCAGAATCTCTGTATCACCAGGCAGGAAAGGAAAACATTAAACAGAGTACCTATGTCATCTCTGCACTTTGGGCACATGTCGAATACATTCTCGTATTTTTTTTGTCAGTTGATACGGGGTCAAGTACGCTCTTATATGATTCTGGATGATTCATTGACAATTTTAAAGGGATACTGTCATAAAATAATTAACCCCTTTTGTTATATTACAGTTTCATTTTGTACACTATACTATAATACTTGAGTATAGTGGTTAGGGCTATGCCACACTTTGCATTTTACACTAATGGAGAAAGGCCTTCCATTCCCCTTTTTAGTGTGTGCTTACAGGTATGGTGTAAGCCTGTGCATGAATCGGGTGCTGGTTTTGGTTCTAAAAGCATACTTTGCAAGCAGATGAATTCAGCTGGCTGTCGTTTAATAGTAAAATTCCACATGGGACATAGCCCTTACTGTTGTTTGTCATCAGCAAATAAAATGATTGGCAGCCACATTCCTATTTCTCATCCAAGAGGCATGCAGAGAGCCTTAAATGGAGTATGGCCCTTGATTAGCACCAGGGCTTCCAGTTGGACAGTCTGGTTCTATATAAGCCATCTGTTATCTTCTATGTCCTACAGCCCTAATAGCAGATAACAGCTTATTTAAAGGAATTGTTCAGTATAAAAGTAAAAACTGGGTAAACAGACAGGCTGTGCAAAATAAAACATGTTTTCAATATAGTTAGTCAGGGAAAAATGTAATGTATAAAGGCTGGAGTGACTGTAAGTCTAACATAACAGAACAGAACACTACTTCTTGCTTTTCAGCTCTCTTTGGTTACTGACTGGTAACCAGGGTAACCAGTCAGTGTAAACAAATCAGTGACTTGAGGGAGGGCCACATGGGTCATAACTGCTGCTTTTGAATCTGAGCTGAATGCTGAGAATCAATTGCAAACTCACTGGATAGATATGTCCCATGTGGCCACCCTTCAAGTCGCTGACTAACTAATATTTAGAGAGCTGAAACCAGGAAGTTGGGTTTTGGCTATTATATTAGACATCCAGTCACTTCAGCCTTTATACATTACATTTTTGGCTAACTAACTATATTAGAAACATTTTTTATTTTGCACAGCCTATCTATTTACCCAGTTTTTATTTTTACCCTGAACTGTTACTTTAAGTTATTGGAACTTCTGGAACAAGAATACTTTGGGATCTTTACATCAGATCTCTCCCAATCAGCTTTTAGTAAATGTTTTCCAGTAAAGCTATAGAAATGGTCACTTGAGCAGTGGGAAACAAGGGAGACAGAAGGTAATAACCCCCACTTGGATCAAGGCTAAAATTATATCTATAGTATATATAACACTTTATTCAATAATAGGACTAGTTAAAAACAAAAGAAAAACGAACTTGCAATTCCTGTGCCCTGGTAGTCAGATTCAGGACTTCTGGAACAAGAATACTTTGGGATCTTTACATCAGATCTCTCCCAATCAGCTTTTAGTAAATGTTTTCCAGTAAAGCTATAGAAATGGTCACTTGAGCAGTGGGTGATGGGAGTAGTTACGCCACAGAAGAGACCCTTGTTGGAAACAAACCGATTGGTTCTTTTTGCCCAAAGAACCCAAATATAGGGTATTGGTTGCTGGGGTAAGTGTCTGAATCATGCCTCCGAAAGTAACTATCTCTTTTTTTTTTTTCCTTTTTAAGATTTAACCATTCCTGGAACTTACCGGGACCTTAGTAAACCTATTGGAGCTCTAAATAAAGAAAGGCTTGAAAGATTGTTGGTATGTATATTAAGGCAAAAGCCATATAAATATCTAAAATTCTGTTTTATATCTCTGCTGTCTTTAAATATGTAGGAATTATAACAAGTAGGGATGCACCGAATCCAGGATTTCCAAGTCCTAATTTGCATATGCAAATTAGAGCCAGGGAGGGCAAATTAGTGATTTTTTGGCACAAAACAAGGAAGTAAAAAATGTTTTCCCATAATTTGCATATGCAAATTAGGGTTCGGATTTGGTTTGGTATTCGGACAAATTTTTCAGGAAGGATTCGGGGGTTCAGCCGAATCCAAAATAGTGGATTCGGTGCATCCCTAATAACAAGTATACATTAAATGAGAACTTAACCCCAAATCACTGGCGGAGGCGGGTGTCAATTAGTTGGGAAAGTCCCTGACCTGTCAGTACTACCCAATGTTTTTTGCTGGCAATTACATGGCTGTTTTTGCTTCAATATACAGCTGTCCAATAGACAATCCTGATAATTAGCAAAGGTATCTAGATATTTTTAACCATAAAGTATACTTTTGTGTATATGTTGTAAACTAAAGAGTGAGTGTACATGTATATGAATGTTAAAAATCTGCATAAATGGAAAAATCTTGCCATGAAACTGCTTTCATTTGTAAAACAGTGTAAGAAACGGGAACATTTGACATCACTCGTGCAACTTGCAGCGTAATGAAACTTTGCTCTTCCAAGCCCGTAGAATAATTGAGTAAATTTCAGTGTCACTGTGGTGTATGCAGTTTTATATATTTACATTTTAAATCCTACCCCTGTTGCTTGGATCCACTGCCCATATTATGAGAAAGACCTACATTGGCTTATAATAATGCAGCTCTACACTCCATTTGAAGAAAACTGTTTCTTCAGGCTGACAATTTCTCTTTCTGATGCAGAATTAGCTTATATATGAGTAACTGTTAGGTGCCCTTATTGCTCCCTCTCTAATGCACAGTGTTGTATAGCAGGGACAAATCTAGGTGGGCATATTGCTTTTACAGTAATTGAGAATGTTTAGTGTAGGGTGAATGACTTGCATTTATTTTTCTTTTAAAGAAACGATATCATGAGATGCCGGATCCAAAATTTATCTATGGCAGCCACTATTCCTCACCAGGCTATGTACTCTTCTACTTGGTTAGAATCGGTAAGGTCGTGTGTGTGTGTGTGTACTGTTTTAGTTGTATGAATCATTGATGTTGTTTCTAGTACGTTTAATCAGTCACAGTTTAATTCCCTATAAATAACACCCTATAAATAATGTTGGCAACTAGTGAAATTATATTCTATACTTTACACTTTATTGTATGTTTTATTGGAATCTTTGCAACGCTCTTGTCCTATTGCAGCACCCGAGTACATGCTTTGCCTGCAAAATGGGAAGTTTGATCATGCGGACAGGATGTTCAACAGGTTAGTGGCTGCTTCTTATTAGATAAGCATTAAGATCACCTTGGGGTGTAAATCAAAATACAACAGGCTTAATTTAACATTTTTTTTTTTTAGTATTGCAGATACTTGGAGAAACTGCCTAGAAGGAGTGACTGACTTTAAAGAGGTAATTATTCACTAGAAAGCTGCAAGGGGTCCATTTAGTTTAAATATTTCAGTATGTTTTTCCTTTTGATAGTTAACCCCTGAATTTTATGGAAATGAATGTGGCTTCCTTTTAAACACGATGCATCTTGATTTGGGGAAGCGACAAGAAGGAAAACTGGTTGATGATGTTGAACTCCCTCCATGGGCATCAGGTAAAACGTATTGTAAGACCTCAAAAAGCAAGTTTGTTAGGGAGCAAATTAAGCTCAGTTGCAGATTTCCAAGTAATGATCATAACCACAGGGATTATCATTTGAATCAAGGACAACCGTGGGGATCAAAAGGCCTTGATTAGTAGCTGCTTCCCATTCACCTTAAATGGGAAGTGTGCCTCATATAATAAACACTAGAGTTGCGAGATGGATGTCTGACAGAACTATTGTTCTTTGTATAACGACGGAACATTCAATTTTAAGCCAATTTTCTAAATATACAAATTACAGTCAACAATTTGAAATCAGTTTGTATGCAAATTGCAGATTGAAATTGTTTGTCACTTGTTTGCCTTCTTATGTATTCAAGGTCAACTCTTCTCCTGGTTAGACTCAGATTCCCACAGTGCCATGCACACTTCTGTTATTCTCTTTCTTAGTATGTTAATCACATGCCATGCAAGGCACTGTGGGAATTGTAGTCTTGGCTGGAGAAGATCTGACGAATAATACCATGTAACTACGTATATAAACTAGTCCGTGAGAGGGCAGGAGGGAATTGTAAGAGACAAGCAAGAACACTTTAATTTGCAGTTACATTCACAGATTACAAAAATGTGGGTGGATGTCTCCTTTAAATTATGAAGAATATCTGTAGTACCTTTCTCTGTTTCCTGTAGCCTTCTCAGCTTCTCTAGATTATAAAAATAAGACTTTTATGTATTTTGATATAGGCATTGATTTTATGATACTGTACTGTAATCCTCTTCTTTCTATCTAAAGGAAAATTTGTATCGTATCATGTAGCTATATAGAAATCTTAAATCCAATATTGTACCATGCATTAAGTTTGTTCTCATTCCATTTTAATTGTTTACTAGATGCAGATCATTTCCTGAAGAAAAACCAAGAAGCATTAGAAAGCCAGTATGTATCTGACAATCTCCATGAGTGGATTAATTTAATATTTGGCTGTAAGCAGAGAGGAAATGAAGCCGTGGCTTCTAGCAATGGTAAGGCAATTGCATTATATAAACCAGTACTTTCAAGGGAATACTTTACAGCTGCTGAAAAAATAGGAGGTTATTGGTAGTCATAGCTATGTAAAAACATGTTTCAGTAAATCATTTGATTTTCACCAATGGTTTTAAGGGAATGCTACTTTACAGCTATATAAAAAAAAACATTTTTCAATAAATCATGTGACACAAGTAATATCATCAGTAACCTCAAATGTCATAAGTTGTTGTTACTCTTGTGCAAGTAATTAACATCCTGCATTTTTTAATCACTGGGTTTTTAATCATTTACTTGATGTAATCCTTATTAAGTATGTTGTTTAAACCACAGAATGATACAGGTAAAATAACCTGGTAATAACTAGATTCCAAAATGGCAGCTACCGTTCAGTCTGAAATGTGATTACTCAGTTTTAATGCATAGGGTTGCCATATGGCTTCCCAGGTATAGCAACCCTGTTAGTGTAATACACATATTCAGGCCCTGCTGTGTTTTATTTACTGAACTTACTGTACCAGAAGACACGTTTAACAACTCTAACATTAATGAACCGAGTCTTCAAAGTTGTCCACAGGAGCTTGCCATCTTTCATGTCTGTGACGCCATGCATGCTTAGCCAACAAAAAGTGGTTTAGTCAGAAAAGCTGATGCTACAGGGATCATTCATTATGAACTAATACAAGAAGGATAAGTTGATTCATTATGAACTCCTTGTGTTCGGACTTCTTCACAGGCACAGATCTTTACTGCTACAGGGATGCGTTTGCCTTGGGCTGGTAAAGAAGCCCAAAACATTTCTAACCTACTTTTTGTTAAAGGACCAGTAATATCAAAAAATGAAATTGTTTTAAATTAATAAAAATATAATGCAGTGTTGCCCTGCACTGGTAAAATTGCAGTGTTTGCTTCAGAAGCACTATTATTGTTTATATAAATAAGCTGTTGTGTAGCCATTCAAAGGAGAAAAGGCTCAAGTTACACTGCAGATAGCAGATAAGCTCTGTAGAACACATTATCTGTTATCCATTACTTATCCTGTGCCATATAGCTGTTTTTCAATTTCCTCCATTGCTACTCAGCTTATTTATATGAACTATAGTAGTGTTTTTGAAGAAAACACATCAGTTTTAACAGTGCAGGGCAACGCTACATGATATTTTCTTTACTTTAAAAGACTTAGTTTTTTTGGTGTTACTGTTCCTTTAAGCTTTAGTTAATGTTTAATTACATTATTTTTTCAAATATCTCAGCCTTCCTCCTCAAATGATTCATGTCTTTTTAATTAGGATAGTTTGTCCTAAAAATAGTACTTTAATACTAAGGTTTCATTTCTTTGTACTTCAGTGTTCCATCCAGTTACATATGAAGGAGAAGTTGACCTGAACAGGTAAAATAATGCACCCTCTTATTTGTAATTCTGTAAAATCGACCAAAAGCATGTACAGAAGTACAATAGAGAACTCAGATGCAGACGTCTCTAGATCAGGGGTCCCCAACCACCGGGCCGTGGCCCAGAACCGGAGTTCTGGAGTGGGCCGTGGAGCCTAGCCCGATAAAAAAGGTGTGCCAAAATGGACGCCGGCGCGCTGAATTGGACACCTCCCGACCTCGCCGACCCCCCTCGACACCGGTCCCCGAACAAAAAAAAGGTTGGGGGCCCCTGCTCTAGATGATTCACACCTGAGAATGACAACCGCTACAGAAACCATTGTTTTTGTTGTTGTTTGTTTTTTTACAAATTAAACACATTTTATTTTCTCTTGAAGTATTGAGGACCCTGATCAGAAAGTTGCAATGTTAACTCAGATTTTGGAATTCGGTCAGACACCAAAGCAGCTATTTACTAAGCCTCATCCAAAGAGAATTGTCACAAATTCTAAAAGCATGTCACGCTCTTCCAGTCTGAATGTGTCCACAGCTGAATCCCCAGGTAACAAGGGTATTATATCGGTCTTTATCATATCATTAAAAATTCCCTATTGTGTTTTTATATGCTTTGAAACTGACAAATTAAGTCACCAAGTATATGGGTAGCATAGTGGCACAATGTTTATCACTGCTGGAGTCCTATGTTGTAAAAGACAGAACTTTGTCCATTAATTGGCTCATGTGAATTAACATGTATGTGTGCCCATGGTTTGTTATTGTGCTCTATGAATCATATGATGCCTGGGGCAGCTCTTAGTACAGGTATGGGACCTGTTATCAAGAATGCTCAGGACCTGGGGTTTTCTGGATAACGGATGTTTCCATAAATTGGATCTTCATCCCTTACATCTACTAGAAAATCGTGTAAACTAGGGATGCCTCCTTTTTCAGCAGGATTTAAATTTGTCCGAATCTTAATTTGCATATGTAAATTAGGGGCGGGGAGGGAAAAATCACACGACTTTTCATCACAAAACAAAAAATGTTACACTTTTTCTTTTCCTGACCCTAATTTATGAAAGATTGGGCCAAATATGCATATGCAAATTAGAATTCGGTTCGGTATTCACCCCAATCTTTCACAAAGGATTCAGGGATTTGGCCAAATCCCAAATAGTGGATTCGGTGCATCCCTTATGTAAACATTAAATAAATCCAATAGGCTTGTTTTGCTTCCAATAAGGATTAATTATATCTTAGTTTGGCTCAAGTACAAGCTACTGTTTTATTATTACAGTGAAAAAGTAAACCATTTTTAAGAATTTGGATTACTTTATTTGGATAAAATGGAGTCTATGGAAACTCCATAATTCAAAACTTTCTGGAGAACGGGTTTCTGCATAACCGATCCAATACCTGTATAAATAATGGCAATTTTCTATTTAAGATTAACCAGTGGCACATACTGCTACTGGTTTATTTAGATGAAGCCTAAATATGGGCTATTTTATGTGAGTAATATTTATAGAGACCTTGTTGTTCGAGTGGTATAGTTTTCCTTTAAACATAGTCGATATCATTGCATATACGTAAAGATGATTCGGTTGTCACACTCGCAATAAAGGGAAAATACACAAAACTGTAAAGTTTAGTAAGTAAATAAATGAGTACATTTTACTCTGCAGTAACCTATAGCAACCAATTATATTGACCAGGCACAGCTCATTGCTGAATGGTTACTGCTTGTGTTACAACTCCACAAGAAAACAACAATAGCAGATGCTGATCTGATTCTCACTTTTTTTATTGTCACTGGATTATAAATCTGTGTCTATTTAGATATTTGCCTTTTTGAAAGATTGATAAGATCTCAACACTTGGATTCTTCTTACAGGTTCCTTTAGTGAGGAATCCTTTGAAGACCTGACAGAAGAAAGCAAATCTCTGGCTTGGGGCAACATAACAAGGCTGCAAATAGAAAGTGGGCACAAGATCCATAAAGAGTAAGTCAAGGGGTTATTATTGCTGTATTTATAAAGATTAATTATCATCCTGGAACAAACTGGTACTCAGGTATGACTAAACAAAATGTTGATTGTTGTAACCTGAATACATGAGTTACATTGGTGGAGGGGACATATTTTTTTTTTGTATGCTGCTATAATAGGCACCAGTAGAACGAGCACTGCTAGGAATGTGCTTCAGTTGGGAGGAGGAGCTCTAAGGATAGGGTCAAGGAAATCTTAAACTCTAATATGATGATATAATTCATTACCTTTTCATTAATCCAGTCATGGTTTTTCATTTCTGGATCAAATACATATCAGCAGTTAGGCATAAAGGGGTTGTTCTTCTTTAAATGAACTGTTCTGAGACAAGTTCCATAAATTGGATCTTCATCTTTTACATCTACTAGAAAAAAACAATTTACAGTTGGTTTTCATTTTTGATTGTTTGTTGTTTTTGCGTTAAGCTTTTTATTCAGCAGCTCTCCAGTTTGCAATATCAACATCTGGTTACTTGGGTCCAAATTACCCAGCAACCATGCACTGATAAGCATGAGAAACTGGTATATGGATAGGAGAGGGCCTGCTATAAAGATGAGTAATTAAAAAGTAGCAATAAAATCCTTTCATGAGGCCATGCATCTGGAGAGGCAAAGGTTGGGACAGTTGAAATTAGAAGTGCTGGACTGGGGTTTGCTCATTTCAGATTTCTCATCTGTGCATTAAAATCATTGGGCAACTTTGTGTCTGGGCAGCAACCCACGGCAACCAATGAGTGATGAGCTATGTTTAACCGGGTACAAGAAGAAAAATGAAAGTGAGAATTTAATTTGTTGCCATGAGTTACTGCAATAGGGCAAGTGTGTATGTATGTATATATGTATGTATATATATATATATATATATATATATATATATATATAATATCTCCATGATAGGCTGTTATGTGTATACTGTACAGTGATTTATTATTGATTTTTTTCCATGCATTAAAATTGTTTACATTTCATTTTATTAATACAGCATTTATTTTGTTGTGTTCCCCCTTCAGGGAGTATATGTCTAAATCCACTATTCTGTGTTTGACAGGTCTGTCACCGGGATTGCTGTGTCTTGCAATGGATCTTCCGTTTTTACAACATCTCAAGGTGAGTTTCACTATTTCAGCTGCTCCCTATGTGTAGCTTGCAGTTCTTTAGTCTCCTTGTGTATCATTTTGTGTGTTGGTAAGAATGGGAATTTTCTGTAAGGTAAAATGTAGGAGTACACCGAATCCACTATTTGGGATTCGTCCGAATCCTTCATAAAAGATTCGGCCGAATACTGAACCAAATGCATATGCAAATTAGTGACAGGAAGGTAAAAAGTGGAAAAACTTCCACTTAGTTCCACTTGGTACTTCCCGAACCAAATCCTGGATTTGGTGTATCCCTAGTAAAATGTATGATTGTATTGCACACTTTTTCTCCTGATTTAATTCTACCTTTTTCTATAGAGTTTAATGGAGTTTAAAGTGATAAAACTAATCTCCCCGAACCTGCTCATGTAGACTGACTCTTATGCTGGTCACTGTTGATTAAACTAGGCTGGACTCCTTGAATTCTAGATCCGTCCCTCTTGCTTGATTTCCTGTTTAGGATATCACCATGCCACTAGGAGAAATGGCTGCTACCACCCACTGTGCATTTTTGATGCCAAAAACCAACTGTGATGAATACTGACAGGTTGCATTCATTTATATCAATGACAGGAGGCAGGGGGTTCTCTGCTAGTATATTTTAGTAAAGTATTATGTGCACCATTGGCCTTAGGAGGATTGTACTAATAGGATAGTCACACTAAGGAATGGTTTATAGGAACAAGACACAGGACTGTGGCATTCCATTGGTGGCATGACCAGGTCCACCTTTCTAGGAAATACAGAAAGCATTGCAACTGTAGTCCAGTATCTGTTATAGGCATGGGATCTGTTATATAGTGAATAAAGTACCCCCTATTGTAAAATATAAGGATTTTATAAATAGGGATGTACCGAATCCAGGATTCTGCCAGGATTCTGCCTTTTTCAGCAGGATTTGGAATCAGCCAAATCCTTGTGCATGGCCGAACCGAATCTGAATTTGCATATGTAAATTATGTGTGGGAAATTGGCATATGCAAATTTGAATTTGGTTCAGTATTAGTCCAAATCTTTCATGAAGGATTCAGGGATTCGGACAAATCTCGTAAAGTGGATTTGGTGCATCCCTAATTATAAGTTACCAAGGAGTTGCATGGCCATATATCATGAGGCTGAAGGCCAAGTGTTTATACAGGTCATGGAACTCCGAGGTGACTTCTAATATCCTCATATTTTGCAAAAGGAGTACTTTATTTATTATAATACACACGTTTCATGTGACAAATGACATCACTAAGCCCAGTTTATAACCAATGACATCACTTAGCACCATTTAGAAGGATATAATTTACAGGATATTCATGACTCTTGTGTATTATAAGTATCTATCAGGACTGGACTGAGAATTAAAATAGGCCCTGGCATTTCAGGTACACAAGAGGCCCATCAGCCCACATAGAGGCCCAAACAGTCCCCACCAGCCCACTAAATACTGACTTTCTATGGGACCTTATAGCAGCCCCTCTGGCATTTGCCCTAACCCACAAATGGCCATGCTTGGGACCTGGTCTTAAGGTATGAAGATACAAAATTACGAAAGGATCCGGAAATCCCCAGGTCCCCAGCATTCTGGATAACAGGTCCCATACCTGTACCAATAAAGCATGAAATAAATGAACAATGTGCAACTTGTGACTTTGCCCTTAAAGGGATACTGTCATGGGAAACAGTCAAAACGCATCAGTTAATAGTGCTGCTCCGTTGGACTTCTGCACTGAAATTCATTTCTCAAAAGAGCAAACACATTTTTTTATATTCAATTTGGAAATCTGACATGGGGCTAGACATTGTCAATTTCCCAGCTGTCCCTGGTCATGTGACTTGTACCTGCACTTTGGGGGGGGGTACTGCTTTCTGGCAGGCTGTTGTTTTTCCTTCTCAATTTAACTGAAGGAATCACAGTGGGACATGGGTTTTTACTATTGAGTGCTGTTCTGAGATCTACCAGGCAGCTGTTATCTTGTGTTTGGGAGATGTTATCTGGTTACCTTCCCATTGTTCTGTTAGGCTGCTGGGGGGAGGTAATATCACTCCAACTTGCTGTACAGCAGTAAAGAGTAACTGAAGTTTGTCAGAGCACAAGTCACATGACTTGGGGCAGCTGGGAAATTGACAATGTTTCTAGCCCCATGTCTAGAAAAATCTGTTTGTTCTTTTTAGAAATGTATTCCAATGCAGAATTTTTAACTTCTACATTTTGAACCGTATCCCTTTAATGTTTGTGCTTTGCAAGTTTGTATTTTTGGGGAAGTCCAAAGGTTGCTCCTCTATTTTATCCCTGGCACCAGCCAGTCTTCCTGTTTTCTTATTTACTGATCTAAAAGGGAAGTGTGCGGATAGTTGTACTATGACTTACCTTTATTGTTTGTATTTTAAAGTGTTGTTCTTGGAATCATAGCAGTGTGTTTTAGCTGCTAAACATCCTGTGCTGCTAGTTCTGCTGTACTCTCCGTGCCGCTGGCGTAGCCGGGGTTTTATGGTGGTATCAGAATTATTGAAGTGACAGTAACATGATTTACCCTGGTCCCCTGTTTCTTTAGTCAATTTGTATGTATGCATGTGTATATATCTTACAAATATATAAAGATAAAATTGTCAAGCCACCATAGAACGTCAAGAGGGAGGATCATGCCTGTCGCCTGTGAGACCAGTGCTCAGGTTAGGAAACCCTAATCCCATGAAATGCAAGGAGGTGTGTTTTACTTAGCCATGGAGTGTTCCCACAACCCCACTTTTTGTGTTTTAATATGATTTTAAAGGAAAGTTTTTAAAAATACCATCATAATATTGTTTTGTTCCAGATTCAACCTTAAAGATGTTCTCTGCAAACCAGAAATCTCTCCAAAGAAGTGTTTCATTTTCCAATATGGTAAAGTATCTGAAGTATCTTTCCATTTACCATGATTTTTTGGGGATTTGGCCAGCATTCGCCTTTTTCAGCAGGATTTGGATTTGGCCAAATCCTTGTGCCTGGCTTGAACTGAATCCAAGTCCTAATTTGCATATGCCAGTTAAAGGGATCCTGTCATGGATGCATCAGTTAATAGTGCTGTTCCAGAAGAATTCTGCACTGAAATCCATTTCTCAAAAGAGCAAACAGATTTTTTTATATTTCATTTTGAAATCTGACATGGGGCTAGACATTTTGTCAATTTCCCAGCTGCCTCAAGTCATGTGACTTGTGCTTTGATAAACTTCAATCACTCTTTACTGCTGTACTGCAAGTTGGAGTGATATAACCCCGTCCCTTTTCCCCACCCAGCAGCCCAACAAAAGAACTATGGGAAGGTAACCAGATAACAGCTCCCTAACGCAAGATAACAGCTGCCTGGTAGATCTAAGAACAGCACTCAATAGTAAGAACCCATGTCCCACTGCGTACTATTCAGTTACATTGAGAAGGAAAAACAACAGCCTGCCAGAAAGCAGTTCCCTCCTAAAGTGCTGGCACAAGTCACATGACCAGGGGCAACTGGGAAATTGACAATATGTCTAGCCCCATGTCAGATTTCAAAACTGAATATAAAAAAATCTGTTTGCTCTTTTGAGAAATGGATTTCAGTACAGAAGTCTACTGGAGCAGCACTATTAACTGATGCGTTTTATTAAAAAAATGACAGGTTCCCTTTAACTTTAAAAAAAACTGTAAAAAACTTTTTAAAAAGTAACTTTTTCTCACGTCTTCCCTAATTTGCGTATGCATAATTTGCATATGCAGTACTGGATTCGGTTCCGTATTCGACTGAATCTTTTGTGAAGGATTCAGGGATTCAGATGAATTCCAAATAGTAGACTTAGCCTTTAGCCTCTTGCTTTTATATGGCCAGGGAACTCCTCCGTGACTTATAATATCCTTATGTTTTACAATAAGGGGTACTTTATTCAATTTATAATATACTATTAGCATGCACAGGTAAAAGCTGTGTGTGCTTCATAAACACGAATATAATTTATATGAATAAGCTGCTGTGTAGCCACAGGGGAAGCCATTTAAGCTGGAGAAAAGGCACTTGGATAAGCCCTGTCCAATACAATGTTGCTGCTATGTAACCTGTGCCTTTTCTCCTTTTTCCTGCTTGAATGACTGCCCCCAGCAGCTTGTTTATATAAAATACAGTAGTCTTTCTGAAGCAAACATGCCAGTTTACCAGTGCAGAGCAATAGTGGATTGTATTTCAATTACTTAGATGCACGTTTGGTGTTACTGTTCCTTTAAGAATTACACGCATACTCATGCCCTCAAGCTCCTCCTCACCCCCCCCCCCCCCCCCCCCCCCCCCCCAAATCAGTGTTCTTACTGTTCAGTACTTGGAACAATGAAGTTTGCTCACCCAATTTAAACCATCCCCAGTGAAATTTGGGGACCCGCCTCTCTGTGATACAATATGCCACAAGAATTGCTTTGCCAGCTACGGTGGCTTTAAGAGTCCAAATGGGCATGTAGTGCCAATCTCCATTTATGAGTGAGTCCCTGGTGTTGCATTCTGTTTATGGCTTTACTACTGAAAAACTTTGGGACAGTGATACGGACACTAAAAAAAAAAAATATGAATATACTTCACAAGTAGGGTTGCCACCTTTTCTTGAAAAAAATACCAGCCTTCCTATTTATCTTTTTTTCCTATTAATAACATTGGAATCAACCAATAAAAATACCGGCCAGGCTGGTAAAATACCGGCCAGGTGGCAACTCTAATCACAAGTCCTATAGGTCATATGAATCTTTTTTTCACTGATAGACCTGCACTAGTAACTAATTGTTCCTTGGAGTTTCTAAACCTGACTGTTCTGCCAACGCAACTCTCTCTTCTCAACATGTAATGCTACTGGATCAGATCGGTCTTGTAAAGTACATTTATAGCAAGATTATAGAGAGCAATCAAAGACAATCCAATATTTGCAGGTAACAAAGTGTGGACCAATTCAGGCTCTTTATACTCAGTATACACCCTCACCACAGGTGTTATTGCTCAAGCATACGCAGTGTTATGATAGAGGTAAAACAAGGTTTCTTTTCTGGTGTCCGTATCTCTTTAAAACCACATAGCCCTAATTATCAGTCTTTGAGATGAGCCCCAAATCATTTCACTTTGTTCTTTTCTATGTGGATAAATCCATCAAGCATGGAAATAAATGAAATATTGCTCATACATTCTGGTTTCTCTCACCAGGCTTTGTCATCCTGTACAGTCTTACCTGGAGATTCAACGGTCATGTGCTCGTCCTGGGACAACAATGTGTGGGTATCACGCTTCATTAACTTTTAGTATGTTCTAGAATGACTAATTCTAAGCAGCTTTTTAATTGGCCCTTTTTTGTAGTTTTTTTTTTTTTTTCATTTAGTCTAAAAACAAATACCCTGCAAGGCTACAGATTTTTTGTTACTGCTGCGTTTTATTACTCATTTTTCTAATCCGTCCTCTCCTATTCATATTCCAGTCTCTTATTCAATTCAGTGCATGGTTGCTAGGGGAATTTGGACCCTTGCAACCAGACTGCTGAAATTGCAAACTGAGAGAGCTGCTGAATAAAAAGCTAAATAACTCAAAAACCATAAATGAAACCCAATTGCAAATTGCAAAAGTCTCAAGATATCACTCTCTACATCATTGTAAAAGTTGATCAAAAGGTGAACAACCCTTTTGTTTTATACATTTTATGTTTTTTTAGGGAACCAGAAAAAAATCGCATAAAATCAATAGAGAAGTTTTGGCATGCGCATGCCATTTTTGAGGATTAGGTAAAACGGCACATTTTCGCTGTTGAAATTGTGGTGGCGTTACGGTAAATCCATACGCCTAATGGATATGCACGTGAGAGTTTCAGTTACCTACAATTTTACAACCCATTGTCTCAGTGCTGTAATATCTGCTCATATTTATACACCAATATATTATTATCCTAATCCCCTTTTATAATATATGTTCCTTCATCCACCAAGCTGACAAATATAATGCTTCTGTGAAAGCACCGAGATGAATTCTATTGACTCTGTGCAGATAAAGTCATAATTGAAACGGAGCTGCTTTTTATATGTCCCTTTCATAGTGTTTCTCTTGTTCTTTCAGCTATTTTTATTCAATTGCATTTGGGAGAAGACAAGACACTTTAATGGGACACGATGATGCCGTAAGCAAGATCCAGTGGTGTAATAACCGGTTATGTACTGCATCCTGGGACTCCACAGTGAAGGTTGGTATCACTGAGCTCTGGTCACATTCTAGAATTAGGGGAGTTTTATTTATAGAGGGGTCATACTATTATATTTTTTTTAATATTAAAAGTCAAAGAGGAGTTCCTTATCTTGGATCATTTCCATTCACCATGATTTTTTAAAATCTTTTTCATTTGTTATTTGGACTTGACCATTGCTCATATTAAAAGATGACTATAGGATTCAGCTGGGACGTGTGAATGTGTCCAGGGACTGTCTGTTTCCATACAATATACTTGCATTGACTGGCTGTTTTCATACATTATTTTTGCATTGACTATCTGTTTCCACAAAAATACATGCATTTTGTCTCCTATATACAGTGTCGGACTGGGACACCAGGGGCCCACCCAAAAACCTTAGACCAGGGGGCCACTCTCAGTACTAATATTCTTCATCTCCTCAATCAACCTCTATTCTCCTAGTTTGTTTTCTTTACATACTATAATCTATTATTCCATCTATTTAGCCGCTTTGTTCTCATAGAAATAGGGAATGGCCATGAAATAGGCCAAAAGTTTAGCAGCATGAGGGCCCACTGACACCTTGGCCCACCGGGAGTTTTCCTGGTATTCTGGTGGGCCAGTCCGACACTGCCTTTATATTTTATCACATGAAGAAGAAATAGGCAACTATATCCGTTTAGCCATTGATTGTCTATTTCAGGTGTGGAACTGTGTTCCTGCTGATGTTTCTGGAACAAAACGGAACAATTTTGATCTGCTGGCAGAATTAGAGCATGATGCCGGGGTAAGTGCCGTTATGTGTGTGTAACACCGTCCAGATGTTTATTGTAATAATATGTTTGCTTATTGAAATATTAAATCATGTAAACTGAGCAGCCTACTGTTCCCATAGAAAATATACACATTAAAATCTACTCACACCACTCCACATCTTGTCCATGTAATACCCCGGAAATTGGGTCTGGTTGGTTTTACCTGTGTGCAGAAAAGTGACATTGAAAGTCTGATCATGTTTTACATGAGCCCAGCACTTCAGAACCATTGTGAGCAGAGTAGAGAATGTTTATTTACTTACCCCTCCTAACTATAAACCAGCTGTATAGTGAACCCACAGGCAGCTGCTGGAGTAGGGGGAGGGTGGCTCATATACAGAGGCTATTAACTAATTCTAGGGAGAGTGGGGTAGTAAAAGTAAGGAAGATATGGATTTTCTTGAATAAAATAGGCAACACATCTATTAAAATGCAAGCCCTGGTTAAATGGCTACTGACATTAAAACACTGTTATAAATATTTTTTGTTGGAACTCAGTGCAAATATAGTCACTATAGAGCATACCTTCCTGGATTCTTCTTAAAGGACCAGTAACAACAAAAAAATGAAATTGTTTTAAAGTAATAAAAATATAATACAGTGTTGCCCTGCACTGGTAAAACTGCAGTGTTTGCTTCAGAAACACAACTATTGTTTATATAAATAAGCTGTTGTGTAGCCATGGGAGCAGCCATTGAAATGAGAAAAGGCTCAAGTTACACAGCAGATATCAGATAAGTCTGTAGAACATAATGTTATATGTTATCCATTACTTATCCTGTGTAGGGATGCACCGAATCCACTATTTTGGATTCGGCCGAACCCCCGAATCCTTCCCGAAAGATTTGGCCGAATATCGAACCGAATCCGAACCCTAATTTGCATATGCAAATTATGGGTGGGAAGGGGGAAACATTTTTTACTTCCTTGTTTTGTGCCAAAAAGTCACGTGATTTAGCTCCCTGGCCCTAATTTGCATATGCAAATTCGGATTCGGTTCGGCCAGGCAGAAGGATTCGTCCAAATCCGAATCCTGCTGATAAAGGCCGAATCCTGGCCGAACCCCGAACCGAATCCTGGATTCGGTGCATCCCTAATCCTAGGCCATTCTTCAATTTCCACCGTTAGCATCTTCTTTATATGAACTATAGTAGTGTTTCTGAAGCAAACATTTCAGTTTTAACAGCGCAGGGCAACACTACATGATATTTTCTTTACTTTAAAACACTTTTTGGTGTTACTGTTCCTTTAAGCAATGAAAAATTCACTTAAAGGAGAAGGAGAGGCTACTGTTGTCAATAGATTAGCCATTATTGTGCAAGCTATAAGACTATATTTATTCTGCGGAATGATTTATCATACCAGAGTAACCTCTAGAAGTTCTCTCTGTTTGTTCAGGATAACAGCTGCCATATTCGCTTGCTGTGCCATCACTTCCTGTCTGTCTGTCTCTACTTCACTCATAGTTCTGAGCTTAGATTACAGCAGGGAGGGGAAGAGGGAAAAGGGAGTAGGAGAGGTGCAAACCAAGCATGCTCAAGCCCTGCTCCGGCTGTTGAAAGGAGGAAGTCTGATACAGAAGCCCATGTGTACAGGCCCGGACTGGCAATCTGTGGGTTCTGGCAAATGCCCAATGTTCTGCTGCAAGATGCCATAGACGCTCACTATTTAATGTACTGGTGTGGCCTGTTGGGGCTGCTGGGTACCTGAAATGCCAGGGCCTATTTGATTCTCAGTCCAGACCTGCATGTAAACATAATAGAAGAAAAGAAAGGTGGTGTTTCCTTTGACAGAGGACTGAGAGCAGCATTTGAGGATTTATTGGTGTATTTATATAGACCCTTGTGATAAGGCTTACTTGGTTTTAACCTTTCTTTCTCATTTAAATGCATGTTGTATTGGTTATTTGTTACTGTTAGGACCCATTGGTTTGTTTCCTTTAATGCAGTTAATACACACAGCATTGTTTTCAACTGAGTATAAAGACTCTGGCCTGTAGTGAAAAAGTGTTTCAGCATAACATTTTTTCCCTGCTGCAAACAGCCCAATCTGCGTGCCATTAGTGTGTTGCAAATTGTTGGCTCGTGTTGGAATCGGCCAATTAGATCTGGTGAAATATGTCCGTGACTGACAGCATGTCTGTTTCCTCAAACCCAGCCCCTGTAGGTGCCTCCCATTTTTTGTTTTCTATTATAATAGACAGAAATGTTTTTTGTAACCAGTGATATTTTGCTCTGTAGGTGAACACAATCGGTTTGAGTTCTGATGGGTCTGTAATGGCGTCGGGGACTAAAGAAGGTGCCGTGAGCCTCTGGGACCTTGAATCAGCCACAATGTTGCATCAGGTTCCTTGTCACAATGGAACAGTGTATGAAGCAGCATTCAGTCCCGGTGAGTAATGTGAACCTGTGATTTTTGTGCTTTTACAGGAGATTGTGTAGCCGTTACTTTATGTGCATTTGTTTTAATTTGTGCAACATTCTTAAAGTGATACTGTCATGGGAAAACATGTTTTTCTCAAAACACATCAGTTAATAGTGCTGCTCCAGTAGACTCCTGCACTGAAATCAATTTCTCAAAAAAGCAAATAGATTTTTTTATATTCAGTTTTGAAATCTGACATGGGGCAAGGCATTTTGTGAGTTTTCCAGCTGCCCCGGTCATGTGACTTGTGCCAGCACTTTAGGAGGGAACTGCTTTCTGGCAGCTATATCAAAAGTAACAAAGCAACTGGACTTGCTGAGATATTTTAATGAAGATGTTTCTGGCAGGCTGTTGTTTTTCCTTCTCAATGTATCAATGTAACTGAATAGTACACAGTGGGACATGGGTTTTACCATTGAGTGCTGTTCTTAG
>CM044441.1:119064669-119106326 GCA_024363595.1 Xenopus borealis | reverse complement strand
GTTGCTAAGACATTTTAAAAACATTTTTTCCTTCCCGACACTTTTGTGAATTCCCCCCATGGTATCTTTAAATGGGAGAGAGACCGAGATCCTGACAGTAGATATCCTCAGAGACTTACCAGCCTGGGATTTAAGGAGTACGGATTAGCCACCTGAGGCTAATGAAACCCAGCTGGTCAGCCTGTAGCACCTCCCTCTGCTACAAACCCCTTAACAGTTAGGGCTCTTACACACGAGCGTTTTTACCTGCGCTCCCCTGCGTTCTGTTTTGCTGCGTTCAGCCGCAGGGGAGCGCAGGTAAAAACGCTCGTGTGTAAGGGCCCTTAGGGTAGCACTACATGGACGCTCTGTCCCTTTTGTGACATCATCAACCAATCCCAACCAGCACGTCACTAACTCACTCCCAGGATTCAGAGGTGTGCGTGTCCAGTGTTTCTTTATTAAAACAAATAGGATGAGCATCTGCCTCTCTGTTCTTTGTGATATTCACTTAACAGAACCTGCGTTTCTTTGTTCAGATGCTGTAACATGTATATGGATGAATGATTCGTGCAACACCATTATCACAGGAGGAATGGACCGACAGATTCTGTTTTGGAAATTACTCTACTGACAACTTGACCCTAGAAGTGAAGATTTTACTTCCCACCCTCCCCGACCATCCTGTGCAATGGTTTCTGCTTCAAGACTGCGCCTTTAACTATTCACTCACTATGACCATTGTTCTGTACAGGGTGGGAAAATACCTGTACCTGCATTCCAACAGGAGGCAAATGGTGGAATGAAAAAGTTAATGGGCAAACTTTAAAGCATAGGGTTGGAATTGATTTGCAAATGAAGGAAAGCATGATTGCAGTGATCAGCACTAGTGTGATATATACCTATACCTATGGTGGCCAATCACATGCCAGAAGTATGAATAGCATAGGGTTGCTCTATGCTAGAATATCCATAAAAGTAATATCAGGAATAGCCGTAACTGTGCAGCAGTCCAGGGTTCACATTGTGAGCAGCTTGTGTTTCATTGCTGAAGGAAGAAGGTCCTGTCTTGATGCTCTTCCATTGGCACAACAGTATGTAAACTTGCTCTGCGCCTGTCATTTATGAAGTGTAATTAATAACCCTGCAGTATTTTAGAAAGTTCTAAACATTTTAATATCTGGATCACAAGATTGTGTGTGTGTGCTGAATGGGCAGGCCCTTCTGCAGAACTCCAATAAGTATTGCTACAATGAGTGTATAGAAACCCATGTCGCGCTTGTAATCATGCTGTATCTACACACAAGCTTCTGTATCCAGCAACTGCACACGCACTTCTGGCAGCCGTCAGCTGTTAGGGATACGCTGGGAGGGGGCTTTGCAATTGTCAGTTAAAGGAAAGCTAGATATAGATAAGTTAGCCACATTAGTACAAGCTGTAACACTAGATTTATTCTGCAGAATGCTTTTCTATACCTGAGTAAACAGCTGTGTGCTATCACTTCCTGCCTGAGTCTCTCACTGCAGCTCTAGAGGAGCAAACTGAGCATGCTCAAGCCCGTGCCCTGGAGTTTTAAGCTGAAAGAAGGAAGTCTGATACAGAAGCCCATGTGACACAATAGAAGAAAAGAAATGCTGGGTTTCTTTTGACAGAGGGCTCAGAGCAGGATTAATTTAAGGTTTTACTGGTGTATTTGTATAGACCTTTCTGATAAAGCTTACTTCATTTTTGCCTTTTCTTCTTTAACCAAAGTCCCTCTTGTGTTGAAGTCTTCTGGAATATACCACCACCATGTGATAGGGTTGCTCTTATAGAGCCAATGTACATACATATTTACAGGTGAAAATAAACAACAAGAAAGGAGTCTGCCGTAATTATTGGTTGTTTATTCCTTTAAGCATGATGCGCTGTATACAAAATATAGAAGACTGAAATTTAAGACAAACAAAATGTAATTAAGTTAATGGAAAAATTCACTGAAAAACAGCAGTCGCTCAGTGCTTAGGACTACAACATGCATGTTAGCCAATCAGAGTGAGCCTTTGCCTAGAGAGCCTACAAATCATACAAGTGCATGGGATGGACAGACCATAATAAAGTCAGCAGTAAACGGGGAGGAGATCCTTAGCTAAAATACATTCTTGAGTTCATGTTAAGTTACACTTTAGTATCCTGATCAGCGGAGAATACATTTATTGCATGCATTTGACATTCCTGCCTTACATTATGAAAATAGCTATCTTGTACATGAAATATAAAATTACAGCATATGGATATATATATATATAGCAGGCAATGGTTCTGGGCTGCAGAAAGACTTGCCTCCAAACAGAATAGTGCGTTTGCCTCCTTGTTTGGATCACATGAATAACAATACAGTGAGAATGAAGAAGAAGTAGTTTGCAGAAGACCACAACTCCAGATGTTGAACTACAATTCCCAGAATCCCACTGACGGCTGCAGTCGACGTCTGGAAATCTGACTGTAACCCAGAACTGATCGAGGCATAGGTGTTTTTTTGTTCCTAGTGGCAGTTTAATGAATTGGAATAATCAAAAGGATGTCCTAGCTTCCAACTGAAAATAACACATTCTACCCCCTGCTACAGGTAAGGTAGCACAGAGTCTAGGCAGGATTGCTATATTCTTGCTCATTTTTTACAATGGAAATGCTAACATGCAGTGTTCAAAATCTCGTTGTGTGAGACGCTATCCTGACAGTGCGGAGTATAAAGTCCAAGCTCAGCCAAAATAATTCCTCCTTAAACCTCAGGGACTGAATGATCCATTAAGCTCTTCAAAACGCTGGAAGCCATTCTGTTGGAAGAAGAAATTAAATAGGTGAGTCTACATTTTAGAATCTGTGATTTAGCTGGATGTACAGGTATGGGACCTGTTATCCAGAATGCCCGGGACCTGGGGTTTTCCAGATAACGGATCTTTCTGTAATTTGGACCTTCATACATAAAATCATGTAAACATTAAGTAAACCCAATAGGCTGGTTTTGCTTCCAATAAGGATTCATTATATCTTAGTTGGGGTCAAGTACAAGCTACTGTTGTATTATTACACAGAAAAAGGAAATCTGTTTTAATTGTTTGGATAAAATGGAGTCTATTTTCCATAATTGGGAGTTTTCTGGATAACTGGTTCCCAGAAAATAGATACCTGTACATCACCTGAAATGGATCAAGTTGGCGCTTAAAGGGGTTGTTCATCTTCCAGATACTTTTTTCAGATTGTAAATAAAGTCTTTTTCCAATTACTTAACTTTTTTTACCAGGTTTCTAAAGTTGAAAGCTTACCCTGTCTCTGGTGTTTGAGTCTGGCAGTGATTCAGGTGGAGATTCTGTGTGGTTACAATTCTGGAAGATTTACTGGATAGATTTCTCAGCAGCATCTCTGGAGTATTAGTGACTATTGTATCAGTTCTAACAGCTGTAGAAGTTGAGTAGTCAGCACTTATACCTTCTCTTCCTTATATTGGGGTGCAGGTTCCCCAGTGGCCACTCTCCACCAGCAATAATTGTAGAAATGAAGATTGAAACAGCAAATTGCCTTTATTGCAGACTTCTGGGCATCACAGCGACATTTCAGACCAAACAATTGCCTTTTATCAAGCCATTGTTAGGCCTGAAACGTGGCTGTGATGCCCAGAAGTCTGCAATAAAGATCAAGCTCTGCTGTTTCAATCTTCATTTCTACAATCAGTTCTAATTCAGCTGCCTGTAATGAAACTCAGATTCTGCTCAGCAGCGAAAAGATAAGAAATGGTTCAACTAAATGTATCAATTTAAGATAGTTTATATGTTCGCTGACCCCCCCAGAGCTGCTTTAGAAGGTGGAAAATGACAATTTAAACGTCAATATTAAAAAAAACAGCGACTCATAGAAAATATTTGGAAAAAGTCTATTTGTGGTGATTTATCTGAAACCAACTGAACGTAAAAAAGTGTTGGACGGTGAACGACTCGTATTTGTGGCATGTGTCTAGATGGGGAACAAGGAATACACAGAGACTTTCCACACTTACCTTTTAACCATATGGTCAAAAATGTAGGATGGCATAACTGTAAGAGTCACCACATTGGCAGATGTTGCAAGTATTTCAGCAACCTGAGAATCCTGTGTGGGAGAAAAGTATGCCTTAAATGTGAATATACTGCAGCTGTATATTAATATATACATATATTACAGCATTTCTTTCACTCTGTCTCAGAGATGACTGGAGGGTCCCAGAAGCACTTTTATTTTCATTGACTATAAAGGCAGTTATAAATAACGCAGAGAGTTTCTAGTAAGCAAACCAGACCCTTAAAGGAATTGTTTAGTATAAAAACTGGGTAAATAGATAGTTTATGCAAAATAAAAAAATGTTTCCAATATAGTTAAAACAATATAATGCAGGTAGTGTTGAGTCAACACATATATAGAGTATTAAAGGGATACTGTCATGGGAAAACATCAGTTAATAGTGCTGCTCCAGTAGACTTCTGCACTGAAATCCATTTCTCAAAAGAGCACTACTTCTGACTTTTCAGCTCTCTTGGTTTCTACTGATTGGTTACCAGGCAGTAACCAATCAGTGACTTGAGGGAGGGCCACATGGGTCATAACTGTTGCTTTTGAATCTGAGCTGAATGCTGAGGATCAATTGCAAACTCACTGAACAGTTATGTCCCATGTGGCCCCCCCTCAAGTCACTGACTTACTCAGATTTAGAGAGCTGAAAAGCAGGATCTTGTGTTGTATTCTGTTCTGTTTGACATCCAGTCACTCCAGCCTTTATACATTACATTTTTGCCTAACTATATAAGAAACATTTTTTATTTTGCACAGTCTATCTATTTACCCAGTTTTTATTTTTACACTGAACTGTTCTTTTAAGGCATCACTCCATTTGCCTCAGTGGTAAGCAAGCATTATAGTGGTGCAGGGGAGCAATCCCACATAAAAGAATTTGTTCTGGAGCAGCACAACAAAAAAATCCAGATTACAATTCCACTTCTGCTTGTTTATTCTGGTAGGGGACGACATTCAATTCCTGCTAATTAAAGATGCACACTTCATATAGGTTCTGTCATGTCACAGAAGCAAAGCAGGACTGTGGCTTTAGAATTCCCCCCAGTTTGAAATGAGAGATTAAAATGTGTGCAACTAGAAGTATAAACGAGCACTCATTTTAAGAACTTCCCCCGTTCTTCCTCATAAATAAAGTACAGCCTAAAGTTGCCCATAAGACTCTCGTACAATCAGTTGGACCTGTTTGAAAAATGAATTCTCCAATGACTGGTGTGTCGGCAGACAAAGAAGTGATGCACAATCAGGTGATGGCACAATCGTGCTGTGTGTACACAATACCTACAGAAGCCTTCATCAGATTGGCTCTGTTTATATAGTGATCTATTTCCTAGCATTGTTACTTATATTTTGTAAGAGAGACCAGCTCTCTCTCAGCCCCTTGTAGCACTGTAGAATTCTTACTCTCAGGGAAGACAGGATTCCCTTTGTATCCAAGTGAAATACAAGGAAAGCACCACTACCCCTAAAACAAGAAAGAACATCTCCCATAAAGTAAGAAAAGCCTTTCTGTATTGACCTGCTGACCTATCACATGGCATGACTGATCATACCTTTAACCCAATCACATTTTGCCCATTAATTTCGCAGAGATTGTGCTCGGTGAGGAGGCCATTTCTTGCTGCAGAGCTGTCTTTCACAATGGAGGTGATTTTGCCATTTTTAAATATAAATCCAACATGTCCTGTACTGTCCTTGTGCATGGTGATAGTGCGTTCAAAGGGTCTGGAAATATAGAACAAATGACAGTTTTGAGCACACAAATACCATCTGTATCAAAACACAGATCATCAGCTGGTGGTTCAGAAAACCCATAAGGCAAAGGAAATTTTTATTTAAGCATATTCTGTAATCTGCTCTTCTCTTGGGAGATTTGCAGCACCCTAAGCTTATTACATGAGTGGTACAGGTATGGGACCCGTTATCCAGAATGCTCAGGGACCTGTGGATTTCCACACAACGGATCTTTCCGTAATTTTTTTACAGTGAATTTTTATTACATTTTCATTAAGTAAATAGAACATTAGAAGGAAGGTGTAGAAAAGGAAATAAGGAGGAAGGAACATGAAGGAGATAAGCTGGAGTGTGCTGAAATAGTATTATTGGACCCTTGTTGCGGGTGAGTCGAGCCAAGGAGTCCAGATTTCTCTCAAATTTCTGTGGGCGGCCTCTGGCTATGTAGGTCAGTCTGCAGTCATCCGCCATTTAAATTTGTAGAAGCTTAAGGGGTGCACACCAATTAGTGTGTTCACCTTCATATCCTTCAAACAGAATCCAAAATTAATAGCAGCACTCCCATTTCTGGCAGATGTAATTCTGAAATAAAGGCGGTTTTACGGTGATATGGGAATGCTGCTATCAATTTTGGATTATGTAGTTTAGTCTGTAAAGTTCCAGATGGGAGTTTATTAATTGAATCCATTTTGAAAGAGTAGGAGGTGTGGGCCCCATCCAGTGCAGGGCCACTGTTTTCCTGGTGCAGAACAGGAGTGTTCTCATCACTGATCATCTGGAGTAGGATATGGGTATCACCCAATGGGCAGGTAATTGGGCTCAATACGTGCAGTAGTCTAACCATCTGCTAAAATTGCATTACCCTCTTCCAGAATTTCTGGCCCATAAGGTGTAGTTTTTTTGGTGTACAATTTTAAACTGAATGAGTCTGTTGTGCATATTAGAGGGGAATAGAGGCTGTCCTGCATCTCCTCCCAGTCATCAGGTTCCAAGTGAATGCCACTACCTTCCAACTTCATTTTGACCATTTTTGAGATGCCAGGTATGTGTATGTTTTAGACACTAACTTAGAGAGACACTGACATCAGAAAATAACCATTTATAACCTTTGCCATAAAAGTATTTGCCTGATGGTTTTCATTCATTTTCTTACCCCCATGTTCCAATATAAGGGGGCTGCCATATTTGTGCAGCAGTAGTCCCTTAGTATTAGAAACTCTGACTGAAGGGACAGTCAGGCTGGCAAACGTCAGGTTGAGGAACTTCAATTGACAGTTATTGCAAAAGTAGATCTATCAGTAAAAACGATCAACATGACCTATAGGTAACTTTTAATGTAGTGTATTATAGTTTCTGCTGTTGTATTTTAGATGGATCTCTATGAAATTGTGTGTATAAATGTTGCAATAGTATACAGCTGTACACCGACAGATCTGTCAACTCTGGGGATTGTTGGAATTGGTCTAAGGTTTTAAAGGGCACCAATCACAACTAAAATAATTTACTAAGTAAATACACAATGTGAAAGTTCAAGCAATCCAATTTTTAAAAGTTAGAATAGTTTGTATAATGTAAATGATCAGCTCACTATACCATCTGCAAAATCTCCCCTATCTCCACTGCAGTTCTAGCTGAGGCATCTTGGATTTCACTGACTCCTCCTACCTATATCTTCACAGCCAACTGCAGCTCTGAAATCTCGCACATGCTCAGTTGAAATTCCTTGCTTGCCTAATAAACCTACTAAGCTGTTTTGAAATCTGCCAAACTTCTGTGTTAGTGCTGCCACCTTGTGGAAGTTAGTGTGTGTCCTTCATTTGCATAATGTCATCACCAGCAGGGGATAAGATAGGGAAATCTTGTGATACTTCTAGAGTTTACTAAAGCTAGGCATTCTGGGTAGAATAGTCAGGGCAGTGCTACAATCTGAGCATGCTCATGAGCTCATTTGCATGTTGTAGTCACAGTATGGAATCCCTCAGTGAAAGAGGGAACAAAGTATGACATTTGTGCTCCGCTGCTCTCACTCTGCTTTTCTGGTCACAAGGGGAGAAGGATTCAGGGGTAAGACTTTGCAGGGGGAGGCAGGGAGGGGGATGAACTGAGGGGGGCAGATAAGCACTTAATTTCAAGGGGAGGTTGAATTCTCCTTTAAGTCCGGTAGGGGTTTCCTAGGTCTGTAGAGAGCATGATGTAATGATTCGATGGAGCCAAAGTACAGGGCTTCAAGCAAAGAAGCTGGGTTTTCAGAGTCGAATGTTTCCCAGTTGGAGGCAGGGATTGTTGGTGTTGCCAGATAGTAGGAGTCGTTGGGGATCTTTCCATAATTCATACCTTAAGTCTACTAGAAAATCATGTAAATATTAAAAACCCAATAGGCTGGTTTTGCTTCCTAAAAGGATTAAAATATATCTCAGTTTGGATCAAGTACAAGGTAAGGATTTTAGATTTTAAAGGGCAAGGTAAGGCAAAGAAATAAAATGAAAAAGAAATCTATCTCCAATATACTTTAATTAAAAAATGTGTACTGTTTTTATAAGAAACCTGACTGTATGCAGTGAAATTCTCCCTTCATTTATTGCTGTGGATAGGAATTGTCAGAAGGTCCCTAACTTCTGGCAGGTAAACAAGGGGACGCTTACTTACTTACCAGCCATGCTGAACTAAAGCAGCTTTGTTTTTTGATCATTTATGACGATCCCTAAGAAGCCCAGACCACACTGAGCATGTGTATGTAGTCTAGTCTTGCCAAGATGTATAAAAGTTACAAGATGACAGCCCCCTGTGGCCAACTTTGAAAGCATAAATCATTTGTTTGATTAGGCTTGTGGTGCAGTAAGTTCATGTTTATGTTTAGTATACAAAATACAAGCATTTTTTTTTTAGACTTTCCTTGCCCTTTAAAGTTGACCCTTCACCCAGACACAAAAATCTTATTAATAAAAGTCCTTTTCAAACTTAACATGAATTCCAATTTCAAATTTATATTAAAGCATTCATAGCTGTTTTAAGCTCATTTAAAAATCTCAGCTGTCAATCAAATATTGTCTGCCACTCCTCTGCCTTAGGCATAGAGGCGGGGCAGATAATTACTTTCACTTTCCATTCAGCACTTCCTAGATGTCACTGCTCCCCACACATTCCCCCAGTTCTCTTAACCATTTAATTGTGTAGCCAGGACATGGGGATAGACATCAGGTCCCCCATTCTGGTGCACAAACAAGATTCTGAGATGATGCAAGGCTTGTCTTAATAACAGTGTCCACAAAATGGCTCCTGCCCGCTTGTTATAATTATGAATTCCCAGACTGAAGAAAACAAGATTAAAATAATTTATATAGTGTAATTAATGTTCATTTTGCTTGACTAATGTGATAAAATTAAAAAATCTGGATTATTTGGATAAAACTGAGTCTATGGAAAATAGTCTTTCAGTAATTCAGAGCTTTCCGGAGATCGGGTCCCAGACCTGTACTACTGCCCCAAAACACAAAGGTTTTTCTTTCCCCCACTTAAAAAATTACTACCATGTGAAAAGTCTTCTGAAGTTACTATGCTCAGATATTTAAAGTTACTGAGCAGAGGAGAAACATGAGCATTTGTTTGGAGAGGTTTATATACCTTTTAACAATTTATATTACCCTTTGTCTAGTCATCCTTGAAGCATTTAAAGAGCCAGCGTGTTATGTGCAGGCTTGACAAAGTGCAAGTATTTAATAATAGATAGCGAGTGACTGATAACACAGCTATACAGAAGCACACATCTAACCTGTCACGGACAACCATAGAGATTCTTTCTCCGGAGACTTGCTTCAGCACTTTGTGTGATTTATCTGAGCTCCATCCAGCACAGTTCTCTCCATTTATCTGTAAGATCTGATCTCCAAACTTCAGGCCGGCCAAGGATGCTGCAGAGTTGGCTTGTACAAGCTGCGTGAAGATTCCCTTAAAAGAGGAGGAAGGAAGTTTCAAAATTGCCATTAAACAAAACCCTAAAAATGAATATGGCTAGAAATGCCATTTTATATACTGAACTTAATGAACAAGCCCAAAGGTTCTGAATTTCTATAGTAGTAATGATCCAGTTTCCAATCTTGGATTTTGTTAGAAGTGTTTACAATACGCACACACTAAGTGAGCTTTGAGCAGCAGATGAGAAGCTAAGCTAGGGGTCAATGCAAATCATCAAGCAGAAAATAAGGTTTCGTGTCATATAAGCAGATGCTACAGGGCTGTTCATGTGTGTGTGTGCAAAAGGTAGAGATATTTTGTGAAGAGATTTAAAACAAAGCAAACAGAGGAAAGGTACAATAATAAATGTAAAGTTGGCCATATATGGGCCGATAAAAACTGCCAACAGACCAATGGGCAGCTTATTGGCCCATGTATGGGGGTCCTCCAATGGGCTTCCCTAATAAATATCTTGCCAAAAGTTGGGCAGATGTTCATGGGGCAGGGTAAAAATCCTGTTGGATCACAGACCGCATCTATCGGTTGATGCGATCCCGCGATCCAACCACCCATACTGCTGCATTATGATCCTATCGTTGGGCCCTAGGGCTCATGATCAGATCAGCCACCTCAATGTGGGCATATCAGGGAGAGATACACTGATTTGTTGATATCGCCAAACGAGTGGATCTCTCTGTTTATGCCCAGTTTTACTCAGCATATTTGTTTTTTGCTTAGGAGTCTATGGAAGAAGCACCAGGGCCTTGTCAGTAATCAGAATGAGTAGTGCTCTGGCAAATGTTGAGGATTTACTGCTTATACAATAGCAGCATACCAGCAGCAGTAAGTGACTAGGTATAGAAGTCCAAAGTGGCATGTGACCAGCCCGACTATGTGACCAGCCTGACTATTTACATATATGGAGAGCATCTGCAGTATGGCAAGGTTGTTCTTAAAGGACATGTAAAGCCTACATTTTCCTACCCTGTATATAAATTGGGCATATCTTCCGCACCCAAACTGCATCATTTGTACTGCATATACCCCCTCTGTTTGCCAGCGCTTTCACATTTTCCTAAAACAAATAGCAGCTTTCACCTGGCGGCCATTTTCCCTCTGATACATTATCATCTGAAATAAGACATGTATGCTGTAACGTCCATGTAATGCAGAATGCAGGTTTAAACAGGCACAACATACTTTGATAAAAAAAAAGTTCAGGAGAGGTGGTTAGGAGAAAAAAATAGCATCAGACAGTTTCTATGGGAACCAGCGATGCTCTCTCTTCATTGGCTGTTAGTCTGGAGGGTGTGTTATGTAATCTGAGCTGAGAGGAACTGAGCATGCTCACTGAGCCAAGAGCCAAAGAAAATTCCTGAGGGAGGGGGCAGAGTGGTTTAGTGTAGTAGAAGGATTTGTAGCTGATTAGGGGGACACTGCAGCCTTACTGTTAACCTTTTAACAACCAGAGTGGCAGTTATATGTTCATTGATTACATTTTTGTGAAAAGGGTTGACATGTCCTTTAATGAGTGATTTCCATCCTTACTTACATTGTCAATGGATTTCAGACGAAGGCCAATCTTTCCATCCTGATCTTTACATAATATCACTTCCCGAATTCCCTGCTTAATTTCTGCTCTGCGGATTCCAACATCATTTCCAGACACAGGAGCTACCATGTTGTTCAGAGCTGTTGGTATTGCTACCTGGTTCTAAACAGGAATATAAAACCAGCAGACAAATAACAGAAACATCCATTAAAGTATTTTTTTACCCAGTGAGAATAACAGCAGACGTCTTTTTGGTGGGCTACAGAATTCAGTTATGCCTCAGAAAACCCCTGCATGCCAAATAGAAGACAATACCTTCAAGGTGATCTACCCCACATAATAGCAGCGATGCACCAAATCCAGGATTCGGTTAGGGATTTGGTCCTTTTCAGAAGGATTTGCATGGCCAAACAATCCCAGTTTGCATATGTAAATTAGGTGTGGGAATGGAAATCACATGAATTTTTGTCACAAAACAAGGAAGTAAAAAACATTTTTCCCTACCTTTTCGTTTCCTGCCCATAATTTGTATATGCAAATTAGGATTCGGTTCAGTAAATGGCCAAATCTTTCACAATAGCTTCAGGGATTCAGAGGAATCTCAAAAAATGGATTTGGTGTATCCCTACATAATAAAGAATTGGTGTAGCTCATGGATTGCAATTAGTGGCTTGAGCTACGGGGTGCACTGTGCTGACAGCCCAATCAAGTCAGTCCATAAATAAATCATTTGTAGTGTATACACACTACTACATGTTTTGGGCTAGACCCTTTATGAAGTGACTTTTCACTTGATAAAGGGCCTAGCCGAACATGTAGTATGTATTCACTCCAATAAACTAAATTGCAGTCAAAGTTTACTGCCTTGGATTAGTCCTACACAAATGATTTATTTATGGACTGATCTACCCCAGATATTCCACCCAGTGAGAGCCAACTAAAGGATTCTGTAGATACCCAAACCAACTCATCTCAATTTGGCTTGGCATCGCCTGTATATCCACAATAACCTAACACAGGCATAGACAGACATTTTTGGAAGAATATAAGCTTTCCAGGATTCATGTAATTACAGTTTCATGGTCTTTTCAGTAAGAGGTTTATATATGTAAGACAATATATGCCTATGTGAAGCATATTGCTTCTAAATGCCATTTCTAATTTTGTTTCTACTCTGTGTATCCAACAACACCAAGATTTACATCAGTGTGTGTTTTAAAATGAGTTCTGAATAAATACATTTATATCTAATGAAACATGCTGAATTCTGAACAGACAGCTGTAGATGAAGGATTACCTTACCCCAGCAGAAGGAACCAAAGACATATTTCTTTGTATTTCATCTTCGCTGAGACTTAGGCCCATGTACTGTTCCAGCTCTGGATAAAGTTTAGGGTACATCCCTGTGCAAAAATAAAAACACTGTGGTTACAATGACTTCTGAACACATACAGTGGATCAGGTTTGCTCAACTTGTACTCACAACCAGTCTACTACCCCTTTTCCCAACTGAGTGACCCACAACCCATTTTTCATAGAACGTATGATGATCCAATATATTATATTGTCCTGAGGCCACAAACCATCAGCCGAATGAATTCCTCTAAGTTGGAAAAAGATCTGCTTGTTTGTGACCCTCATTAAACAAGTTAAACTTTTTGTGTATGGTCAGCTTGAGATAAAACAGGTTAAAAAAAAGAAAGAAATCAGTAAACATTACCACCATACTGAGCCGTTGATGCCGAAGCAGCAGGTAATATTGCTGGATTGACTGGGTTTGCAGAAAAAGTTGTCTGTGCCTGAAGAAAGAGAAAGTCATACATACTTTATTATAGCAATTGATATCATATGTTCTGCATAATCAGCAGTTCCAGTGCATGGGAAATATATATTATATTATTTTGCAGGTTGTATAAAAAGTACAATTTAAGACTTTGTTTTAAACTGAATTTTTTTTTTTTTTTTTTTAGCAGTTTTACTAGTGCTGGGTAACAGTACATTACATTGTCATTTCTTTAAAACACTTTCATTTTTTGGTGTTACTGTTCCTTTAATATTCAGCTGCAGAAAACAGCACCAACTCAGGACACTATGATGCTGACTACTGGGCAGCTAAGCATGTGAAATATCATCTTGCCCTCTTGGAGTTAACGGTCACATTTTTGGACTCAAAACTGGAGTGCTTTGCCGCTGCTGTGCATAAGCAATGAAAGATCAACTGAACAAAGACTTATAAATTAGTCATTTGTTTCCTTTGAAAATGAAATCTATCCATTAGTAACCATAGAAGGCGGTGGCTTTTTGCTCCAGTGAATAAAGCGGATCAATCAAGCTAAAATAAAGGAATGGTTGTAGGAAGCTACTAGACAGCTGGTGCACAAAGCAGTAAAAGCCCATTACCTGGCGCTCAGCAGTTTTCTTTGGGGGTTTCCAAGGACACACACTATTAATGTTCAGAAATCATGCTACTTAGCAATTGAAGTCAGGTCAAATGCCTCTTCCTTTTCAATGCTCCTCGCTAATGTCACAGTGCAAGTGAAGAAGAAAGCGCAACACAGTTCCTCGAATTTACCCTCAGATACTGGACTGATAAAAAAATGTTCTGTTTTCAGTAAGACTGATGCGTTAAAAAAAAATGGAAGCAGATAATAGAAGCAAACACCATATGGTATTTATATTGTAAGTGATCTTAAAAGAACACTGAAGTTGAATGTCCTACAATAGCTCAGCTAAAGCATTGATCTCAATACTACATAGGTCCTAGTCATAGGATAACTATTTTCCCAACCTCTCCAATGATTCAGGCCGGTGTTTTGGCGAAGAGGACGGCACCTCTCCAAACTTAATTAGAAGAAGAATACCGAACACTTCAAGGCAAGTGAAGCGGGGCAAACCCTGGGTGTTTATTCTCATCAGTGATGTAACGTTTCGTGGGCGGACGCCTTTGTCAGACAACATGTCTGATGAAGGGGTCCGCCCCTGAAACATTACATCACTGACGAGAATAAACACCCAGGGTTTCGCCCTGCTTCACTTGCCTTGAAGTTTTTGGTATTCTTCTTCTAATTACTACATAGGAACATAGTAAGTTGGGTTTGCCTCAGAGGGGAAAAAATTTCCTTCCGGACTCCAAAATGGCAATGGGACCAGTCCCTGGATCAACTTGTACTATGAGCTATTTTCCATAACCCTGTATTCCCTCACTTGCTAAAAAGCCATCCAACCCCTTCTTAAAGGAGAACTAAACCCTAAAGTTAAAAAATCCATAGCCCCTACCCTACATAGACCCCCCCCAGCCTAGCTGCTACCCCAGGCAAATACCATTAAGTCTACTTACAAACTTAAAGGGATCCTATCATGGGAAAAACTGAATATAAAAAAATCTGTTTGCTCTTTTGAGAAATGGATTCGGCAATCTTAGCATGTGAGCAGTGTATCAGCACATGTGCAAGTGGAGCAATTTCCCAGTTTGCAACAACTGTGCATGTGTCTAAATTGACGGAAGTGCCGGACAAAGATTACCAAAGACCCGGAGGATGGCTGCCATGAACTCTGATCCCTGAAACTGCCTTGAGGGGTAATTAAAGACTTAGGGGTATTTGTCTGGGGTAGCAGCTAGGCTGTGGGGGAGGAGGGAGGGGGTCTATGTAGGGTAGGGTTTTTTTTTTTTACTTTAGGGTTTAGTTCTCCTTTAAAGCTATCTAATGTATCAGCCTGTACAACTGATTCAGGGAAAGAATTCCACATATTCACAGGTCTCACTGTAAAAAAACCGTTCTGAATATTTAAGTGGAACCTTATGTCTTATAATCGGAATTCTGTATTGGAAAACTGATGTACAGAAGCATCATTCAATCAGCCTGAATATCCTGGGGCAAATCTGACTGGAGCATTTAGCTCACAATAGCACTTTCTATGGGTGGGCATCTGTTCATTACTAAAAGCAAGACATGGCCTTCTCTTCCCATAAAGCTGGGATCCCCAACCTTTTGAACTTGTGAGCAACATTCTGAAGTAAAAGGAGTTGGGGAGCAACACAAGCATGAAATAATGTTCTTGTGGTGCCAAATAAGTTCTCTAATTGGTCATTTGGTAGCCCCTATGTGGATTGTCAATCTACATTGAGGCTCTGTATGGCAGTACACCTGGTTTTTATACAACCAAAGTTGCCTCTAAGTCTGCTTTGAGGCCACTGGGAGCAACATTCAAGAAGTTGGAGAGCAACATGTTGCTCACAAGCTACTGGTTGGGGATCACTGCCATAAAGCATAGTGAAGCTCTAAAAGCATCTTGAATAGATAAGTTCAACAGTAAAAGCCAAGGGAAAAACAAAACTCACCTGGATGACTTTGTCAACCTTTAGGTCTTCTAGTGAGGGATACAGAGACATTTTCACAGACCTGGAACAAAAACAAAAAATATATAAAATTGCTGAAAAGCTAGCAACAGCCCTGGTTTATGGGCACTTGTACTCCCATCCCAACCCACATTACCTGGTCGAGAATCGCAGGTACAAACTACATGTATCTGACTGTCGTATGTGAGCACCGCACGCTGCGTCTTCATCCGACAGTCGGATACATGTGGTTTCTACCTGCGATGATTCTCGTTCAGTCCCATTGTATATGGCTCTATAAAACATCAATCAACTGATAAAGGTAATAGTTTTAGCTTGGGTTACAGTTTGGCTTCACTTTCAATTTGTACTAAGTAGAAAGTTATTAACTGCCCAGGAAAATATCCAAGCACCCCTTGCAATTAGTGGCTATTTAGCTTACCCATTGCTGATACAGATGTATAATTGAGCCTTTAGCCATTAGATCATCAGGGTACTGACAGAAGAATGGGTTGAACTAAAGCAGTGATTTTCAACCTTGTGCCTCCAGCTGTTAAGGAACTACAAGTCCCACAATGCAATGAAGAAGTCTGACAGCCACAGTCAGGCAAATGCATTGTGGGACTTGTAGTTCCTTAACAGCTGGAGGCACAAGGTTGAAAATCACTGCACTAAAGCATGGCACCTTTCCAACTAGTCAGTTTTATCAGACGTGCCCTGAAGTAAACTGTGTGGGAAGTAGAAATGTCTAGGAATAATGGTAGTTCAGTTATGTCACACAATCCCAAAGTAAAGGGGCTGCTGAGTGCTGAAGCATATAATGCTAAATATTGTATGTCCTCAGTTGGAACACTCACTGGTACAAAGATTAACACAAAAGGTTTCAGCAGTCCCACACAAGCCCAACATCTTTACATTGCCATCAGAACAAAAAGCCAAGAAAGAAAGAAAAGTAAAAACAAACAACTACAGTTCATGGAAAGAACTGATAGGATATTAAATAACATTGAGTGGTGTCTCAAATAAAACAGATTTAACAAATAAGAACATTGTGTGAACCGGCCTGATTTATAGTGAAATGTATTCTTGCATGGTAAGACAGACGGAGAATACGAGAGTGCTTGTTCCTCTTATTTCACTAGTCTTTAGAGTTATGCAATTATGGCAAGTACAAGGGAATCGAATTGGGTTTAGAGAAAATGACTTGTGACTAAACAAGAGGATTAGTGCATCAGATGACTGTCATATGATTTGTTTGCAATCAAAGCAGCTTTCAAACCATTTATTTACAGTCTTCCTAAAAATGACAATTCCTCAACTAGCAGCACACGTTTTACAGGTTTCTAGAAAGTATCCTTAGAACTGTGTTTATTCTCTAGAGGTGGATGTACAAGGGCCGATATGGCAGCTTATTGGCTGTGTATGGGGCCCTCCGACAGGCTCCCCTGATCGATATCAGGATTGCAGAGTGGTCCAGTGATATGACTGCCGCCTGTTATGATCCAATTGTTGGGTCCTAGGGCCCACAATTGGATCAGCTCCGATATTGCCCACCTCAAGGCGGTCACCAAACGAGCAGATCTCTCTGTGTGACCAATTTGACACCTTATCTGCCTGTGTATGGGGCTTCCGACAGTACTTCCCAATCGATATCTGGCCACGATATCGATCAGGAAGGTTTGGTTTTTCCCGTGACCGACCCGTAGGAGCCTTTGCCCTCATTGTAATCCGATCATTAGGCCCTAGGGCTGCATGTTGGGATTACCCTGATATAGTGTACGGTCAGCTTTAAAGGAGAATTCAACCATGAAAAAAAAACATTACCCCCCCCACCCCTCGTAGACCCCGCCCTCCTCCCCTAGGCTTACTGCCCCCCAGGGAAATGCCCATTACTTTATACTTACCCTTCTGCTCAGATTCAGGCACCGGAGCTCCACACAGCCATCTTCAACTGCTTCGGTAAGCTGAATTGTGAATTCCGCCTTGCCCATAAAAGCCACTGCCATCTTTATTAGCTCCACCTTGTATACAAACCGTGGCTTTTAGGGTCAACGCAAAAAGGGAGCTCAGGTTTTTTTGCTTTTATTTTTTTTTTTTTTAAATAAACAATTTATCCTTCTTGACCTTTGTGTTTGTCATCAGCTTCTGGCCTGTAGCACCAGGGCTGTGTTGTCAGTACATAAATCATTCAACTCCTTAATTTATGGTACCTCCGACGCCTCTGTTTTTTAATATACTAATGTATTTTCCATGTTGACTAAAAGGGATAGTGTTATGGGAAAAAATGTTTTTGTTTTTTTTTCAAAATGCATCAGTTAGTGCCACTCCAGCAGAATTCTGCATTGAAATCCATTTCTTAAAAGAGCAAACACATTTTTTAGATTTCATTTTGAAATCTGACATGGGGTTAGACATATTGCCAATTCGCCAGCTACCCAAAGTCATGTGACTTGTGCTCTGATAAACTTCAATCACTCTCTACTGCTGTACTGCAAGTTGGAGTGATATCACCCCCCTCCCAGCAGCCTAACAACAGAACAATGGGAAGGTAACCAGATAACAGCTCCCTACCACAAGATAACAGCTGCCTGGTAGATGTAAGAACAGCACTCAATAATAAAAACCAATGTCTCACTGCATTCCATTCAGTTACATTGAGAAGGAAAAACAACAGCCTGCCAGAAAGCAGTTCCCTCCTAATGTGCTGGCACAAGTCACATGACCTGGGGCAGTTAGGAAATTGACAAAATGTCTAGCCCCATTTCAGATTTCAAAGCTTAATATGAAAAAATCTGGTTTTGAGAAATGGATTACAGTGCAGAAGTCTACTGGAGCAGCACTATTAATCGTGCGTTTAAAAAAAAAAAAAATTCCCACGACAGTATCCTTTTAAGTACACATCATGCAAGGCTGCATATTACTGCAAAGCTCAAAAATATAAACCATAAATAATTTGCTAATTCTAAACCCAAATCAAGGTTAAACTACATAAACCAAAAAAACTAACTGAAAAACCTAAAACAGCATATATTAATTGAACCTGGCATTTAGCCGTTAAATACAATCCAAAATTAACTAAAGTATTGTTCTTATAAACAGAATTGCTTCTGCCACATACTCTTTTATAGAAGCTCTTAAATGAGACATATAGGATAAATGAAAAAACACTAATTTTGTAGGCAATTATAAGTAATATATGCTGTAGCTTTTACATGGTGCTAAAAATTTATATTATCTTTAACAATAGCCCCTTTATTAGAGCTCACTAAAGATGATCACTGGTCCCTGTATCAAATGAGGGGTGGGCGTGTCTTAACGGTCCATGCCAGAAGCACAGCAGGAGAACAGCCAATCACACCCTGCCGTCACACAAACAAAGACAGGCTTCAGTTCCCTATCAGGTCCTGCTAGCTGCCGATTGGTTTCTGTGCCGAGTGCCGCCGGCTCCCCTGCACAGCCTGGGAATTCAAATAGCAGGCAGTGAAAAAGAAGGGAGGGATTATTATGGTTTTTAAAGAAATATTCAATAAATCAGCCTGAAACCAGGGTTGCCATCAGTTGGGGCTGGGGAATTCAGTCAGGGACCCAATTGTATTGACAATCTAGAAAGAGAACTGTCCAGACTGGACAGATTGGGGACACAGTCAAATGTGACTTAAGCTGGCCATACACGAGCCAATAAAAGCTGCAGACAGACCAAGTCTATTATTATTCTAGTGGAATAAAAATGGTAAGTGATTTTAGGATGGAAGTCCAATTGTAATCAGCCATCCTGCAGAAAATCTGTAGACTGCAGGAGTTGCAATTAAGCGGCTTGTAGACATTAAGATATTTGGCCCCAGATCAGATTATTTTAAAATATTTGATTCTAAACTAAACCCGCCATGGCATGCTGGTAGTTGTAGTTCAGCATCAGTCAGAGCATCACTCATTCTGTATCACTGTTGAGCTGAGTTGGCACTGAGGTATTTGGAAAATGTTTATCAGCTCATACCTAAAACTACACACTTGGAATGCTGAGAACTGTGAATGCGAAATGAGTTGGCCAAGGTTTATACATTTTTCTGGTTGTCAGGTCAGTCAACAACCCTATGGTTAAAGGGGTTGTTCACCTTTGAGATAACTTTTAGTATGATGTAGAGAGTGACATTCTGACATAATTTGCAATTGGTTTTCATTTTTTATTATTTACGGTTTTTGAGTTATTTTGCTTTTTATTCAGCAGCTCTTCAATTTGCATTTTAAGCAGTCTTGTAACTAGGGCCCAAATTACCCTAGCAACCATGCATTGATTTGAATAAGAGACTGGAATGTGAATAGGAGAGAGTCTGAATAGAAGGATCAGCAATAAAAAGTAGCAATAACAATTAGAGTCCTGCGCGGGTCCATTTTTTGCGACCCGCACCCGACCCGTACCCGCAAACTGCAAACCGCAACCCGGACCCGCGACCCGCAATCTTACCCGCTTGGACCGCGACCCGAACCGTACCCGCGACTAGCTACCCGCAACCCGGACCCGCGACCCGCTGACCATCAAGAATCAGGAAGTGCTGTCATTGTAAACCGGAAGTGACATCATCGGAAATAGCCACGATCAGGGAAAAAAGGAGTAAAACAGGAAGTGCTGTTATTGTAAACCGGAAGTGACATCATCATTATTAGAAATGCTCAGAAAAAGGAGTAAAAAATCGCTATAGCGAGGATCCGCGACCCGACCCTCAACCCGCCAACCTGCAGAATCACCGGCCCGCTTCTGTACCCGCACCCAGAAATTCTACGAGCAGTCCGCAGGGTACCGCGGGATTTTGCGGGTAACCCGCGGGTACCCGCGGGTACCCGACCCGCTGCAGGACTCTAATAACAATACATTTGTAGCCTTACAGAGCATTTGTTTTTTTAGAAGGGGACGGCGACGCCTATTTGAAAGTTGCAAAGAATCAGACGAAAAGACAAATAACTATAAAACTATAACAAATAAATAATAAAAACCAATTGAAAAGTTGCTTAGAATTGGCCATTCTATAACATAATAAAAGTTACCGTAAAGGTGAACCACCCCTTTAAAGGAGAACTAAACCCCTACGTGCAAAAATCCCGCCTCTCCCCCCCTGCGTAGGCCCCCTTCCTTCCCAGCCTACTGCCCCACCAGGGAAAATACCCTAACTTGTTACTTACCCCTCCAGCGGAGTTCACAGCAGCCATCTTCTCCCGAGCGCTCTTCTTCCTGGTTTCGTCTGCGATTTCTGGCGCATGCGCAGTAGATCCATAACGGCAAATGCCTCCTACTGTGCATGTGCCAGAAAATGCAGACGAATCCAGGAAGACGAGCGCTTGGGAGAAGATGGCTGCCGTGAACTCTGCTGGAGAAGACCTGGAAGGAGGGGCAAGTAATCAGTTAGGGGCATTTGCCCGGAGGAGGGGTGGGGGAAGGGATTTTTGCACGTAGGGGTTCAGTTCTCTTTTAAGTGAATACAGGAATTGCCCAGTTCAAAGATTTGTTGATCTACAATGCTTCTATTAGCAGTCCACCCCCCCCCCACCCATATGTAATAAGATGCATCAAATATGCCCAGGAGCAATAACCCAGAGCAATTAAGAATTTAGCTTTTTAATAGGTGACTGGCAAATGCTAAAGGTTAACATCCTAGGCAAACATAAGGGCATATTTATGAACATTGGAGACAAACCTCACTGGTGATGTTACCCATAGCAACCAATCAGCAATTAGATTTGAACAGTCCCCTACCAGCAAAACAAAAATCTGATTGGTTGCTGTGGGTAGCATTGCTGGTGAGGTGTAATAAATACAGCCCTTAGTGTCTTATTACATAACCCATAAGAGGTAATGTAATAAAAGATGCAAAATCTGCTACTAGTCTAGCCAATTATAGCAACCCATCAGCATGCAGAATTTCCAACATCAAACTGGTTGCTACAGGTGACGAGACCACAGCAACTTTTTTTTATTTTGTGGTTTCTCTTCTTACATACAAGCTCAGAGGACTTCTCATTCATTTATTTTTTTGGGGTGTTTAGACCCCCTTTAACAGGGAGACTTTCAAGTTACGCTTGTAATGTGCAACTTTATTAATGATATAGCACAGTAGCACTTGATGTAATACAGAACAGGCATTTATAGATGCTTTAACCATATGAAAAGATCAGAGAAAAACTTCACTATTCCTTTAAGGATCACTGTGCTTGTAGGTCAGGTTGAAATCATATTTGCAGCTGCTTTGTATATCTATCAGTCATTAAAACATAATGTGTCAAGTCAGTGATCAATTAACTGGGTATCATGGTTACAATTCAGCTATCAAGGATCAGGAGTGAGGATTAGAGTCAGTCCCAACATATTCCTGAAGTGCCTTGCAAAAAATATGCTTCTAAACAGCATGTGCTTGAAACTCATACATGACCAGAACACCATTTATTTTACATGCCTTATTAGCATTGATCACATTACACAGCTTGTGAAACAAGGCGTATAAAGGGCACCCGTCACATGAAATGTTTTCCCCAACCAGCGGTGCAGGCTAATAAAGCTCACGCTCTGGCTGGGGGAAACATTACTTGCTATAGGACATGAACTTGCTGTACTTAAATAAAGCACAGTTCAGGGCAGTGAAGAAAAATCAAGAAACAGTGTGTTACCTACAGTGCAGAGGTTTTCAGACTTTTATGGTGTGATGCCAAGAGGCAGAGACAAAACATGAGATTAAAGGAGAAGCAGTTTATTGCCAATAGATTAGCCACAATAGTGCAAGCAATATATATAAATGCACTACATTTATTCTGCAGGAGAGAGGAGCAAACTGAGCATGCTCAAGCCAAGCCCTGGAGGTTTAAGCTGAAAACAGGAAGTCTGATACAGAAGTCCATGTGTACACAATAGAAGGAAAGAAATGTAGAGTTTCTTTTGACAGAGGACTATGAGCAGCATAACTTTGAGGGTTTACTAGTGTATTTATATAGACCTTCCTGATAAAGCTTACTTGATTTTAGCCTTTCCTTCTCCTTTAAGGGAGGTGATATTGTACAAACAGATAGTTCACCTTCAAGTAACTTTCAGTTTGACATAGAATGTTCTTTAAGCAATGTTTTCATTGGTCTAAATTTTTATATATTTTTTTAAGGGGCTGTACGCCTTTAAATTAATTTTTGGCATGATGTAACGTAGAGAGTGATATTCTGGGATAATTTGCACTTGGTTTTGAGTTAAACTTTTTATTCCGTTGCTAGGGTCCAAATTACCATAGCAACCATACAAAAACTTGTCAAACTGTCTCAAAATGTTGCAATCTAGATCTTACTAAATGATAATTTTAAAAGGAACCACCCTTTTACATGCCTTCTTTTAGCAGACTATAAACTGAAGATCTCACTGGCAAGTTCAATTTGTGCAGCAAGGCACAGGCAGCCATGGTGGCACTTGGTGCAAAATAATGCATACGTGTGCCCACAGACTTGTTCAATCAACAATATCATTGGCCACTGCGAAAAACTCCTGTTGAGTGTGGTACTATGTCAGAGTCGGGTACCTGCAAAAACCTGCGGCACCCTGCAGGTTGCGGGTAGAGGTTTGCGGGTCTTCTCAGTAGTGATTTTTACTCCTTTTTTTCTGACCATGCCTACTTCCGATGATGTCACTTCCGGTATGCAATGACAGCACTTCCTGATTCTTACTCCTTTTTTTCTGATCACGCCTACTTCTGATGATGTCACTTCCAGTTTACAATGACAACACTTCCTGATTCTTGATGGTCAGTGGGTCGTGGATTGGGTTGTGAAGAAGGTAGTTGCGGATCGGGGGCCCAATCGGGTAATAATACCGGTTGTGGGTCCATGTTGTGGATTGCAGGTACGGGTTCCAAAAAATGGACCCGTGCAGGACTCTACCATGTCATTATTTACCAGCACCCAGGCAAGTTGCTATACAAGTTTAGTACATTCTCCTCCATATTTTTTTATACAGTATATACAGTTTATGTGAGTGTATGGAGGGGTTGGTGTGAGTATGTATGTATGTATGTATGTACACTGGGTTTCATTTATTCATTTGGAGGGGTTGAACTTAATGGACTTTTTTCAACCCAATTTAAAGGACCAGTAATATCAAAAAACTAAGTAATAAAATTATAACGCAGGGTTGCCCTGGACTAGTAAAACTGGTGTGTTTGCTTCAGAAACTCTACTATTGTTTATATATAAAAAAGCTGTTGTGCAGTTAGGTCCATAAATATTTGGACGGAAACAACTTTTTTCTAATTTTGGTTCTGTACATTACCACAATGAATTTATTATTAACATGTATTTCTATAGTGCCAACGTATTTTGTAGCGCTGTATTTTTTAAATAATTTTTTAATTTTAAATGAAAATTCAGATGCAGTTGAATTGCAGACTTTCAGCTTTAATTCAGTGGGTTGAACAAAGAGATTGCATAAAAGTGTGAGAAACTAATAATGTACAGAACCAAAATGAGAAAAAAGTTCTCTGTCAAAATATTTATGGACTTAACTGTTTGTAATCTCACAGATTCGCATACGGTCAGAAACAAGAACAGCACTAGACACACACACAATCATGTGACCAGGCTGTTGCTACATTTCTAGAGGAAACGAAAGTAACAAGTATAAGGCTGCAGCTCCCAGAGATCCTGCAATACTCTACCAAACAATGTCTTGCGTCTGTCTGTTATACAATATCATGGCAGTACAGCGCTGTATATAAATCTACAGCAGTCATGGTTGAATTTAGGGGGAATGCCTATGGGACATATTTATTCTGCTGAGTAAGACTAAAATTGACCCCCCTCCCCGGAAAAAAAACAGAGTAAAAAGCAAAAATATTGTATTTTTACATAATGCACAGGGCTTGTATCTCCATTATTCAAAACAGTTTTTGCCTCCAATAAATTCAAGGTACTATCTTCTTAGGGAGTTCCAGGATAATGGATCCCATACCTGTACAACAGTTTGAGGCCCAAATTATAATAAAATGATGTAATTTGACGAGATCTAAAGAAGTCCGGGGCCATAAGGGTAAGGTCACATGGGCAGATTCTGGGAGATTTAGTCGCCTGGCAACTAATCGCCTCTTCTTCTGGACGACAATCTCACTGAACTGCCTTACCTGGTCTTCCGGTCCGCTACAATGAAAACTCTGTAGTGCTAAAGCACACACAGCTCTTCGTTTTCCAAAGTCGCCCGAAGTTTCCTCTTTAGGCAACTTCGGAAAATGAACTGCCGCGTGTACTTTAGCGGTGGAGACTATTCATTGTAGCGGACGGGAAGACACGGGAAGGCAGTTCAGTGAGATTGTCGCCAAGAAGAAGAGGCGATTAGTCGCCAGGCGACTAAATCTCCCCGAATCAATCTGCCCGTGTGACCTTACCCTAACAGCCTCTTGCAGTAACTACAACTGTCAACAGTCCTGTCAAAGATATGCCTAGATATGTAGCAACAGGGCACAACTTACAGTAAAGATCCATGTTTGGCAAGACTTCAAGCTAAGGGACAGTGACAAATTCTAGTTTTTACCAGTTACTTATCTGTGTCAACCCTAACACAGCTGTGGTATGGCAAATATCCTGTGAGCACAAGAGAACATTCAGTCAAACTAGGGTAGCCCATACAGAAATATTAAAGACATTTAGAGTAACCTGAATCAGCGGTACAGGCTGATACATTAGATAGCTTTAAGAAGGGGTTGGATTTTTAGCAAGTGAGGGAATACAGGGTTATGGAAGATAGCTCATAGTAAAAGTTGATCCGGGGACTGGTCCTATTGCCATTTTGGAGTCAGGAAGGATTTATTTTCCCCTCTGAGGCAAATTGGAGAAGCTTCATTGGGTTTTTTGCCTTCCTCTGGATAACTTAGCAGTTAGGCAGGTTATATATGGTTATATTTGGTAATCTGAGAATGCGAGCGGCATATCGGCACATGCACAGTTGGAGCTATTCCCCAGTTCTGCACAAACACCGAAATTGCCGAAGCACCGGAAGAAGACATGAAGATTACCAAAGAGAAGAAGATTAACCACGATGCCCTGAATATGCACCGAAGGGTAAGTAAAGACTTAGGGGTATTTGCCCGGGGGAGCAGCTAGTCTGGGGAGTGGGGGAGGAGGGAGCGGGGTCTATGTAGGGTAGAGTTTTTTTTTTTACTTTAGGGTTTACTTCTTCTTTAAGCCACACTAAACATAATATTTCCTTTAACCCCCCATCTGAGAATGGTAGTGTGACCCTTGAAAATTGTTCTGGAACAGGCAGCAAGTTTGCCCAGTAGAAATAACCCATAGATACCAGTAAAGAGGTTTTCTTCTAAACAGGTGACCAGTAAATGCTACTTGCTGATTGGTTGCTAACTCAGAACAAACTACAGATGGCTATGTTCAGCAGACAAGATACGTGTCCAAATTACTAGAAGGTGCTAAAAAGCAGGATCCTCAGAAATAGTAAGAGTAGTTCCTGCAGCGAGTTCCCTCTCACTGTGAAAATCCTTTGGGCTACCACCTAGCTCTCTACACTGGGAATGAGTGGGGCAGTTTTATCAGTGAAGGGAAATTTATGCAAATGCCCAAGGGACAATAAAGGATTAAAAAAAAAAAAAGCTTTGGCCTTCCAGTTTCATCAAAGTAAATTGCTTCCCTTCGCATTTTCAATGTTTATACAGTAGGTTTTACTTACAGCAATCTTTGATTCTACACTATGGAAAGTCTTTCTCCTTGAGTTTTGTCCCTTGTGGTAGCACTTATTTAACCACCTGCAACAAATTTAACAATGTGCCATCACCCTTACTATAAAAAGTTACTCTTTAGTGTGAGTTTGAGTGATATCACCCCTCTCTTTCCGCCCCAGCAGCCTAACAACAGGACAATGGGAAGGTAACCAGATAACAGCTCCCTAACACAATGTAACAGCTGCCTGGTAGATCTAAGAACAACACTCAATAGTAAAATCCAGGTCCTACTGCAACACATTCGTTACACTGAGAAGGAAAAACAACAGCCTGCCAGAAAGCAGTTCCATCCTAAAGTGCTGGCTCTTTCTGGAAGCACATGACCAGGCAAAATGACCTGAGATGGCTGCCTACACATCAATATTACAACTAAAAAAATACACTTGTTGGTTCAGGAATTACATTTTAAATGGTAGAGTGAATTATTTGCAGTGTAATTTAGAAATAAAAACTACACCATAAAAATCATGACAGAATCCCTATAAGAACTGCTGGACAGGAGTTGATTACTTGCCACTTGTAATTGGCAAACAGTAAAAATGTCACAGGAAAAAGAATCTTCAGTGGAAATATTTCCTAATATCACCTCTTCCTCTATATACCTGTATATAATAACTTCCCTAAACTAAACGCACTTACAATTGGGCTCGAGTTCTACCACACATCCATCTGTCTGTCACCATTTCACGATCACAAACAAATGAACCCCATCAAACCTAAAATACCTTCCTTAACCCTCGATTCACATCTGCACTTGATAATCTGGTGTTTGAAATTCACACTGGATAAGAATTCCAGTCTGTCACATGACAAGGTTTACGCTTCCCAAATCAATTTGTGTAGCAGGAAATCAAATTAAGCATGTGACATTTTTTGAGTTTAAGGCTGGAGAAAAAAAATGAAAGTATTACATAAGCAAGAAATGGCTCAGCGGTGCAACACACTTTTCAGGGCTTAAAAGCAAGACAAAGCTGTGTTCACCTCAGTAGTCCTTTTGGGCCAATGCCACAGAACCACATGTATGTGAGAAATATACTCACACAAAAGTGAAATAAACAAGCCGACCGTGAGAGAGACAGAAGGGGGTCATTATATGTCAGTGAATTAACCTATAACCCTCCTATGTACAGGTGTGGGACCTGTTATCCAGAAAGCTTGGGACTTGGGGTTTTTCAGCTAACAGGTCTTTCCATACCATACCTTAAGTCCAGTAACGTAACTAGGTGGGAATTCATTTAAAGAACCCCTAAACTTTGGGGGGAGGGATACATTTTTCTTATGCTGAAGTATCAGTGCCCCCACTTGAACCCTCGGAGTATTGCATGGTCTCCTCTATAGTTACACCCCTCGCTATCATTACTGTTGCCCCAGGGGCGCACAACAGGCTGCCAGGGGCAGGAGAAATTCAGCCATTCCAAACCTGGAAACAGCGGGACACTGAATAGCCACACCCGAGTGCTGAGGAGCACAACATCTGGGGGGGAGGAGCACAACATCTGGAGCGGGGGAACGCCTGCCTGGTAGAGGCAACTGAGTTCCAGGGACGCGCACAGCCGCCCCCGGGAGGATACTTACACCCCTTCTTCATGGTAAACGAAGAAAATAATGTTTCCAAAGGTAATGGGACTGCTTACCTGCCGGCAGGCGTATAAGTCAAAGTGGAAGCTCTTCCCGTTAGTTGCGAACTAGTCCTCCTCACAGCCGCCTTCTCCCAACCTGTCTCCTCAGAGCACTGACGTCATGGGCCTCGGCTAGCGCTCACAGGAAGACAAAGGCTACTGCACAGTCTCGCGGAGAAGGAGAGAACAGGAAGACGGAGAGTGGGTGGGATCAAGCCAGGTGACGTAAAAGTAGCGCTGGTGACTGTTGCTACGGGCAACGGGAAGTTGGACTCTGATTTAGTGGTGTGTTGCGCCAGTTTCTTCAACTCTCAGTTTCTGACAGAAAACACGCAAAATCAGTTCCCAGGAGAGTCTTTCTTTAGCATAATGGCCAGTACAAATGATGTTTTAACACCCCAAATATTATTTAGAGGAAAACTATAACCCCCAAACAATGTAGATCTCCAAAAAGATGTTGCGTAAAACAACTCATACGTAAAACCCTGCTTCATGTAAATAAACCATTTTCATAATAATGTAGGGACCCATAAGTACCATGGCCCTTATGGCTTCTTCCCTTGCCCTTTTACTAGCTGCCTTCTATTGGACTAAAGTCCAGGTGGCTAGATTGTTTCATATTATTGGCTACAGGTTGTGATCCACCCCTGCAGTGCAGTAATAAAGGTGCTTGCAGGGAGTGGCACTTCCTCTTTGGCCTGCAGCAGAGGAGGAGGGCAGTGCTCCATCGAGCCTGGGTGCCAACCGGGCCCCAGAGGCGCTCTACCCTAAAGGGACAGCACACCTTTAGAGGTACTACAAGTATTAAGTCGGGGAACAGGGCCCCGTGAACGAGGAATAGTCAGAGTTAGGATATTCCTGTAATAGCACTCTCTAGGAGAGGTGAGATAGATAGGAAAGAGAGAAAGGGCAGCTCAAAGCCCCATCAAGGAGGATAGTAGGGAGTAGCTCTCCCCCAGGCTCTACCTTGCCTGAAGTGAAGGGACCTCAGACATAGGGACTGCAGGAAGAGTACTTAACCCCTGAGTCACCTGAACCTGCTGGTGGGATCCGGACCACATGGGCATTGATAACCTGGTTGGTGCAACTACAACTCCCATCCTTATATCCTACCTGAGGGCATAAGCTACGCTGTACCTGTGCTAAGCATTTGCTGATTTAATACCACTGTCTGTGAGTATATGATACCCTGTGCTGCTATTGTAAATAAACTGTTCTATTTGTTTGCACAAAGAACCCCTGGCGTCCAACAACCTTTATTACACACTATATGCAGTATCGAGCTGTAGTTCAACTACCTCACACGTGATTTTCCACTTAGCGAAAGCCCTACCTGAGAGTGAAAGAGTCGCGTGTAACCAATGCTCTACCTATGCTAGTTGGTTTGGTTAATTATAGCCAAGAAAGGGTTACAATAATATACTTTTTAGTAGCATGTCCCATTGGGTAATAGTAAATAGCAAACAGCCATTTAAAAAAAATAAGGACAGCCCCATGGGATTGTATGATGCAGTGGTGCGCACAAACAAACTATACATATTAGGTTCTGCCTTTTGCTTCCACACTTCTTCCTGTTGTAGTATTTCTGGTCAGGTGATCTCTCACAAAGACCATCACAAAATGGTGGCTCAAGGCAAGACGTATTTAGTGAACTTAGGGTTGCCACCTTTTCTTGAAAAAAATACCGGCCTTCCTATATGTTTATCTTTTTTTCCTATTAATAACATTTTGACTAACCATCAAAAATACCGGCCAGGCCGGTAAAATTGTGGCCAGTTGGCAACCCTAACTGAACTATATATTCCAGTTTGGTAAGATTCTTTACTATTTATTATGCAAAGGAGGTTTTAATTAGTTTAAAAATCCTTTTGTGAGGTAGAATTACTAATACGTATGATCAGGAATAAAAAGGGACAGAAGGTAATGAACCCCACTTGGATCTTAGAGCTAAAATTGTATTTATTATATAGAAATTACTTTATTAATTAAAAGGACTAAATATCAAGGTTTAAAAGGAAAAGAAAGAAAAAGGACCTGCAGTTCCTGTGTCCTGAGTCAGATTCTGGACAATTAATTATTCAAAGTGCTAGTGCCGGAGGATAAAGTTAGAAAAGTGCTAGTGCTTGAATAAATTAATCCATCAATTATAATTCATTCATTGGTGAAGTTAATAATTATATCAATTGTAACAATCCATGATTAGACTCATAATTAATTAGAATTCCTTGAAATTCATTTAGATTCAATTGTAATTGTAATTCATTAAGGTTAATTTGTTTCAAGTAACATTTAAACCCCTCATCTTTCGGGATGGAGGTACTGTAAATATGTTTTGAACGTCTATACTTCAAAGCAACATACCAGGGTTCATACTTGAAATTTGACTGAAATTATTAAAGGAAAACTATAACATTTACGCTAGCAATGCCCAATTTACATACGGCACGAAGTATTATAGAAGTATATGTTACAGCCACTACATTGCACTACACAAGCCCAGGAAACCTTTAATAAAAAAAATAAAGTTGTCCTATTGCCCTACATGTGCCCACTGTATAGTTGTGTTGCCATATGTTAGGAAATGTGGGGGGGAAGGAGGATAACCCCCCAAAAAAAATTTCGCTCTTTTTCAGACTATCACCCTAGAAAGGTAAAACACGCCAGCGTTTTTTTGGGACTTCAAGCTCCTATCTATTGTATTGAACTTCGCCAGGTTGAACCTGGCGAAGTAACGTCTAGCGTAAGTGGTAACGTTCAGTAAAATGGTCATTTTAGTGAATTTACGTAATTTCGATCCTTCGTCAGTGCGCAACTTCGCCTGGCGTAAGGGTGCGAAGTTGCACAAGTCTATCTACTTCGCTAGCAAAAGTTCGCCAGAGTCAGTGTTAGTGAATCTGCGAAGTTACAAATTGACATCACGCTGGCGAATTAGCGCTAGCGTTAGACGCTTCGCGCTTTAGTGAAATTCCCCCATAAAGTGACGCCTATCACCGCCATTTGTGAATCTTCTGCATTACATATATTTTGACAGAAGGTGGCAACACTGCTCCATGAAATTTTTAAAATGTAATACATACTGTACAATAACGAACTTATCTTAATCAGCGACCTCTAGTTTTATTTTAAGGAATATATACCGTTTATGTTTATTAGGTATTTACCAAATACAGAATATTTGGGGGGGGGGGGGTTGGCCTGAATCCATGGCTCCTTTGCTAATTCGGATACAGTGTTGAATGAAAACATGAAACTTTATTGACCTTCCCAACTAAATATAAATTTTTTTAATAATTTAAGGTAACTGTCCACATTTAAAAAAATGTTCACTTTGGTATTCAGCAAGGATTCAGTACTTTGTTCTATCAACAGTTTGCAATTTGCAATTGCTTTTCATCTTCTGTTATTTGTGGTTTTTGAGTTATTTAGCTTTTTATTCAATAACTCTCCAGTTTGCAGTGTCAGCAATGTGGTTGCTAGGGTCCTAGTTACCCTATCAACCACACACTGATTTGAATAAGACACTGGAATATGAATAGGAGAGGCCTGAACAGAAAGATGAGTAATAAAATTAGCAATAACAATAAATTTGTAGCCTTACAGAGCATTTGCTTTTTAGAACGAGTCGGTGATGCCAATTTTAAAGCTGCAAAGAGTCAGAAGAAAAAGGCAAATAACTATAAAACTATTAAAAAAAAATAATTAAAACCAATTGACCACCCCTTTAATTGGACAGGGATGGGATCCAGCAAATTTAGGATTATGGGAGATTTGATCCATATTGGTGGCAAATAAATACTATTGGGTTAATTTAGGGGCAGATTTTTTTGAAGTTTGAATTGTAGTTAAACCAAAAAGACATCAAAATGAAAATTTTCAGGTTAAAAATACAAAAAAACTCAAATTTTTCAGGGTAGTTCACTAGAATTCACTGATTCAAGTTTTTTCCATTCAAGTTTTTTCTAAATTTGGAAAATAAAATCAAGTTGTGAGTTAATTCAGGGTATGAAAAACCTCACAAAGATCTAAAATTCTATAGTAATTTTTTAGCAGCCATAATGGACAAAAAAATGTGAGAGCATTTTTCAGTCAAAATTTTTCGATTAAAAACTAACTACGAGTCCTAGGTAGTGCTATCTGACCACATACTTTCCCACTGGAAAGTGCTTGCTCCCACATGGCAGGCACACAAACAGCCTGCTTTTCCTAAACAGATCGCTGGATCCTTAGGCTTTCCTCTACCCTCTCACAGTCCATTCACTTGGGGGCTCACACAGAGCTGGCAGGCATCCACAGCAATGACATCCCAGAAGCTCCAGGCTCTCCTATCCAAGCACACTTTAAGGCTTACATCCTTCAAGTCTTTGCTCGCAACGCTGTCTATAGCGTGAGCACGCTCAACATCTATTGCTGAACTGTAGCTATCAACACTCTCCAGAGTGCTAACACATCAATCCGGCATCCAAGCTCCAAACCCTCCTGGTTAAGCTTTTGGGCATGGGGCAGCCCCTCCTGCCTCTACATCTTGGCAGCCTGAATCACTATCTCCTCCAGGAAATAGTATCCAGCAGTTCAGAGATGATGCAGATCAAGATCCAAAATTTAAGATGGCTGTGTGAGCACATGGCATCCCTTTTTATAGTCCAGCCCCTACTAGAACCCTCGGAAACCCCACACTCAAGCCAAACACAGGGAAATTCCAGACCATGAGGTCTCAGACCGAAGGATTAACCCTACGGGTCCCTACGTAAGGTTTTTGTATTTTGTGTGCATCATTCACCTACACCATCATCATCAACTGCACTATCCTACTTTACCTTGTAGCTATAGGTGGAGTAGAATTTCTAGCATCCTACAAATCTCACGCTGTTGCATGGCAAGATCAGATAAAACCTGACCCACAAAATCTTGTCAAAATCTCCTGTGAAGTTACCTTACTCTAAGAAAGGCTTGGACAGCAACAAAAAAATCTGCAGACCACTGTAATTTCTGTAATTCAGAGCTTTCTGGATAATGGATCCCATGCCTGCACTGTAATAAATTGTCAGAATTTCAGATCACAAAGGTCAATGCCAGAGGCTACAGAGAGAAGGAAAAACAAATATTTAACCTCTTTTGTTTGCAATGTATAATACAGAATATGATTACATTACATTAAAATTTGCAATGTAACAAGCTTTCTAATGAACAATATTCGATTTAGGAATAAGATTTTTTTTTTTTATTGGGAATTTACATTCAGTTATTTTCTTATATATAATCAAATGCAGGAAGAAAGAGAGCACTTACAAAATGATCCAGACCATTGTATCCACTCTTAATTATTACCATGAGATGTTTAATTATCCATATTTGTCTGGAGGCCCACACACACACACATATATTAACTATTATATGGTTCTAATATTATAATTCATTTTTTTTTTGCCAAGCTTTTCTGGCTTGTTCTAATAATGTGAACAGCTTTCATCTATTATAATTGTAGTGCCCTCCTCCATAACAGATTATGCTCATTCTTTGTTTTTTAACATTGAACTCTTTAAAGAAAGAGTAACAACAACAAATGTGTTTGAAAGTAATTAAAATGTAATGTACTGTTGCCTTGCACTGGAAAAAGTAGTGCGTTTGGAACAGAAAGGCTATTATAGTTTATATAAATAAGCTGCTGTGTAGCCATGGGAGCTGCCATTTGAGGCACAGATTACATAACAAAAGAGGCAGCTGCCTAGGGTGCAAAAACTGGGGGTCGCTGGGCAGTTACCTCTTCTGCCTACCCCTAGACTGGACCGGGCACTAGACGCGCCTGAGAAAGCCACTGCCCCTCATGCACGTGCGTGCGCGGTTGTGTCGCATGCACGCATGAGCACAGCAGCGCATGCTCTGTTGAGCATCACAGCCACATCAGATGGGGACAATGGGGCAAGCTGTCTGGCTACGCTGCCTAGGGCGCCCCACTGGCCAGGCCAGCTCAGACCAGGCTGAGTGCATTGGACTACATAGAAATCCTCAATCTTCAGTTACTTACATTATATAAAGTTCAAAAAACACTGGCAACTTTTCAGATTTTCAGGGTGTTAGGCTGCAAAAGACAAGAATTTTTTTTTCGGTTCCCAGTTTCCCCCCATACATTTTCTACCATACGGCACATTATTTTACAGTGCGCTCATGTGTAGGGGCATTATAACAACTATATTGACTTTATTAAGGTTTTATTCAGTGTAAATGTAATGTAGCTGCAACATGTAACATACAGACCTTCATTCGAGTTCAAATTTCCCGCCGTATGCAAATTAGCCTGAGCAAAGTCCTCTAACGAAGTTGCACTAGGCAGAATTGAAAACTATTGCACCTTCGCTTGGATTTACTCACATTGCAGAAGTAACGCTAGTGAAAATACCCAAGCGACCTCCGCCCAGGACAATACTTCCCATTTTAGTTAATTAGCGTTGTCTGGCGAAGTGTTGCAATGACTGCAAAGCCGTCGCTGGCGAAGTTTCGCTGCTTAGTAAATTCACCCCATCATTTTTACAGTGCAGAGCAACAGTACATTATATTTTAATTACTTTGAACACTTTCTGCTGTTCTGCTCCTTTAACCCAAAGAAGGGATGATTGCTGGATCAGTAAGGACAAACCGATAAAGTAATATTGTTCATATGTTTACCATGTAACAAGGAGACAGTTTGATATAGACATTTGGTGGGTTATTTATCAAAAGTAAAATTTTAGAGCTTTTTTAGGCCTCAAATGAACTCACAGCTCGAATGGTTTCTGATTTAAGAAAAAACTTGAATGTAAAAAACTCCATACAGTGTAGTCAGGGTGAAAAACTCGAATACTCATTGACTGAGTTTTCGGTAAAAAAAACTCGAATAGCTTGAATTGAGCAAAACTCACCAAAAAAAAAAAATCTCGAACATCAGGAAGGCTACTAACATCTTCCGGTGCCGGGCCAGACCAGCCGGGCTTCTAGGCAACCCATTCCGGCAAGCCCCCACCCTGCACCCACTTGTGCGACAAGAGAGGTGAGAGACGGTGGGAAGTGACAGAGGGAGGGGAGAAAGCGAGGGAGGGACAACAATGGAGGGAATAGTGTCCGGAGGAAAGGAAGGGGAGTAAGGTGCGGACTAGGTGTAGGAAGTTTTAGAGGTAGCTGCCTAGCGCCCCACTAATATTCCGCCCTAGGCAGCTGCCTCTTCTGCCTACCCCTAGTTCTGGCCCTGACATCTTCAAATGGTTCAAGGGACCCCGGCCGTTACCTTCTACAGGACCATGGCAGGTTTTAGATGGTGTATTTTCTAACTTCAGGGTATAATAAATCTTGAAAAAGTTTTTTTTAACCCGAAAATAGATGTTTGACTAAAAAATACCCTCAAAAACTCAAATTTTTCATGGAGGACACAACACAACCTTTCGTAAATAACCCCCTAAACATTTTACAGTTTTGGGTTCATTGGGAAACCAATTGCATTTATTAGTAGAAAAAGAAGAATATATATAGAAAAAGAAGAATATATATATATATATATAAAACTGGTGGCCCTCGACCCCCCTTCTGTGGCCCTCCATGACAGTCTGCCTGCTGTGTCTGCTTACCATGTGTAAGCTTTAAAAGGTATCACTACAGAGAGTAACTGGCTCCTGCATTGTTTAAACCTCAAATTCAGACTAATCCCCAGTATTGTTCACATATGTGTTCCCCCGCATTGTTCACACTTGTAACACCTCTATTGTTCACACCCCTAAAGCCCTGTTCTGTTCACACCTGAGACCAGATTGAAACTGCCCACATTGTTCACCTGTTCACACTTTATCCAAAATGTTAATGGCCACCAGCACTGTGTCACTGTATGTAGTACATCTAAGAGTGGTCCTGATGGGTTTCTCTGTCTCCTGCCTTTCCTATGCTCCCTATGTGTGCCATACTCTGCTTGCCCAGTGCTGCTTGTCTGTGCCATACTCTGCTTGCCCAGTGCTGCTTGTCTGTGCCATTCTCTTCTTGCCCAGTGCCGTTTGTGTGGTTTATACTTGCTTGGTCAGTGCTGCTTGTTTGTGTCATTATGTGCTTGCCCAGTGCTGCTTGTGTGCGTCATACTCTACTTGCCCAGTGTTGCTTGTGTTTGGGGTTTGTTCTGGGTGTTTGTTAGTATTTGGAAATGTTATTAGGGGTCACTTTAATCATGTATTGGGGGGTTTCTGTATTATCCACAGGAAAGGATTACGCATATGGCTGACTTCAATGTTTCACATGAGTGATGAGGGATGTCTCTGCAGTGAGCACCAATTTGTTTTTTTTGATGTGCTACTACTGTTAATGTGGATATGATCTTAAAGGAACAGTTCAGTGTAAAAATAAAAACTGGGTAAATAGATAGACTGTGCAAAATAAAAAAAAGTTTCTAATATAGTTAGTTAGCCATAAATGTAATGTTTAAAGACTGGAGTGACTGGATGTCTAATATAATATCCAGAATCTAACTCCCTACTTTTCAGATCTCGAACTTTGAATTAGTCAACGACTTTAAGGGGGGCCACGTGGGACATAACTGTTCAGTGAGTTTGCAATTGATCCTCAGCATTCAGCTCAGATTCAAAAGCAATAGTTATGGCCCATGTGGCCCCCCTCATGTCACTGATTGGTTACTGACTGGTAACCAGGTTAACCAGTCAGTGGAAACCAAGAGAGCTGAAAAGCAGGAAGTTGGATTCTGGCTATTATGTGAGACACCCAGTCACTCCAGACTTTATACATTACATTTTTGTCTAACTAACTATATTAGAAACATTTTTTATTTTGCACAGCCTATCTATTTACCCAGTTTTTATTTTTATACTGAACAATTCCTTTAAAAGTTCTTGTAGTAACATGGGTGTGGTTTACCGTGGGTGTGGTTTAAAAGGGGGAGTGGCCAACACTGACTTCCATTATCAGCCCTCCACCACGTAGGCCAAAAAAGGTTTGGCCCTCGGTACCACAGAAGTTGGACAGTACTGTACTAAGTCAAAGTAATTAACAGCAGCATACACTCAAGTTTTAGCATTGGATTGTAAAACAATAAACCAGGTTTATTATCTCCTTTATCTATCATGTCGTTTACACAATTAGAGCAGTATCTTTGCCCAGCAGCAGCAATAAAGTTCTTACATGCTGAAATTTCCACATATCTAACAGCTGTGATATGCGCTTAGAATACTGTATTGCTGCCTGTGTTTTATCACAATAAAATAAAACAATAAAAAGAAGATGCATTGAACAAACTCATGCTCTTGGTTATTTCATCAATAACATTATGGGGGCTTTAGGGGGAACAATACAGGCAGAGTGCAGTTGCGGAGTGCAGTCTTAGCAATTGTCAGGGCCACACAGCCCTTGTGAGTGATAGTAAGGACTCAGCAGTTGTCTGCCACAATTGGTGGGAAATTGCATGCAATCGTTTTGATGGCCAATGTGCTGCATTAAAGTGTGCAAATTCGCCAGTGATGGCTTTACAGCCATCGCAACACTTCGCCAGGCGAAAATTTGCTCAGACAGCGCTAATTCACTAAAGTGTGTAGTTGTGTCCAGTGCACCAAACGTTGGCGAATTTTCTTTAGCATTAGTTCAGCTGAGCTGGCAAATCAAATCGAAGCTGCGATAGTGTTTAATTCTGCATAGCGCAACTTCGCTAGAGTTCTTGTGCTCAGGCTAATATGACGGGAAATTTAAAGTGAATGGAGCTATTTATGTTACATGGTGTATCTAATACATTACATTTACACTGATAACTAGACATGCCAAGGGAACCTTAATAAAGTCAATAGAGTTGGTTTAATGCCCACAGTTAAATTATGTGCCATATAGTAGAAAATTTATGTGGGAAACCGGGTGCCCGAAAAATTTTTTTATGCCTTTTGCATCCAAAAACCCTGAAAAATTGAAAAGACACCAGCATTTTTTGTACCTAGACGATATTACACTCAAAAATGATGATGTAAGTAACTGAAGATTGAGGATGTTCTATGCACTCCAATGCACTTCGCCAGGTCAGAGCTGGCAAAAGTAAGTCTGGCGTAACGTTCAGTAAAATCCGCATCTTAGTGAATTTGCTGAGTTACGTCCATTCGCCAGAGCGAAGATTTGCCTGGCTTTAGAGTGCAAAGAAACACTAGCGTTCATCTCCTTCGCTAGTGAAGGGGCACCAGCGTTTGGTAATAAATCAGCAAAGTAACAAAATGATATCACGCTGGTGAATTTTCACTGGCCTTAGTCACTTTGCCCTTTAGTGAATCTGCCCCATGGAGTCAAGATTTCTGTGAACGACACTAAAATGTCTATATGTTATTCACAGGGCTCTCGGGTGGCAATAAAAGTACTTATGTGTGAATTGTCAGGATTGGTTTGGCAGGCACAATTGCGCTGTGCAGAAATGGAAGCAAGTGCAGGGAATGTGTTTAGGCAGAAGTAGTCTTAAACAGGTGGTTCAGAGACGAAGAATCCAGGAAGAAGATGGCTGGGGAGAAGATGGCGCCTGCAAACTCCACGCTCAGGACCTGTGCTGAGGGAGTAAGAAGCAACTTAGGGACATTTGCCGGGAGGGGTGGCTTACGGGGGTGGGGAGGGGGGCATGGTGTTTACCCCGTTAAAGGTTGACTTCTCCTTTAAGTTAACTTTTAGTATGTTATGGAATGGCTAATTCTAAGAATTACATTTTTCTTAAAACAAATGTTCCGTAAGGTTATACGTTTTCTATTGAAATCCATGCATGGTTGCTAGAGTCATTTGGACCCTAGCAACTAGATTGCTGAACAAACAGAAAAGCTGCTGAATTAAAAGCTAAATAACGCAAAAACCACAAATAAGAAAAAACAAAAACCAATTGCAAATTGTCTCAGAATATCTCTCTATACTTCATATTAAAAGATCATTTAAAGGTGAATAACCCCTTTGAATAAATGGATGCTGAATGTAAGATAACCACTGCAGCAAACCAGATGTATCAGCCATATGCTAATAATGTTATGTATTTGCTGCAAACAGCGCACTTCTCAATGAAGATATATGTATGCTATGCTGGAATCTATGCAGAGGGTTGTCAGGATGGTTTCAAAACTATGCAGCTCATTACTGGTTATATTTCATAAGCATAAACAGACAAGCTGCTGGCATGTTAAGTGGATACAAACTGCACAGAAACTAGCAACCTTCAATTTTACAAATACATGGTGGCATTCACCTACATGCAAAATACTCATTGATCTTGGAAAACCTCTGGACCCAACACACGTTTCTATGTTACAAGTGAAATTGCACTTTATAAACTGCAGTTGCAAATGATCCCTCTAATCTGGTTTGGTCTTTTGTATTCTACTGCGCCATTGATTTTACAACCTACACTAACATCCCAAGCAGAGGGAAAAGTAGCAATTAGACATGAATATAAAGGGGGCAAATAACATTCATATAGCTATCCTATTCTCTAGTCCTGTCTACTCGATATCTTGCTGTTATCTAATCCAGAGATATTATTATAAAATGTAGTCTTGCTGATACTCACGCAACATTCAGACATTAGAAGGGTAGACATGAGAAGCCTGCTGTACTTAGGTGCAGATTTACTAAATTCACATGTATTCACATGAAGGATTCGAGTATTCGATTGAATTTTCAAAAAGATTCAAATTCGAATTTCGAATATGCAAATTAGGCAAATTCGACCATCGAATATTCGAATTCGAATGATTCGAAAATTCAAATTTAATTTTATTCGAATATTCGAAAATTCGATGGTTGAATACTTCCCCTTTAAATTTAAATTCGATCATCTAGTTCGCCAGATTAAACCTGGTGAAATGGGGATCATTCCCTAAGATTGAATAGGAAAAATTTGATCGATCGTTTAAAAATCGTTCGAAAGTTCGTTTCCAATTCGATCGAATTTCCCTATTCGATCATTTGATCAGTCGAATTGTGCTAAAAAAATTCGAATTCTAATTTTTTTAATTCCCCACTATTCCCTGGTCGAATTTCGAATTTTTTTGCCATTCGAAATTCGACCCTTAGTAAATCTGCCCCATAGAGTGTGTAGAATGGTAACTGGAGTTTTTGATAGCTAGAAAAGGGCCCTGGCTCTAAGCTTTATAAAATAGGGATGAGATTAAGATTTGCATTCCTGATATTGCTGAAATATACCTCTTATCATGTTTTAAAGCGATACTGACACTGAAAAATTAATTTTAACATATGAATGTACATTAAATGTTATCTATAGGTCATGTTGATCATTTTTTGCTGAGAGGTTAGTTTTTGTATATAATTAATAGTTGAAGTTACTAAGCCTGACTTTCTGACACTCTGACTTTGCCAACCTGACTGTCCCATCTCAGTCTGTTAGTTACAGTTTCTAATGCTAATGGACTCCTGCTGCACAAATATGGCAGCCCCCGCATACAGGAACATGGGGGATCAGACAGGTAATGTAAAAGCATCATGCAAATACTTTACAGCAAAGTTAGAAGTAGCTTCCAAAGCCAATTTTATAATAGATGTAAAAGAAGGTGTCAGGATTTCTTTAACTCCTGATTACAGGTATGTGTGTCCCAGCAACCTCTGGGTAACCCATCATGCAAGGTTTAAATGCCGCTTTAAAGGAATGGTTCACCTTTAAATTAACTTTTAGTATGGTGTAGAGAGTGAAATTCTGAGACAATTTGCAATTCAATAATATTTTTTATTATTTGTGGTTTTTGAGTTATTCAGCTTTTTATTCAGTAGCTCTCCAGTTTTGCAGTTTCAGCAATCTGGTTAAATCACCCTAGCAGCCATGCACTAATTTGAATAAGAAACAGTATATATATATAGAAGAGGGCCTAAATAGAGAGATGAGTAAAAAAATGTAGCAATAACAATAGATTTGTAACGTTACAGAAAATTTGTTTTTAGAATAGATGAAGTCAATTACCCTCAATTAAAAGCTGGAAAGAGTGAGAAGAAGGCAAATCATTCAAAAACTATTTAAAAAAGCAAATAGTGAAGGCCAATGGAAAAGTTGCTTAGAATGAGCCATTCTATAACATACTAAACTTAAACTTAACTTAAAACCTTAGGACACACACATAGGACAGTTCTATTCATGTTGTGTGGGTGTATGAGCTCACATATACATTCATATAAGCAATGCCTTACACTGAAAGCTTTCGACTTTCAAAATGTTCATTTCAGATGCAGAATGACATTATTTGTGGCTAATATTAGCTTTTTGTGTCTGTATATTAAACCTTCATGTTTTTCCAAATCTGTATGTAAAATATCATCATTCAGGTCTTAGGTTAAATCATTCAGTGTTTGTCTCTCATTTATAAACCTGTAAAAGCACCCCAAGGTATAAAACTTTATGTATTTCACACAAAGACATTTTGCTGCAAATATATTGTGGGAATGAGTATACAGTAGGCTGATGGTCTTCAGAAGAGGAATTTGTTCTCTAGTAACCCTCACTTTCATCTCTAATCATCAGCTAGTGAAACTACATGAGAGGGCTGAACACACCTTAGAGACCTTCACACTATCAACTATTACAACCTTTTGCTTACATTGGAATTTCACTGCACATGTGAACTCTGATCAAGGCCATTGCTGCAATGGTCTAGCTAGTGTTTTTTTTTTTTAAAGATCTTTTTTTTTTTTTTTT
>CM044441.1:118991586-119055937 GCA_024363595.1 Xenopus borealis | reverse complement strand
CATGCAAAAGAATAAGAAATCAGGAAGGGGGCAAATAGTTTTTCACACCACTGTAGTACATTCTTCTTTTCAGGTATAGGCACTAACCTAGCGCACAGACAATTGGACTTATATTTTTTTACTTAAATAAAGGACACGTGGACCCTTTGATTTCAGTCGGTGCTGCTTGTTAATTCAAGGACTAAGCGCAACGTTTCATTTACATTGATTGTTTCTACAACTGTGTGGTGTATGTGCAAAAATGAAACCCCCTCATCAAAATCAAAAGGGTTTTCCCCGAAATACTCCACTCTGTAAGAAGCCTCGGACAATATTAAATATATTGGGAGAATTTAAAGTCATTTCATCTGAGAAAAGTAGAGCTGCATGGTTAAAGTTTATTTAAAAGTTAAATGCGGTTACAACTAGAGACAAGTACAATGATAGCATAGACTTTTAAACTTACAAATGAACATCTAAAGACACTGTGTATATGCTATCATAGTTTATTACTAACAACATACAAGTGAAGGAATCTAATTAAAAGGAAGATACCACTATAACATGTATGTAACAAAAGTATCTCAATAAAAATTGCATTGTTAAAAAAAAAAAATAGCTAATGGAGTGCTGCCTATTGACTGGCCTTTGTTGTTCTCCGTTAAAATGAGCCACCCTCACCAATGATCTCTGACCATCTCTATACATTCTGATAGACATAATGGTCACAGCTTTATTAAAATAAACAAAGCTATTAACATTTTCAAAGGACATTAAAAGAATAATTTCATAGATGCGTAGATGAGCCAAAACTTGAACTCTTGTACAATGCTATTTTTAAAAAGGGAATATCACTGTCCATCAGCACCAAAACCTCATCCAATTTGTGGAGCATGGCTTGGAAAGTTTGCACTGTTTTCCCAGATGCATTAGCCATTAGCAACCAATCGGTTATTTGCTTTCAAACCGGTGACCAGGTACAGTAAATGCTACATGCTGATTAGTTGCTATAGATGACAAGTCTTTTAGCAAACTTTGCACCTTTTACAACATTACCCCAACTGAAGATGGGTGATGCAATAACACAATAAACAAATCAGAGCCATCAAGCAGAGTGGGACACTAATTTAAAAAAATGCCAGAGCATGCCAACCAACTTTTTCCACTGCTACAGGGTCCCTGACTGCAGTGCCCCCTGTACCCTCCATGACAGCTATGGGCAGCTGTGGGTATTAAAGGAGAACTAAAGTCTAAAATAGAATAATGTTAGAAATACTTTATTTTGTATACTAAACATAAACATGAACTTACTGCACCACAAGCCTAATTAAACAAATGATTTATGCTTTCAAAGTTGGCCGCATGGGGTCATCATCTTGTAACTTAAAAATCATTGCAAGACCAAGACCATGCACATACTCAGTGTGGTCTGGGCTTCTGTTGGGAGGTTAAGCTTAGGGATCATCATAAATTATCAAAACTATAATTTTGCCTCACAAGCAAACTTTGGGCTACTTTGGAAAACCGAAGAGATCCAAGTGCCATCCCGCTGGGGATTCAAATTCTTGCCGGCGGGAAGGCATTTTGGGGTGATTTGTCACCCAAAGAAGAGGAGGTTTGTCGCTGGGAGAGTAATCTCCCCAGAATCTTACCGTGTGCCAATAGCCTTATAGTGGTAAGGGAAAGTCCTCAAACATGATTATTATTATTACACAAACTCCATTCATCATAATTTTGCTAGGCAAATACTGTACATTAAAACATTTAAAAACACATTATTGTTGTTATAGACCCAAGCAATCAAAATTTTGGAAGCCACTATTTTTTGTACTAGTTTAAAGTCCACATCAGTGATCAGTGATCCCCAACCAGTAGCTTGTGAGCAACATGTTGCTCTCCAACCCCTTGGATGCTGCTCCAAATGGCCTCAAAGTAGGTGCTTATTTTTGAATTCCAGACTTGGAATCAAGTTTTAATTGCATAACAACTAAGTATAGTGCCAAGTAGAGTCTCTGTAGGCTTCCAGTTTACATAGGGGCTAAAAAATAGCCAAGCATAGCCCTTTTTTGGTACCCTAAGGGACTTTTTCATGCTTGTGTAGCTCCCTAATTCTTTTTACATTTGAATGTGGCTCATCGGTAAAAAAGGTTGGAGACCCCTGCATTAGAGATATTGAATGGGTCATTTTGCAACAATCCAATCAACGTATTTTTGTTCCAAAGAGTCACACATTTTTACATGCACATACTACATTTTTTTTTTGTGGACAAAAGCAACCTCTTCAAGAGGTTTGATAAAGTGTAAGGTAACTGTAGTTCCTTATGCATAAAGTATAATGCACCAATAAAGTGGTGCATAGAGGTCGGTTCAGGTGACCCTGATAATATCTTTGTGCCATCGATATCATCTGATCTGTGGATCAGACAAACTGCATCTGAAATTATCAGGTCAGTGCTCCAACAAACACAACAATAAACATGTGTATCCAAACAAACTGACCTCCATAGAGCGATACCGATTACTTTTAGCCAGTGTATATCAAATAAGAGGCTTTTCATTTTCCCCAGTCTCATTATAGAATACAGGGTATGAGACTTCTCAGGGGATTCCCATACATGGCCAACCTTAGGGGCTGGTGCCCTCTACTGATTGAACTGCACGATACATTGACTATCTACAAAATATATGTTGCCTACTCAAAGGCATGTAATAAAGCAGTAAAGGTAAACTGCCGTATCATAAAGTATGCACTTAGAACTGATATGGGAACGTTATCCAGAATGCTCAGGACCTGGGGGTTTCTGGATAATGGATCTTCATACCTTAAGAAAACCATGTAAAAATATTTGATTATAGTGGAGTCTATGAGAGACAGCCTTTCTGACATTTGGAGCTCTCTGTATATTGGGTTTCCAGATCATGGATCCTGTACCATTCCAAATCCATTCTGTGGGGTGAGCCGGGGAAGCAGAGAGATGAAGAAGGGGTTTCCATGGTCAGAAGTAGACCGGCAGATAGAACTAGGGGTAGAAGTTGGAGGGGCCTACTAACTATTATGGAACTACAGGTATGGGATCCGTTATCCGGAAGCCCGTTATCCAGAAAGTTCCGAATTACGGAAGGGCCATCACACATAGACTCCATTATAATCGAATACTCCAAATTTTTAAAAATGATTTCCATTTTCTCTGTAATAATAAAACAGTTCCTTGTACAAGATCCAAACTAAGATATAATGAATCCTTATTGGAAGCAGAACCAGACTATTTTGTTTATTTAATATTTAATTCATTTTCTAGTAGACTTAATTACGGAAAGGATCCATTATCTGGAAAGGTCCCGAGCATTCTGGATAATAGGTCCCATACCTGTGTTTGCAATCCTCAAAAACACACAACACTTTTCTACCACATAATGAGCCAGATTCAATTCAGTGACAAAAAGTTTTATCACGTGAAAACACATGGAAGAGATTCAATTTGAGTTGCAATTAAATTCAGAAAAACATCTCACTCTTTATCACGTGAAAAGTCTGTTGAAGTCTATGGGAAAAACTGGAAAAGAATTTGTAGAAATGTTTTTTCTCCTCGAATTGAATCTCGTCCATGAGTTTTCACGGGATGAACCACAAGATTACTTTTTCTCTTGGAATTGAATCTGGCCCAGTGCTGTATACTGATTCCAAGAGAAACCCAAAGTGGTTAAATTGCAGAATAAAAAGCAAATGCCACATGAACAATGGTGCATGCGATCGTTGCATTTTATACCATATTTTTCTTGTCCTCTGAATTTTACCCATTGACCTTAATGAGCTTTCCCAATATCTAAGGCGGCATGAAATAATGGCATACATTACTAAACACATTTTTTTCTAAGTAAGCCATTTGCTTTATGCCACTTATAACATCTTTTTCCTACACACATATCATTTTATAAAGTAAAGATGAGTAACCCTGCCAAAAGGTAAGGCACCTCTCAAACCATACCTACTATTATATCATTATATTTGTATTAGAAATATGTGTTGCTTTTGGCAGAGTCACATCTGCAGGGTACATTTGCCAGCTGGACACATTTCAAATTAAACATACAATATTGAACTGTTAACAACAGATTATTCTGTCTGCCAATAACAATCTGTCTCTCAGCTTTTTGTTTGATGTTACTGTATGAGTTGGGAGAGAATGCCCTAATCACAGAGTCTGTCAATCAATCAGTGACGTCTAATGGAACCTTGAATGAGACCTTGAGCCTGTGTGAACTGAACTATAGACTGAACTATAGATTTGCTCTGTAACTGATGCAAATGGACATTGCAGAACAAAACTTTTAATTTAATAACTGAATTCGCTGGGTGAATTCATATGATTAAAATGATAACCCTGGTCTCAGGCCCAGCTGATGGGCAGTGAGTACTTTTTTATAGGTTGTAGGTCTTACAGGTATCCCAATCACTCAGGATCCACTGGGAGTCCTACATAACACGTCACTGTCCTGGACAGGGCCATATTTACATAGCGGGCACCCCTAGGCCCACTGCCCTTCGTCACCCCTGTCCCCTCTTTATTCATGCAAATTTTCATCAGAATGACAGAAGCAATGGAGATTGATGTTTAGGAAATTGTAAAAACTATTGTATTTCCTGCACATCCCCAGTGTTCTTGAAAAAATGTGGTTGGGCAGCATGCCGCCCCCTAAAATCCTGCCACTCAAGGCCTGGCCCTTGGTGGTCTTTCCACAAATCGGGGCCTGGTCCTGGATTAACGCAATTAGGGGTTCAGAAAAGTTGACATTTTGATTTAAAAGAGAAATGTCACTCAGATTGCAACATGCTTTTTGGGAATTGATTTGCCACTTGCCATAATCATCCTCCCTTATCTGTTCCAAATCATCACAAGTCTCCACTAAAAAGTTTCGGTTTTCTTGCTAAAGAATGGCATGTTCAAATGACAATAATCCTGCAGAAGGGTTGGCAAATCTTTCCACTCTGTCTGTTGAAGGACATTACATTAATGGAGTACCAAGTTGTCTTGGATCTTGCATTTAGTTACCATTATTAAGGGCAAAGAACCACTTCCGATAAGCAGGTGTTAATTTCAGGGTTTCCTTGTGTCCACTGGCTCTGTACTTTGCAGCTTGCAGGCTAGTTGGTGACTTAACTACCTTTATGAACAGCTAAATACAGGATTGGTAGTAAAATAAAACATAGGCTTATGGCATCCCTTGCCTGTCAGTGTGCACACTGGGTGGATTTTGGCAAGAATAGGCACACTGTAGACATCCCCACTTTTTTTGTTTTGTTAGGGAAGAATACATTGGAAGTCATTTATCAACAATGGAGTAATTTTTGCATTAATTGATCTAAAGGTGGCCATACACATGCCGATAAAAGCTGCCCATGTGTGGGGCCCTTTGATGGTCTTCCCCGATTGATATCTGGCCAAAAGTTGGCCAGATGTTGATCAGACGGTACTAAAAATCGTATCGAGGCCGAATCTGTTCATTGGTGCGATTCCGCGATCTTACCATCGTCAACAGTTTGCTATGATCAGCCCGATATCACATACATCAAGGTGGACGCATCGGTGAGAGACCCGCACGTTTGCCAACATTGTGGAACTCTCGGTATATGACCACCCTACTGCAGCATAGAAATCCAAAAATACTGTAGCACACCAGTCCAGTGTTATAGTGCAAAAAATAAGCTTTTATTGGCTCAAGGTAGACATCAAAGTTTTGGCAACGTTTTGGGTCACACTGGGCCCTTTATCAAGCCTTTGTGTGGAATTACCTTTACTGCAGCAGTCTGAAATAAGCCAATCAATGGCTGGATGCTATAGTTTACTACACCCAGTCAAATGTGCCCAGTGTTTATAAATGAGCCCCAATGTTTGTCATAAGACAGTGGATGATTTCTCTACAGCAGAGAAAAGGTTGAACTGCTATGTGCCTGTTAGCACACACAGGGGGCATATTTTGCCATAAAAATGCATTCTTTGTACACACTGATAGGATGATGTTGTGCCTGTCAGAGAACATACAACATGTCAGGTTTTTCTCCACCTACTTAGAAACGCAGGTGGAGAGAACTCCTATTGTGCCACTATACTAAGGGCACACTAGCGTTCTGCTTCTTTCCACTCAAAAAATATTAATGAGCCAGAGAGAAGCAGATGCACTCAAAGGTATAGTAGCATCAAATAATTAATGTTTGTGATTAATACAAATATACTGCAATGTTGCCCTGCACTGGTAAAACTACTGTGTTTGCTTCAGAATCACTACTATTGTTTATATGAACATTCTTCTGTGTAGCAAGGGGAGCAGCCATTCAAAGGAGAAAAGGCTCAGGTTACACAGCAGATAAGCTCTGTAGAACATAATGTTATCTGTTATCTACTATTTAACCTGTGCCTTATAACCTTTTTTCAATTTCCACCATTGCTACACAGCTGCTTGTTTATATGAACTATCGTAGTGTTTTTGAAGCAAACAGATCAGTTTTACCAGTGCAGGGCAACACTACATGATATATTCATTACTTTAAAACACCTTGATTTTTTTGGCGTTACTATTCCTTTAATACAGTTTCTGCTTGTGTAAGCAGAGCAGAGATCCGTTTCAAAATGCTTTCTTACGCGTATTTCAGGTGGATCTCCTATCCACACTGGATGGAACGCCAGTGTGCCCTTGCCCTAAATATTATTTTAGTCCCAATCCCGTTTGTAGTTCCTCATCGGCTGTAACCTGCAGGCATACAATATACTGCAGTGTCTGAGACACAGGGCCATCTTAATTCATTTTCTGGATCACAGTAATTTGCATCAAAATGTGTAAATCAAGATTTTTATTTTTAGAAAAACTGCAATGAAGGGGGTGAAGTGATTACAGCAAAAAAAATGCATTTGAAAGAAGAAATCACAGCAAAATGCAAAGCTGAAAATGAATAAATGAGCCTCTTAGTGTGCGTGCGCAATTAGGTAATGCAGGTTTACAAACAGCGCAGCATGAAACTAGGTCTCTCACCAGTGTAAAAATCTTATCAGATTAGAATACCAGGAAAACTGAAGAATAAACCTGCTTGCCTTTGGCCTTGGACATTCACAAAGGCTATCTGATTTTCCTGAACTCCAGAGCTCACGTGGAAAATTGCGCAATAAAAAAAAAACAGTTTAGACAATTGAGCAGACTTGCAAAATCAGCACATTTTTGTAGCCATTTTCTAAGTAAAATTGCAAGTGTCACATAAATTACTAAGAGAAGCCTTGCCCATTAAGTTATTGCATATCGCATGCATTATTCCAAGAAGATACTTGCATCTGCTTCAATAATACTTCCTGCTATTTCCAGCATTGCTTCAGTGTTATTGTTATATAAAAAATAACCTTGAATATGTGCAGCAAACCTACTGTACCTATTTTAAACCAGACATTTAGGAGACTAGACAGCTGCCCTAATGTCCAGCACCCACCCTCAGTACCTATCTCTCTTTAAGTGGGCACCCTGCTAGTACACAGAGATCAGTTGTATTTTTGCATCATCTACATGTGTGCTGACCCCCAACCCCCCAAAAAAAGAATGATTTGGTCAGTTAGTCTCAATTGTTTCATAAAAAACGTTATTGATAGGGAAAAACCAGAGTACTAGTGGCCCAGTTGACATGTGCTTTGGATAACTGGTCTATCTTGACATGCAAGTGCCACACTTCCCTGCAACCATTATTTTCAGACTGACTCGTCTGGTAACAATGGGCTGTTAAAACAGTCTTCCATAGTGTAAAAAGATCCCAAAAGTGCCAACATTTCTTAATTGAGATCTCCTATAGCCTTATTCAGATTATTCACTCTTTGCTAGACTCTCTATTTTCAGTAATATCCCTCTTGGGTACTGGAAACCCATACTGCACTGCATAATCCAGATGGATCCATAACAGTGCTTTGTAAAGTGGGGATTTCCCAGCTCTTATCCCACTCTACCTTGCTAGCCCTTGCTGCTGCTGACTGCAATTGCTTGCTAGAGCTAGGTTTGTAACCCACATGGACATTTAGGTTGTCAAGGATTTGCCTACATCAGTCCAATTTATTTTATAAGGAGCCTGCATATTTTCAAATTTTATTTATATAATCTTACATTTATCCAGTTCCAGTTTTGTGCATACTAGATTGATTTATTATGCATAATTTGCTGCCAATGAGCACAATGCACTCCTCTAAAACATTAATGAACTGATTAATTTAATAGGTAATCCTGAGGCACACCATTTAGATCCCTAGTCCAGTTAGAGAATCTACCATTGAAGACTATTCTGTGTACAAAATAATTTATCCAGTCATCTTTTCATATACAAACAGCACTAACATGACCTTTAAAAAGTAAAAATGTGCTACTATTAAAAAGCCTAAGCAAATTCTAGGCAAAGTCAGTGGCCCCCAACCAGTGGTTTGTGAGCAACATATGCTCACCAACTACTTGTATGTTGCTCCCAGTAGCCTTAAAGCAGGTGCTTATTTAAGTTCCTGGTTTGGAGGCAAGTTTTGGTTGCAAAAAAACAGATTAATGGCCAAACAAACAGTGTGTCATGTAGATGCCCCAGAACATTTTTCATGCTTGTGTTGCTCCCAACATTTTTTACATTTGAATGTGGCTCATGAGTAAAAAAAGGTTCGTGACCACTGCTCTAAGTAGTCAACATGGACTGCAATGCAATTGTCAACTTTCTGCTTGCTACATAATCCATCCATCAAAAAAACATACATTTAATGGAGCATAATCTTGATTGTGATCTCTTGAATCAAAGGTTGATGAAATTGAATGTAATCAAACATTACAGCCCTATTGATAGGACCATACTCCTGTATCTACAGTAAATACAATTTATTATGAAAGTGTTTTTCTTTCTGATGTGAAGTTTTGAGACAGCTTTGTGTGATTATGTTCCTCTGGAAAAAGGGAAATATGAATAGCAATTACAAGCTGTGCAAAGGGTTGAACATGATGGATGCGTGCCCTTTCACAGCTCAGCTATAAGTTTTGATTTGCCGCACACCACTTACTTTGTATTACTGGGTGCATCCAAATTCCAGGCTGCTTCCAAGCCCAACACAGCATCAAATGCCAGTTAAGGAAGAAGCACACCAGTTCAGCTAGGCAATGCCTTTAACACGTTTATTTGCAGAAGTATTAGGTGCACCTGAGGAAGGGGTTGGTCCCCGAAAGCTTGTGCTTCTAATACTTCTGCAAATAAACGTGTTAAAGGCATTGCCTAGCTGAACTGGTGTGCTTCTTCCCTAACTGGAATTTGATGCCCTTTCGCAGCCTCACAACAATGCTGCTAGATGTTTTACACATTGTAATCAAAGAGAATGTAGTTCTGGATTGTGTGAGGGTATAAAAAAAAAGTAGAATTCATTATTGTCAAAGGACAAAGGTGTAAAACAATCAACCTTGAAGTTAACTGCATTCATAAAGAAGATAGGGAATTCCCATTTATCTAAACAAGATTATAGTTTATCTTATCTTTTTTCGCCATTGTAAAGCTTTCCATTTAATTATGCTGTTAAAGGAGAAGGAAAGGGGGAGGCACTTGGGGATGCCAAACGTTAGGCACCCCCAGGTGATTGTATCTACCTGCCTGAACCCTGGGCCAGTGCTCGTATCAGCAGAAATCTGCACCGGCCTGCGGTTATACGAGTGAGTACCACGGAGAGATCTACTTCCGTCTTCTTCTGTCTTCGGGCAGCACAAAGCCGAACTTTAACTAAAAAGTTGGCTTTTTCGTTAAACTGTGCATGCATTATTCCGGGGAAATCAAAGACAGAAGATCGCTCCATGGTGCTCACTCGTTTAACCCCAGGCAGATTTCTGCTGATAGGAGCACTCGTCCCGGAGTTTAAGGTAGGTAGATGCCATAACTTGGGGGTACAGTACCTAACGTTTGGCACCCCCAAGTGCCTTCAGTCTTTCATTCTCCTTTAATGACAGTAGTTTTCAGTGCTTTAACAACGTGCAATAGCAAGTATTGAAATAGACCTTTTTTGAACAAAACCCAGAACTTTCAACTAGTCATGCTTACCATTTGCTTACCATTTGGAATGCGCTTTTTCAGTACTGTTTTGCAGTAAAAGTTGCAGTTTTGACATTGAAAATTGCTCTGAAAAAATAATAAAAAGGGAACATCAGAAAAGAAGAGGATGAGAAAAAGTTTCCTACTGGTGTGCAAGTATTTGCAGGATGCATTTAATGGTCTCTATTTTTTTAATTGCTTGTTTTAACATAAAACAATAACAAATAAAATATGCGTGTAAAGAAAAAATAAAGATAAGTGGATAATCAAAGTTTAGTGCATTTTTTACACATGTAGCCCTTAATAGAATTACAGAAGAAAAAAAGAAACATTGCCAGAATACACAATGTCCTCAAAGTCAAAAGAATTCAACCAGCATTTCCAAACCTGGTCAAATGAATCAGGTGTACCCTGATGTATATATCAGACAGACTAGACTGAGATATTCCCACGGGAAACCCATACCAATAGTGGAGGGATCCACAAAAAATATATTTAAGAGCAATGTATTTAAGAGCTAGCAACAAGCAAGTGTGTAAAGGAGTTTAGTGAGGTGGGTTATAATGTCCAGCAAACACATCTCAGGGGATGCTTTAACCTAAATTGTGGTGGCGACGGAATGTGAACGGTCACAATGTGATAATACCTGGGAGGCAGCTGGGAGATCTGCCTCCTCTTTGCCACAACTCTTCTCCAACTCTTCTGTTCCTATTTACGTTTCCCATAGAAGGTCCATTGTGACATAGGTCCTGGGTGCACTCATTGTCTGGTTTCTTGTTCTTGACCCTTGCCTGCTATTGATTATTCTTCTGGATCATAACTTTATGCTGAGTTACCTATTGGTTTGATTTGGGCCTGTGTCCTTTACTATGCTTCTGTTTCCTGACTCTGTACTGCACCATCTGGTTTTGACAGTGGCCTGTTCTTTAAAAGAGAAGGAAACCGTTTTGGCACAAAACCCCTCCCCCCACTTAGGCCCCTCCCCCTGGGCAAATGCCCCTAACTTACAACTTATCTCTCAGCTCAGGTCCTGTCCATGGAGTTCACAGGCATCTTCTTCCATACGGTCTTCTTCCTGGATCCATCGGCAGTTGGCGGCACATGCGCAGTAGGAGCATTCGCCGGTTCACCTCAACTGCGCATGCGCTGAAAGTCACAAAGTTGAAATCGGAACCGGCGAATGTTCCTACTGCCATGTGCCACCAAATGCCGATGGATCCAGGAAGAAGACTGCACAGAAGAAGATGGGGCCTGTGAACTCAATGGACAGGACCTACGCTGAGGTGTAAGTAGCAAGTTAGGGGCATTTGCCCAGGAGGGGGGGGGGTGAGGAGTTTTGCGCCGAAAGGGCTTCCTTCTCCTTTAACTGTGCTTTGCTCTAGCCATGTTCTTCCTGTTGCACGTTACGGTTCCCTTGCCTGCCCAGAACGGTCGCCCTGGTTCTCTCACGGGTGGCATCCAAGTAGCAGAGGGCTCCTCCGAAAGCAAAGGCAGCTGTTATAAGCTGAAGAGTGAGCTGAGACCATGTCTTTGGCATTTGTTCTGTGTTTTGGGATACCAAAAACGACACGCCTGTTTGAATGCTACTTACTACACCTGGGCAAACATATTGCCTCAAGTTACATGAAAATATCAAGACTCACAAGAAGATAAAATTTGACTTTAATGTCATTTAAAGGAAAAATTTACCCCCAGAATGAATACTTACCCACCCACTAGTCACATATCACATTAAGTGCCCTATTAAAGCATCAGTAAATATTGCCATTTTACCTCTTTTATCTTGAGTCACAATGTTATGATATGTGCTGCCTCAGGGTCACCTGGCCAGAAAAACTGCAGCTCAAAATGTAAGACAGAACTTTGTCCATTGATTGGCTCAAGTGACCCAACGTATGTGTGGGGTTACCCAATAGCAAATACTACTAAAAAAGTATATTTTTATTAAAATGATTTATTTAGATGAAGCAGGGATTTACACATGAGCTGTTTTATCAGTATATTTCTATAGAGACCTAAATTGTTTGGGGTATAGTTTTCCTTTAAGCTATTATTCTTGTGGATAAGGAATGCTATGGTGCCAACCCTAGCACATAAGCTCCAGATAAATTCTGTCTGCAGTAGGCCAAATGTGCAGATTTGCTAAAATCTTTCAGGTATTTGTGGCTTGTATATTCGAATAACTTCTCTTGTACTAATTTAAATGTAATATTAGTCAACTGTAATTGGCCAATAAGCTGCAACTCTCCTTTAATTTCTAATGCACAGACCAACACATGGTGCATCAGCAGGTCAGATATTGGAACCAACCAAAATGTTGTGCATAGACAACAGTATCCTCCATTCAGCATAAACAGGCCAGCATTTAATACTGAGCTGAGGGATATGCAAATGCTGATTCTGTCACACAGTGAAGCCAATACCTGCCCAAAGATGGGACTTATAGATAACAGTTATCCATACAATCCACTGCTTTTTCTTCAGAAGATGAATTAACAGTGCTACGTTTAAAGTGCAAGTCATTTTATTACTATTACAGACTTGATATGAGAAAAGGAGGCAGAATCACCCCTTCCCATTACCATCAGATGAAGAGATGTTAGAACAGAATGGAAACTTCTTGCAGTTACAAAAACACAACAGAGAAGCTGTAGGCTATAGGGGAAAACATGGGTTTAGAATCTAAGGGAATTTGTAAATTAAAGTTTCAAAAATAAAATTTAAAGGGGAACTATCGTGAAAATTAAAATATAATATAAACTTCCCCATACTGAAGTAAGAAAACTTTCTAAATACAATCAATTAAAGGGATACTGTCATAGGATTTTTTTGTTTTTCAAAATGCATCAGTTAATAATGCTGCTCCAGCAGAATTCTGCATTGAAATCCATTTCTCAAAAGAGCAAACAGATTTTTTTATATTTCATTTTGAAATATGACATGAGGCTAGACATATTGTCAATTTCCCAGCTGTCCCAAGTCATGTGACTTGTGCTCTGATGAACTTCAATCACTCTTTACTGCTTTACTGCAAGTTGGAGTGACATCACCCCCTCCCTTTCCCCCACCCAGCAGCCTAACAACAGAACAATGAGAAGGTAATAAGATAACAGCTCAATAACTCAAGATAACAGCTGCCTGGTAGATCTAAGAACAGCACTCAATAGTAAAACCCATGTCCCACTGCATACTATTCAGTTACATTGAGAAGGAAAAGCAACAGCCTACCAGAAAGCAGTTCCCTCCTAAAGTGCTGACACAAGTCACATGATTGGGGCAGCTTGGAAATTGACAAAATGGCTAGCCCCTTGTCAGATTTCAAAACTGAATATAAAAAAATCTGTTTGCTCTTTTGAGAAATGGATTTCAGTGCAGAAGTCTACTGGAGCAGCACTATTAAATGATGCGTTTAGAAAAAAAAAACATGTTTTCCCATGAGAGTTTTCCTTTAAAAAGTCAGCAATGTTTCTGAAATAATCAAGTTTATATTCACTATTCCTCTCTCAGCATCCGTTTCTCTTCATTCTGTCTTCATACAGCAGTTGGGTGTCAGATAAATGATCCAATTTATTATATAGGTGGGGCGGGTCAGCAGATGTATTACAGCTCACTCAAATAACTGATTCCAGTACAGAAACAAACTGCTTTTTACACAAATTCCACGAGACAGGATTTCTGGTGATTTAATAGAGTGAGCTCCAATACATCTTCTAGGCAAAAGAAGCCCCACTATAAGATATATTGGATCATTCATCTGACACCCAACTCCTGTATGTTGACAGAATGAAGAGAAACAGATGCTGAGAGAGGAATAGTGAAGATAAACTTTATTATTTCATAAATGGTACTGAATTTTTTAATTGATTGTACTTAGAAAGTTTCTTATTTCAGTATGCTGAAGCTAATATTACATTTTCATTTTCACAATATTCCCTGTTTAGCAAAGCAAGTGTACAATTGTACTTAGAAAGTTTCTTATTTCAGAATGCTGAAGCTAATATTACATTTTCATTTTCACAATATTCCCTGTTTAGCAAAGCAAGTGTACAATTGTACTTAGAAAGTTTCTTATTTCAGTATGCTGAAGCTAATATTACATTTTTACAATATTCCCTGTTTAGCAAAGCAAGTGTACAAGTGACAGCACCATAAATAAATATTTTTCTCTAAAAATAGTTCTGTAGATTTTTTTGTACTAACTAAACACATCCGAGATCCTGGCAACGAAACTATTAAGATTACTCAGTTAAAACAGCATGTGGTTTACAACACATGTTTTATGTTATAATTATAAAAATGAAGAGTGGTTAATTTACATAAAAAACAAGAACTGTTCACCAGGGCCTCAGATACATTAGATAGAGTCCTATCCTACTGGTGCATCGCTGGAGGGCTGGAGTTTGTAGATCATCAGGGCTACTTTAGCCTTTGAAGAATCACAGTGTTGAGAATATCAGCTTCTTCCAACGTCTGAGTTTCATCTGTAAGTTCTACATTTGGAAATGTCGTCAACAAAGCAAAGTCACATTGGGCGAAGTCTGATCGGGCATGGATAATAAACTGACGCACATCCATGATCCTAGAGAATGAAACATAATACTGTCTGAATATTCATTAGCTCATTAAGCTATATCTGGTTTTATATAAACCTTTCTTCTCCCCATAACAGCAGCTATCGTGGCTAGTTAGAATAAGATGACCCCTTAATGAACTGATTAGCTAACAAATAACACCCTACACCCCTACAGCAAGATTAGAACAGAAATTATAGTGATCAAGAAGCATGGAGAATGGAACACAAATGGTAACTACCCCTATACATAAAAAATAAAGCTTCTTTTCTCCCGACATATGACTCCATGCTTTCTTACAAATTAAGATACAATTATAGCAAATGTAATGTGGAAGAGCCAATAAACTAGAAGCATTAACAGATATTATACAGGTATGGGACCTGTTATCCAGAATTCTCTGAACTTGGGGTTTTCTGGATAAGAAATCTTTCTGTAATTTGGATCATACCTTAAGTACAAGATATTACAGAGAAACATGGGAAATGGCCATGCTAATATGGGAGATGGCCTTCCCATAATTCAGAGCTTTCTGGATAAGGGGTTTCCAGATAACCATTCACTATGGAATGTCCCACATTTGCAAACAAAACAATTCTGTTTTTTTACAGTATTAGTTTGTTAACAACCACTAGTCTGTTAAGTGCTCATTGCCAAATTCTTTAAATTTAATTATTTTTATTTCTACCTCTCAATAACACACACGTCTTATCTTTTAGTAAATAAATTGGACCCTGGGTTAACTCAGACATTTCTGTTATCTTATGCGATTGCTTGTTCTCACTTAAAGGGGTAGTTCATCTAAAAGGAATTGTTCAGTATAGAAATAAAACTGGGTAAATAGATAGGCAGGGCAAAATAAAAAAATATTTCTAATATAGTTAGTTAGCCAAAAATGTAATGTATAAAGGCTGGAGTGACTGGATGTGTAACATAATAGCCAGAATCCAACTTCCTGCTTTTCAGCTCTCTTGTTTTCCACTGACTCTTTACCTTGGTGACCAGGTACAGTAGTAACCAGTGACTTGAGGGAGGCCACAGGAACATAACTGTTGCTTTTGAACCTGAGCTGCATGTCCCATGTGGCCCCCCTTCAAATCGCTGACTAACTCAAAGCTAAAGAGTTGAAAAGCAGGAAGTTGGATTCTGGCTATTATGTTAGACATCCAGTCTACAAATGTACTGTTATTGTTTCTTTTTATTACTCATCTTTCCATTCAGTCCGCTCTTATTCATATTCCTATTCAAATCAATAGATGATTGCTATGGTAATATGGACCCCACGCTGCCAAAATTGGAAACTGGAAAGCTGCTGAATAAAAAGCTAAATAACTCAAAAGCTACAAATAATAAATACCAATTGCAAATTTTCTCAGAATATCACTCTCCACATCATAATAAAAGTTAACACAAAGGGGAGCAACCCCTTTAAGTTTTGCCCCTGCAACTTAGAGCAACCTTAGATTTCCCCCTTCAAACCTCCTTAAAGGAAAACTATACCCCGAAAATGAATTTTTGAGCAACAGAGTTTATATCAAACCAAGTGATATATTAAAGAATCTTACCAAGCTGGAATATATATTTAAGTAAATATTGCCCTTTTACATCTCTTGCCTTGAACCAGCATTTTGTGATGGTCTGTGTGCTGCCTCAGAGATCACCTGACCAGAAATAATTCAACTCTAACTGTAACAGGAAGAAGTGTGGAAGCAAAAGACACAACTCTGTCTGTTAATTGGCTCGTGTGACCTAACTTTATAGTTTGTTTGGTATGTTTGTGTGCACCGTTGGATCCTAGGATCCCAGGAGGCTGTCCTTATTTTTTAAAATGGCAATTTTCTATTTATGATTACCCAATGGCACATGCTACTAAAAAAGTGTATTATTATGAAAATGGTTTATTTACATGAAGCAGGGTTTTACATATGAGTTGTTTGAGGCAATATCTGTTTATAGAGAACTACATTGTTCGGGGGGTATAGTTTTCCTTTAATAACGCCACACCAGAGGCATTGATTACACTGTTCATAAACTGCAGCTACTGAACGTTTGGGGCCTCTGAGCACATAACAAAAATACAATCTGTGGATTTGCTCTTACCGGTGACTAAGGTTAAATCTTTGTATTAACCGAGTACCATCAGCGAGCCTAATTTGAATTTTGGTTGTTGGGACATGTTCATCGAGGTCAACCTCTATATTGAGAAATCTCTTGTGTTCTTCTTCAGGTGATGATGGAGTACTGATTATTTCAGGAGTAAGGCTGCAAAGAAACAAAAATTGAAGAGCAACTCTTGAATTCATATTTAACTGTATAGTTTACACACATTCAGAAACACGAATGAATCAAGGCAAAAAAAGTGATGAAAAATAAAGTATACTACTGTATGATAAGTGATGCATCTTTGGCATCAACTACAAATATTTTCGATTGCGTGTTGTCAGGTGTTAAGAGTTCAGTTCTGCTAAACTCAAACATCTCATAGAAAAAAAAAAGTGGGCCGAACTGGATAAAGATAATTGCGCTAATTAGTTGAAACACTTATCTGATTTTCTCTGGAAAGCGTTAATATTTGTGATACTGGTAATCTTAGCAAGACAGAAATTACAGTTTATAGATCAAGTAGCAGGAAAGATAAATCTTGCCTGCAGATGGCTGTGTACATGTTGCATTCAAACTGTATATTACATTAACATGGCTAGTCACCTTTAAAAGAAAGGGTGAAGTACTAGAATATTTTACTGCCAACTGCTCTTTAATCTGCAGTAACGTGTTGCCATGCATACATCTGTGGAGCATAGAACAAAGGTAAAATATAAACTACAGCACTGACATGAAAGTCCCTTACAGAGTGCAATGACACTGAAAGGGTTAAATCAATGCTAAGATACTACTTGAGTTAAACAATTTATTTTGGTGACATCCTTTGCCAATTTCAGCCACATTATTTTTCCATGAGGAGACACCATAATGTAGAACTATACTGGCAACCTAAAAGAATAAAAATATGCATAATGTAAATAACACACTGAATGTATCAATTATATTATACATTATATGCCATTTTATATATATATATATATATATATATATATATATATATATATATATATAGATATCAGTATAAAGAACACGGAGCACTCATGGGACTTCAATGGAGTAATGTGTATATGTATGTATGTATATACATACATACAGTATATAACAAAAAATTTACAATATCCATTACAAAACAATACCTTCCAAGCTTTTTTCCTTCTCCACTGAATGCTTTAAATTTTAATCTTGGCTTAATATATTCTTGGTCCTGATGGTCTTCCATATCCAAGTTTACCTGACCTCCATGCACCAGTCGCTGGAGCTCTACTGGAATCTCTCTAAGCAGAGAAATCAGATATTATATTTTTGACAGAATATTATAGGTGAAACATGCATCAATGGGCAAAATCACTAATTGCAGAAAATGCGCTAGCTTTGGCTTTGCCGACATTCGCAGCACTTCACCAAGCAAACTTTTGCCAGCCCGCCATAAATTCACTAAAATATGAATTCGCGCTCAGGGCGGCGAACGTTAGCGAAGTTGCTACAGAAAGGGCATTTACGCTAGCGATGCCTAATTTGTATATTGCACAAAGTTAAACATATAATAGAAGTATATATTACAGCCACTACATTACACAAGCCCAGGAAACCTTTAATAAATAAAATAAAGTTGTCCTATTGCCCTAAACATGTGCCCCCTGTATAGTTGTGTTGCCATATGTTAGGAAATGTAGGGGGGAAGGAGGGTAACCCGCAAAAAGTTAGGCTATTTTTCAGACTATCACCCTAAAAAAAGTAAAAGACGCCAGCATTTTTTTGGGACTTAGAAAAAATTTAAAACTTTTTTTTTTTCAAACTACTATCTATTGTATTGAACGTCGCCAGTCTGACCTGGCGAAGTAAAGTCTAGCGCAAGAGGTAATGTTCAGTAAAATGGGCATCTTAGTGAATTAGCGTAGTTACGTCCCTTCATCAGTGCGAAACTTCACCTGGCATAAGGATGCAAAGTTGCGCTAGTCTATCTACTTCGCTAGTGAATTTTGGCCAGGGACACTGTTAGTAAATTGGCGAAGTTGCAAAATGATGTCACACTGGCGAATAAGCGCTAGATGCTTCACACTTTAGTGAATTTGCCCCTTAGTGAGCTATTATTAAAATAGATTTGTCCCTTACAGCTAATTATTCTGCAAAAAAATGAATAACATTCCAATTTTTAAGATTCAGTGGGGATTTTAATGCCACATTGGGATAAAGAAGGAATTGATTTTTTTAGACCTTTTGCCATACCTCTTGGGTGAACAATATATAGCCAGGCAGTTATAGAGACTGTGTCCCTCTATTACAAGACTGTCAACTAGGTATGATGCAATTATTCCAGGGACTTCACATACCGTAAAATGATCAACACTGCATTTGCACAACTCATTTCTCAAATGAGTCAAATTGCTGTCAGTTTGTAACTTGCCTAGTGGATGAATTAGAATTGTAAACATATATTTACTGAAATAGGGATACAATAGCTAGTAGACGAGCTATTCTGGTTATGCAGTACTAGAATAAAGTAGTCTTCTTTGAGGTTATATCATTTTTGTTACATGTTGGACCACCTACCCCATTATTATGCGTATTAGAACAATTTAACTGTCCATATGAGAAAACAGATCACCATGCCAAATTCACTATGTGCATTGGGTCACTGTATTTCTCAGAACTGTGGAAGTGTGAATATATGCCAGACAAGCTGTGTCGGAATATGTACCAAAGTCTTCACAAATTTACAACCCTATTACTTCAGGATGACTTGAAATATGTAGCAGCATTTAGACCTTTGTAGCATGTTGTGTGTGAGAGAGATTGTGCAAGAAGTCCAATGGATTCGGACCTAATCTCTGTGCCGGCAGTGCACATGTATGACAGAGAGGGGACATTTATGAATGGTGGGGCACAAAACAAAGTGCAAAAAACAGAAGCGCGCTGCCATGTTTTTCATAAATTGAACGCTGCGATGAGCACCAGAATGAACTTGTACATTCCCAGTGCTGGCATTTGGTAGCATTGTATTGATGAGGCAGTAGCTAGCAGAGACGCATAGATGTGCCTTCTCATCCCCATAATTCATATAAAATCAGTCCTCTGGCTGCGCTCACTTCTGGGTTTACATACATGCATATTATTTAACAATGGTATCTATGCTATGTTTTTTTCAAAATGCACCAGTTAAAGGGCACCTATCGCATTAAAAAGTTACTCCCAACCAATGTGTGGGCTGAAAGAGCCTGGAATGCGGGATCTATCAGCCCGCACATTTGGTTGGGGGTAACTTTTTAATGTGATAGGTGCCCTATAATAATACTGCTACAGAGGAATTCTGCATTGAAATCCATTTCTCAAAAGAGAAAACAGATTTTTTTATATTTCATTTTGAGATCTGACATGGGGCTAGACATATTGTCAATTTCCCAGCTGCCCCAAGTCATGTGACTTGTGCTTTAATAAACTTCAATCACTCTTTACTGCTGTACTGCAAGTTGGAGTGACAAAGTATAGATAGATCCCTTTTTGGGAATAGTCTAGGCTCTATTTAAACAATTTGTCAGATGAATTTATGATGAAAGGACAACAACATTCACAGCAACAAAACACTTTTGGCACCCCCAATTTCCTGAAACTGTTCACTTTTAAAAATCCGGTCTGGGATACTTTTTTCTAGTATTTCAGCAGACTGACCAGTCACCGTTTTATATATTCTTTGTGGCCCTACTTGTGAAGTCATGTCTGAACAGAATTGGTAAAAGACGCTGGGTGAAAAAATTGTATTACTAATTGGTTACTAGAGGTTACTGCCTAGGTGCAGCTCTCCACCAGTGTTGGGAAATAAAACTACCTGACTTGCCTACACAGAGCCCCAACTTCATCTCCTGTGGGATGTATTGCAAGGAAGGCATGTCTGATCCCGAACTTCAGTGCTCAACCTCAATAATGATCTTATGAAGCAAACCCCAGCAACAATGTTTCAAGTGGAAAGCATCCCAGAAAAAAAAGAGGCTATTAATTTAGCGAAATGAGAACCAACTTATTCATTTCCTGGTTTTCTAACGGAGATCCTGGACAAGCAGTTAACCAGATACTTTTCTCCAGTGTATTTCTAAACACGTACATGTGCAATTAAGGATCCCATGCAAAATAATATTTTACTCAACAGTTAAGGAAAAGGTAAAGAGCATTTTTTCAATTTAAAATGTATTTTCTTACCCTTTCTTGACGGATTCCAAAAACTCTGCATTTATTGGATCTGAGTAAGACCTCAGTTCTCCGTCATCTAAACTGAAACCATTGCTCCAGAGTTTCAGCAAAATTTGAATCTGAAAAAGTATAACATCATATATTTGTATGTTATGCAGATGTTTGACGTATACACCCATTTATTGTACAGCACGGCAGAATATGTTGGTGCTCTATAAATATGTGTTGCAAATAATAACAATATTACCTAACGGCACCAGATCAACAGTACATAATTTGTAAATAATTGAATGTAAATAAAAATACCTATTGAAATTTCTTACATGCCTTTATGTTTAGGCATATGATACAAAACACACACACACACGCATCATGTTTGCTTTATGTTAGACTTTCACTGTTCCAATGGTAAAGTTCACGGGCACTCAGTAGCACTGGCAGCAGATGAAAAAGCATTACCAACTCAATGGCACAGTGACAGTCGTATACCCTTGAAATGGTCAATTAGCCTTGACTGAGTTATCAGTGACGCATATGACAGCAGATACAGAGAATGGGTAACTCTTAAAAACCATTCCAGTAAAAGTGTTACATTTGATAGCCAACTTGAAATCCACTATAAACTATATATTTGTTACAATGACTTTTTAAGTTTTCAGCTGCTGTTAAATGTTTAAAAAAGTGCATTTGTTCTGTTAGGGCAATGACAAATGAAAACATGGAAAAACATACTTTGTTTCCCCAGCAGAGATTCACATTTGCCATTGGGGAAACATTTGGAGGAGTATAGAAAATCATCCAGCATTTAGAATCACAAGCTTACTTTTCGGTGTGCACGCCAACTGATGTGTTCACCTTCACATCCTTGTAGCAAATTTCCAAAGTAGGTAGCAGCACTCCCATATAGTATTAAAATTGCCTTTATTTCAAAGTATTCATCTGGAACAGCAACGTTTCGGACCACCAGGTCCTTTTTCAAGCTGACAAAGTTAAAAACTGCACCATTTCACTTCCTTAAATAGCCAATAGGGTGAAACAACTGCTAAGGTCAGAAGCAAGTTGGATAAAAAAACTGGGTACACTCACACCAGGTGGTCTGAATAAGGAATATGAACTGTATCCCCTACTATGAACAAACCTTTTTGATATAAAAAATCCTCTGATGTATATATGGCATTTTTATATTTTTAAGTGTTTTTAAAATGACACGTCACTTTGCTTATTTACTAGTGAATATTGTGACTGTATCATTGAAGTAACATGAAGATAAGCATGCTAAATGTATTGCAGATAAAAGTATACAGAATTGCAATTTAATTACATATTGATTGATACTCGTTTCACTAGAGTGATCATTATGATACATTGTAACCACTAGGTGGCATTAGTATGTTGGCTATTTAAGGAAGTGAAATTGTGCAGTTTTTAACTTTGTCAGCTTGAAAAAGGACCTGGTGGTCCGAAACGTTGCTGTGCCAGATGAATACTTTGAAATAAAGGCAATTTTAATACTATATGGGAGTGCTGCTACCTACTTTGGAAACATTTGGAGGAGATTGATCGCACCTGCTAGAGGAGATTAATCGAGAGGCAGCTCCTCTAGGGCAGAAAGGCTATAGGCTACCATTACACAAACTATTAGGCTACAAATGCAAAATCTTATGTTTAAGCCTTCTGTACTAGCCCAAGGCCACCCCAACCTTTTATTATAATGCCAGACCAGGCTGTTTCTTGTTTTACATAAAATGCACTCACTCCTTTAGGTGTCAAACCCCTGTATCTGCTCTGGTTTTTGTCTGAGAACTAAAGATCTGTGCCTATGTAGATACCGCCAGTAGTCCCCCCATCATCTTTTTTGATTGACAGCACATGCTCTGTCAGTGAAGTGATATTAGGGGATGAATCACAATACTGTACACATACAATTCATGACACAAGTTGTAGCAATTCATTCAAATTCACATTACATGGCAGAACAGAAAGCTTTAGGTTAGGGCCAGATGACTGCATATCTCAGCCTGCAATTTCTCCGCAGGCCAAGAATTCACTCCCCAATGCTTCTCCGCTTTTCTCTGCCTGCACCATCTCCGCTCGTGTGCAGACAGAAGAGACGGATTACAACATGAAATGAGACATTTTTGCATTTCGTGACGACATTCGCTCGCAGATCAAAAAACAAGGGCTGCAGCAGGGCAGCTACATTGTCTGTCCCTAGCTTTACGTTCTGCATCAAAACTGATACATTAGACAGCTTTAAGAAGGGGTTGGATGGCTTTTTAGCAAGTGAGGGAATACAGGGTTATGGAAGATAGCTCATTATACAAGTTGATCCAGGGACTAGTCCGATGTACATAGCCGACAGTGCCTAAGCTTACCACCACTACAGCAGCACAAAGCACACATGCAGTATGACTGACCCAAGACATATGGTCAAGATAAAAGATGGGAAACTGCTCTGGACAAATTTGAAGGCATGAATTATTACTGATATAGTATATGTTCCATATTGGTAAAGCTCAGCATATAGAATAAAAGATTTGTAGTCACATTCTTTTCAGACTTTTGTAAATTTTTGGGGGCTAAATCCCCTTTAAAGGAAAATTCATGTAAACTTACTTAGAATGCTCCTCTGAGAATTTTTACATTGATTTTCAGTTTTTAGTGGTTTCTTCTAACCTGCACAGTAAAAACTAAACATTTCTAAAAACATGAACAATAGATTATTTATGTATCAGAGGAGCACTCTGAGTAAGGGTACATCAACTGATTTTTTGTGGGCTATATCCCCTTTAAAATTTGCACAGGTAATCAAATAAGGACCATTATATTATCCAGGTAATTTTCCTATCATGCTCAGGACTACAAGTGCCTGTTGTATTAACATATGTACCTTACTCAAATCAAATCACTTTCTCTAGTACAAAAAGTTGACAAAATTGGTCATGGCTTCCAGTTCTTTGGACAGACTATGGGAAAGAAGCTGTGTTGACTCGTACAGAAAAGGATGAAGGAGAAACCGTGTAATTTATCACAGCATACACTATGAAGAAGCTCATCAAATGATATAAATACTACAGACACTTACCTCTTGCCCTTGTTCGAATGGCTCTTCACCCTGTAGGTATTCTAGTTCCCTTTTTGATGAATCGCCAAGCTTGTAACCTCTACCTGTAAATGTCTAATTTAGAAAAGAATAATAGAGGTGTTTGACTGCCTCTGAGGAGAACTCTGAAACAGTAATAACCTAAATAAGTGATGCTAATAAAATCAGGAGCCAGTAAATGTATGTAAAGTGATGTATGTAAAGCTAACGAATAATTATTCCAAGCAAACAGTAGAAGAAATAAAATAAGTAATGACATTTTGTGGATAAAAGTTAGTCACTGTTACATATTTTTCTATAATCATACTCTTCTGGTGAGGTTTTCTCACATACGATTATGGCCAATATGCATGTAGCATTATCTTCCTATGCTCAACTAATACTAACGATAGGTTCTGTGTAATTTTTTTCATAATTCTAGTGCTGGACGAGTGCTGTCGAGCACAAGACTAATGAAAACTATAGCTATTATAGTGGATGCATAAGAATACTGTAATCAGGCTTCCTGGAAAACAAACTCTGAAACAAGAAAGGGGACATATTGTAGCAGAAGCCACTTCTCACTTTATGTGAGCAGCTATGCAGGCCTGTATCAAAGGTTTAGCATGCCAAAAGGGATTTGAAAGCCTTGAAAGGACATTTGAAAATCATTACTAATGATTATTAATTGCCAAATTACAAAACTGCTGGAGAGGCCATCTAAAGGAAGCTTTAAAGGGCACCAATCATACCTAAAATGATTTACTAAGTAAATACAATATGTGAAAGTTCAAGAAATCTGATTTTTAAAACAGTTAGAATTGTTTGTATAATGTAAATGATCAGCTCACTATACCTTCTGCAAAATCTCCCCTATCTCCACTGCAGTTCTTGGATTTCACTGACTCCTCCTACCTATATCTTCACAGCCAACTGTAGCTCTGAAATCTCGCACATGCTCAGTTGAAATTCCTTGCTTGCCTAATAAACCTACTAAGCTGTTTTGAAATCTGCCAAACTTCTGTGTTAGTGCTGCCACCTTGTGGAAGTTGCTGTGTGCACTTCTCTTGATACTTCTAGAGTTTTCTAAAGCTAGGCATTCTGGGTAGAATACTCAGACAGTGCTACAATCTGAGCATGCTCGTGAACTCATTTGCATGTTGCAGTCAGTGACAAAGTATGGGATTTTTTTAAAAACTGCTGTTTTTTTTTTTAAACTGTACATGTAGTTTGATTAAACATGTTTAGGTTGTACTGGTCAGGTTTTTAATATGTGTTTGATTTTGGCTATGATTGGTGCGCTTTAACAAAAGACATCATATTCCATTAACTGTCAGGCAACTCTTGTGCTTGAAATTCCAACTGCTATATGGTTAAATAAACATGCAAACAAAATTAATTAAAACCAATTGAAAAACTGCTTATAATCTGTCTGTAACATGTTAACATTACTGTAAATGTTAACTTCCCCTTTATAACTATTATTCCATCTATGCCTGTCTGAATTCCTATACTGTGTACAGTTTAAAGCCGTGTTTCAGTTGTAGCGACTTTCCACTACCAGAAAATGCTTCTCTCCTAAACCCTTTTAAGAGACAAGGCAACTAAAAAATAATGCTATTCCATATCAAAGGTCATCACTAACTGAGGTTAAATCATCTACTACTCGCAATGTTGCTTGCCGCAAATGTAATTGGTAAGATGCTGAATATACTGTAAAATAAGTTGCCTTGCCTTTAATTCTTATGATCCCTGTATATTTGAAGTCTTCTGTGATATCACTCTTCTAAGCTGTACATGTAAAGGTCTTGGAGTCTTTCATAACATTTTATCAGACAATAAATGATCTCAGTTGCCCTTAGTTGGATAATGTATGCAATAACATATAGATATAGTTTAAAGCAGTGAGTCCCAAGCAGTGGCTCATGAGCAACATGTTTCTCATCAGCCCCTTGTATGTTGCTTGTGGCCTCAAAACAGGGGCTTATTTTCAATTCCTGACTTGCAGGCACATTTTTGTTGCATAAAAATCAGGTCTAGTACTAAATGGATTTTTATTAAGAAAATAAAAACATTAACAATAAATAAAATCAAACTTCAAAATTTCAAAACAAACAAATCAACTCAAGGAATCACAGGAACATATTCAATATACATCAAAACATTTCACGCATGCAAAATCCACTCCCCTCCACAGCCTATTATTTCCTTTATTGACACTTCTTTCTTTGAATGATATCAAATATATTTCTTTCAAAATGATCTTGGTCATCAAATTTACGGAACCCTCTTGCCTCCCCAAAGTTTTACCACATCTCCTCATCCATAAAGAATATCCGATGACTAGAAAATAATGAACAGGGTCTCTCTATCCAGAGGATGGTTTCTGCTCACAATGCCATAGGCTCTTTCCTCGTAAGTGTTTCTACAGAAACTCTTAATTCGCAAAGTCGTCTACACTTGCTCATAAAGGGCCTTTGAGACCAAACATCCTAACAAAAAGTGATCTACCGTTTCTTCCTCTCCACATTCCCAAGGGCAAAATATAATAACCACTCAGTTAACTCAAATTCCCCCTAACAAATAATTTCCCCTGCAAGGCCAACCATTTTCCATTGATGCATTTAATGCATTCCCCCATAACTTCTGAAGGACAATCTTTCGGGCACAATGAAGAGACATAAAAAGATTTTTTTGTACAGCGGTTTCCTTGATAAATTGTAAATCTCTAAAATGTAAACCCACCCCCCATCTGGACCCCCTTCACTCTACTGCTCTCCATCCAGTCTCTGATAATAGGTGAACCCAGGATCTGACACAGTTTTCCCACAGAGAACACGTCCCTTGACCCAGATTTCCAAAGTTGAATTTAAGGAAAATGCAGGTTGGACAAACTATCCCTAAACCTTCCTCTTTTCTTTGCAGGAATGTTCTCTCTCTTTTTACTGGGTTCAGTCTGTTCCCCCAGATCATCTGGAAAAACAGACTGTAGACTCGAGTATAGAGAAATTCAGGCAAAGGAAACATATAAGCGATAAAGAAAAAAAAAAAAAAAAAAAAAAAAAAAAAAAAAAAAAAAACAAAGGGCTGTCAGTCCAGACAGGGGCTACCAAACAGCCAATCACAGCCCATATTTGGCAGGGACTTTGTTCATGCTTGAGTTGCTCCCCAACTTTTTTTTTTACATTAGAATTACATAGACATTTAATCTCTACAGGTAAAGTTACCCTGGCTTTATAAAAAGCTCCAGAAGATTTGCCGGTGTCATCAATAGGGATAGCTCCATGCTCCTTTGCCTCTTTAAAAAGTTCATTCACAATTTTGCCTGGAGAAGGGACTTTGCCATTACCTGAAAAAGATCTTAAAACAGTTAAATGTAGTTAGTGTTCTATACAGTATAGCTCAATGTTTACAGCAAGCCCTGAAATGATGGTATTTTAAAAGCAAATGCACCAGTCCAGTGCACACACAATTATCATGATAACCATCCAGGCTGATATATAGGGGAATACCAACATGAGCATTACATATATAATACAGCACGAAGAAGCACAGTAAGACAAAGTATATGGGAAGTATGCTATATAGTAGAACAGCACACAGAGCCCACTCATTGAATGAGAAGGAAAAAACGATTATGGTACAGGGAGGGGAGACATAATGCTGGAGACATAATGAGTGGTATATATTTTATGACTTTTTTTGTGCTCCTTTTATGGTTGTTTTCTACATTAGAATTTAAAGATAGGATTAGCTGATATTCACTGGGGGTGCCAATGAGAATATATTCATTAACATTAAACCCTAGTCCAGTGATTTGGCCTGCAGCAAAGTGCAATCGCCTGTGGAACTAGTTCCTCAGCAACACACGGGCACTAACTGCCATCACAGCAACACTCAGCAGGGCATTTCACAACCAGGCCTGGACTGGCAATCTGTGGGTTCTGGCAAATGCCAGAGGGACTGCTGTAACATGCCATAGAAAGTCACTATTTCAAGGGCTGGTGGGGGGCTGTTTGGGCCTCTGTGGAATGCCAAGGCCTATTTTGACTCCCAGTCCAGTCTGCTAGATCATCTAGAGCTCCCGAAGATGTGGCCATGTTGAGACACGTGCATTTGCATAATGAGTGAATGTCGCAACATACTCATTATACATATGATGTCATAAGCGATTTATGCACATGTGCTCTGATCAACATGGAGTTCACAGTGTGAGTGTCCTAGCATTGAGAATTTTCTTTAAAAAAAAAAAAAAAATCTAAGATTACCCCCATCTGGAGTGCAGGCTCTATTAGCCCGCACCTTTGGTTTGGATATGTTTGCCCTTTAATGACTGGGGCCCAAAATTGCATATTCAAGGTTAGGCCTAGTCATTGGCCTTTTTCTGCTAGAGAGCACTTTATTTGCATTAGTAACCACTAAGATTGTTATCCACAAAAAAATACCAAATCCTTCTCTATTATAGGAGCTGTTCACCTTCCAAAGACAAATTCAGTTGTTTTCAGATGGTTCACTATAAACAAAGACTTTCAGTTGCTTTCAATCTTTTATTTTTTACCATCTTTCCAAATTTTAAGTTTAAAATGTAATGTTTGTGTCTCTAGTGTTTCAGTGTGGCAGTTCGGTGATCCAATAACATCTGAACTGTTATATAAAGTAATTGGAAAACATCTTTAATAGTGGTAAACAATCTGATAAGCTGTCATTTTGACATGTCTTATTGTCAACCTTTTTTGAATGTGCATACCCATTATATATGATGAACAATCTGAAACCAACTGTACTGAAAGATGTTTTGAAGGTGAACAATCCTTTTAAGGATATCATCAACAAAATACCATTTAGTGTATAACTGGCATTTATGTTATTTCTACCAATTTGCTTTACTTTGCAAAACTGTTATAGGGCTCCTGAACCTCTTGCCTTGTACAATAAAATCAGTATATAAAATATAGCATTGCCATCTATATTTATTTTTAGGCTTTAGCTCTACTTTAAACATAAAACAAATATAAACTGATTTTAAGTCATAGCACTCGGAAATTAAAATACCACAGAAAACAAAATGCCATGTAATGTAAATAACAAAAATTATCTTCCTTATGGGCAGCACACAGAAGCAGGGCTGGGCTAGGATGGATGGATTGATAGATAGACTGATAGTAAAACAGTGGATTTTGAATGGTTGGGAATAAATTAGCAGTTTTACCTTTCAAATGGATGATCTCTAATTTGCAGCCCTAATACAGGCATTTTTGATGGCTGATCTTGGAACTCATCTTCACACAGTCGAGCCAGTGCCAACTGAGATTAAAATAAATAAATACAGTGGTGAGAATGTGTCACGTGCTTTCAAAAGGGAACTAAGCTTGACCCGATTGAGCAATTGTTTTCCTAATAAAAAAGGAAAACTTCTGAATATGTGTTGGGTAGCGTTGTCTATGAGCAGGGGGTGGGCCAGATGGGCCAGGTGGGCAGATCATGTCAAGGTTCATGTCAGATTTCCTAATTTGAAAATCCAGACAGACACTTTTCACCTGAACAACAAATTGTCGACCCACACCCAACCCTAGCCTAACCCTCTGCACCAGCACCCGACCCGCCACTCTACCTTCCCTTTTATACCAGCATGACCAGCCCCCTTCTTTGACATCATGGAGGGAGCGGGCCGGCACGCATCTATAAATAGACACCTCTGGAAGTGGTCACGGGAGCAAGAATTCAGCCCTAATCCTAATCCGCCCATGACCTAAACTCGCTGATCAACCCGCACATCACTAATGGCAACCCTAGTTGAGGGGCCTAAAATAAATTTGCTGTGGAGCACAGTAATATATAGTTACACAGGGGCAACTATGTGGTGGGGCTTTTATTTCCCCTTTAAAGGTACTATTAAGACACTTGTCACAGTACTGCATTTATACAAAAAAGCAAACAATAGTACTTTGAATCTAGAAAAGTATGGGTAACTTGATGTAGTGTCTACCATGCCGCAGTACAGACACAGCTGCAGTGTGGTACTTTCACCCAGCTAACACCAGTGTGACAGCACTTACATTACAGTCATATGAAAACGTTTGGGAACCCCTTTCAGCCTGCATAAAAATTTACAAGGTAACAGATGTATCTGTCTTTCATTTCCCAGGAACATCTCGGTACTAGGGTATTTTCTAAACAAATATTTTTAGTGAAGCAGTATTCTGCTGCATGTAATTAAATCAAATGTGAAATACTGGCCGTGCAAATATTTGGGTACCCTTGTAATTTTGCTAATTTGAATGCATGTAACTGCTCAATACCGATTACTGGCAACACCAAATTGGCTGGATTAAATTGTTAAACCTTGAACTTCATGCCCAATCATGAGAAAAGGCATTTAAGGCGGCCAATTGCAAGTTGTGCTTCTGTTTGACTCTTGTCGGAAGAGTGACCACATGGGATCCACAAAACAACTGCCAAAAGATCTGAAAACATTTTTCAGTATCACCTATCACGTATCATCAAAAATCTATGAGATGATTTGAAGCAGACTGTCCATGCTCAGCAGCCATAAAATTTAACTGAACTGGAGAGATTTTGTATGGAAAATGGTCAAAAATACTGCCATCAAGACACTCATCAAAGGCTATTGGAGGTGTATTTTACCAGCCTGGCCAGAAATGATGGTTGATCCCAATACTATCAATAGGGAAAAAAGATAAATATATAGGAAGGCTGGTATTTTCCCCAGAAAAGGTGGCAACCCTAAGCTTTTTAAAGGCTGTTACATTTGCAAAAGGAGACTCAACTAAGTACTTATGTGATATATCTGTTGGGGTGCCCACATTTATGCACAGGTCTAATTCTTTATGATGCATGTTTTCTGTTAATCCAATAAACTTTGTGTCACTGCTGAAATACTACTGTTTCCATAAGGCATGTTAAAAGGAATTTGCTACTTGGAAAGCTCGGCCAATGATAAACAAAACTCCAAAGAATCAAGAGGGGTTCCCAGACTTTTTCATATAACTGTACCATTTGAGGTAAAGAAGCCCTAGCACTAGGTCACAAGCCAAATATGTGACCAAACAGAGTCCTGCAGCCTGTCGGGTACCCGCAAAAACCTGCAGAAGTAGTAATTCTGGGTGCAGGTACAGACGCGGGTCGGCTGTTCTGCAGGTCGTGGCTCTACTCAATAGCGCTTTTTACTCCTTTTTCCCTACTTCCGATGATGTCACTTCCAGTTTACAATGACAGCACTTCCTAATTCCTGTTCCTTAACACAGCAGTGGGCCACAATGGATTAATCCCCTCCCCCCCTGCAGTGGGACAGGAAATACCAAATAAAAAGACAGATTCCGCCCCCTGGTCGCCATCTTTTTTTCTCCTGTCGTCACCCCCACTAGCTCCAAGCTGGATGCCTCTCTCCTTCCTGATGTCCTGGGGCCGGGGCGGGTTGCGTCATGAGTGCTTTCAGGAAAACTGATAAAGGCTTGGGCCATGTGTGCCCCCGGCGCTGTAAGCCGCAAACGCACCATGCACGATAAGACGCCGAGGTAAGCCTCCAAGATGGCGCCGGGGCATGAGCAGAGCGCGAACCCGGAAGTGAATGCAGAAATGGTGCTTGAGGCTTGGAGCTAAATTTAAAAGAAGCGCATTGGTTCCCCTGTGGCTGCTGATCCGGTAAGCGGTTTCTTGTGCAGTCAGGAGGGTACTATTGTAAGTATGAGTCCCCTGACCACTGATGTTTAGCCCGCAGGGATCCTCCTGGGACAAGGTTAATGTTTGGGAATGTTTACGTTTTAGGTTGGTTGCTACATCTACGAGAGGATCCCTATTGCATAATGAGCTGTAGAAGGTCTCACTCGGGCTCAATGGGGTGAGTCCTTGTTTGAACACAACAGAGAGGGAGAAAAGTGAAATTCTAAAGGATCGTTTTCTCTTAATAGGAGTCTTCCAATCAGAGAGGGAATTAGAAGAAAATTGGTGAGGACAGAATGCGATTCATGCTCTGACTATGCTCTTCCAGATAAGAGGTTGTGTGCTAAATGTCTACGTGATGCTTCTGGTGCTGACTCAACACAGATGTCGGACGTGATGAATTGGATGAAGGAAACGATAAATCAGTCAGTATCCTCTATGATGTCGCAAGTCACTGACAATGTCCTTAGGAATTTGGGCCGAGGGCCGCCTGAAGCGGACAGGAGTGACTTAATCAGAGGGTCACAAGAAATTAGAATGATTACCCCTTCAACAGCAGACATGTCAGAGGTATCAAGTGAATCTGAAGGAGAAATTTCAGAAGGAGACTCGCTGCAGGACGAAGATTCTGTCTTTAACACTGATATGGTGGAACCACTTATTAAGGCTATAAGAAGGACTTTGGAATTGGAAGATCAAGGAAAATCTCCTGTTAAACAGCATAAAATGTTTAAATCTGCCGTTAAAAATAATCATCTCTTCCCAGTTCATGAAATTATTAAATCCACCATTCAGTCGGAATGGGAGAATCTTGATAGGAAGCAAGTAGTTCCTAGAAAGTTATAAAATCTACTTCCATTTCCTGCAGACGTGGCGAAATCCTGGGAGAACCCTCTCAAGGTTGATGCGGCCATTACCAGAATAGTCAGGAAAACTACCCTTCCGGTGGATGAGGGGGTATTCCTTGAAGGACACCATGGAAAGGCGACAGGATGGGGCCCTTAAGAGGGTTTACGTCTCTGGTGGAACATCCTGTAAATCAGCAATAGCTATAACATCTGTCACAAGGGCCAATAAAATTTGGCTCCAGGAGCTAGAAGATGCTATTAAAGCTGGTACTGATAGGGATAAGCTAGTTGAGCTTCTCCAGGATGTAAAAGTTGCTAATGATTTCGGTGCTGAAGCATCTCTAGAATCTATAACATTGACGCCTAAATCCATGAGCCTTTCGGTGGTGGCCAGAAGGGGATTACATTTGAGACAATGGCATGCTGGCTCTCAGTCGAAGCATAACTTCTATTTAAAGGGAACCTCCTATTCGGACCAGTGTTGGATCAAATTATTTCCAAGGCTTCAGCTGGCAAATCCTCATTCCTCCCACAGGAACGTAGGGAGAAAAGAAATACGGTTAGAAACATCAGAGGAGGTTTCAGAGTGGCTAGACAATACAAGCCGGGAAAGTCTTTGTCTAGACAATGGAAACAAGGGCCGAATTTCAGGAACCAGTACTTTCAGTCCAAAGGAACCAACGTTAAACCTGAGAAGCCCAGATCATGAAGGTGTGGGAGCCCCATTGTACGTGGGAGCAAGATTATCAATGTTCAGTGCAATGTGGGCTCGAGTATGTCCAAACAAGTGGGTTCTAGACATCATCTCAGTGGGATACAGATTAAATCTGCACGGAAAACCTCCTCATCAGTTCCTCTCATCAGACGAACCAAGATCCGCAAAAAGATCCCTCAATTTAAGATCCATCATCCAAAGTTTATTGGAAGACAAAGTCATATCCATGGTCCCTCAAGAACAGAGGTTTTTAGGAAATTATTCCCATCTTTTTCTCAGGCAGAAGTAGAACGGAGAATTCAGAGTGATACTCAACCTCAGAACACTAAATCAGCAGTTGGAGGTCCCACAAATTTATTTCTAAACTGGTGTCCCGATTTCATACCACTCAGGACATCGTTTTACATACCTTCTTTCCTAATCCTAGATCTGATGTTGAGCATAGATGGCACAAATTAGATGTGGTGAGATGCTTTAATATCTATCTGGAAAGGGTCCTGCGCATAAGATCTTCGGACTCTCTCTTTATTATCCCGCAGGGAAAAAAAGCAGGGGCTCAGCCCTCCAAATCCACAATAGCAGGATGGATCAAAGAGTGCATCAGGATTGCCTACACCTTAAATTCCAACATAGTACCCACTACCATTAAGGCACATTCTACTAGAGGCATGGCGACTTCCTGGGCCTTTCAGGCTGGGGTCACTTCTGAAGAAATCTGCAGGGCAGCAGTTTAGTCATCTTTTCATACCTTCGTGAACCATTACAAATTTGCAAGCAAATCTTCCTCTTTTGTGACCTCAGTGTTGAATTCCGCATTAAATGTTTAAACTTTCCCTCCCTCTTTTTGTTGTGTTTTTCTTTGGTACATGCCATTGTGGCCCACTGCCTTGTTGAGGAACAGGAATAGGGAAAAATCATATCATACTTACCGAGATTTTCCTTTCCTGGACTGTAACACGGCAGTGGACATGGCTTCGAAGATTCCGACTCCGGGATTTAAAGATGGGGGGGGGGGAAGCTTTTTATTTGATATTTCCTGTCCCACCGCAGGGCGGGAGGGGATTAACCCATTGTGGCCCACTGCCGTGTTACAGTCCAGGAAACGAAAATCTCGGTAAGTATGATATGATTTTCCCTATTCTTGATGGTTAGCAGCTTGGCGAGAAGGTACTTGCGGGTCGGGTAGCGGGTAAGAATGCGGGTTGGGGCCCTCGCAGGACTCTAGCACAAAATACTTGTCCCAACACCTGAACAGCATACCTCCCAACATTTTGGAAGTAAAAAGAGGGACAATTTTTTTTTGTTTGACCACACCCGTATTTGTGGTCACACCCCCTAATTACCATGTTCATTTTACTAAATTTGGCAGATTGCGAAAGTTTGAAAATATTTCTCCTGTTACAATTACTTGTTTTCTTATCTCAAAAGTGTTACAAAGCACCTTATTTGCGCCTGTTAATTGGCTTTTGGCAGAGAGCCCAGAACAGCTAAGTTAGAAACTTTGATTCTTTTTCTGGCTGTTCAGTGCAGGGAAAAGAGGGACTTTCCAGTACAAATGAGGGACTGCAGGTTGAATTGTCAAAAGAAGGTATGTCCCTCCAAAAAAGGGACAGTTGGGAGGTATCAGGAATAAATAAAGTGGCCATAAGCTGCTCATGTGCCTCAGACTGCTTAACCCAGGCTGTGCTGCGCTCTGTCACACTAGCAGCCGTGCAATTCCAGCTAGAGCACGCTGATGCATGCAGAATGCAAGCAACACACGCGTATTCAAGCATCTGCGCCGCTTAGTATGCACCTATGTAAAGTTCTGAGCTACACATACACAGATAAGCGAGCACAAAGCAGCGCCCACTGCCAGTCACACACCTGCAGGTCCAATACCGAGGGTCTGAGCGAATCCTTTAGTTCCGCCTCTTCCACCCCCACTTCTCCTCCGTCCTCGCCACATGCTTGGCCCTCCTCCTCTTCTTCACCCGCACCGTCGTCCCCTTCCTCGGAATTTTCTCTATCCTCCATGTTTAATCAAGAAATCTGCTCCAAGCGGCCGCACCGTGCATCACCCGTCGCTGCCTCAGCACTGTGGCATTGTCATAGCAAAACATCTGGGAGTCTGGGAAGAGAGCACTGCAGTGCAGGTGATTTGTTTGGGAATTTTGAGTGGAACAGTGCAGTAGATGTTGGGTAGCTTGTCAGTTATATCATGTACAAACATTCAATGTATTTGTATTCATATGCAGTGAGGCTGTTTGAATTATATATATATATGTTTATTTCCTTCAGAGACACCACACATTCTTTAAAAACTTAATAAAGAGATACTGTCATGGAAAAATATGAAAATTGTTGTCATTCATATACTTATTGAAATTTTCTTTTCCTGGCCACTATTAATGTCAACATAAAACACTGGGTAATTTCCTCGCCCCCAGTGTTTTATGTTGACATTAATAGTGGCCAGGAAAAATGTTTTTTTTTTTTTTTTCAAAAGCATCATTTAATAGTGCTGCTCCTGCAGATGCAGTTGACCTGCAGACTTTCAGCTTTAATTCAGTCGGTTGAACCAAAAGATTGCATAAAAATTTGGGGAACTAAAGTCTTTTTTTAACACAATCAATGCATTTCATGGACTCAAAAGTAACAGGACAAATAAAAAAACTGAAAATAAAATGTTAATTTCTAATACCTGGTTGAAACCCTTTGCTGGCAATGACAGCCTGAAGTCTTGAACTCATGGACATCACCAGATTCTGTAAGGCTCTGCCAGGCCTTTACTGCAGCAGCAGCAGCAGCTTTCCGTTGCTGTTTGTTTGTGGGATTTTCTGTCCAAAGTTTAGTCTTCAACAAGTGAAATGCATGCACATTTGGGTTCAGATTAGGTGACTGACTTGGGCCATTCAAGAATGCTTTAATAAACTCCTGGGTTGCTTTGGCTTTATGTTTTGGGTCACTGTCCATCTGTATTATGAAACTCCTCCCAATCAATTTGACTGCATTTAGCTGGATTTGAGCAGATAGTATAGGGTAAATTTATCAGAGTGAAGTTCCGCCACTAGAGGGAAATTCCATCGCTCTCCATTAATTTCTATGGGATTTTGAAAGGCCTATTTATCAATGGGTTTTTCTGTTTCTGCAGCTTAAAGGGCAAGGAAAGGCAAAGAAATAAAATCCCATTTTTACTTTATTTAATGAAAAAGAAATCTATCTCCAGTATACTTTAATTTCAAAAAAGGTAACGTTTTTATAAGAAACTTGACTGTATGCAGTGAAATTCTCCCTAACTTCTGGCAGGGAAACAATCATACTTATGAACAGCAGGAGGAGCCCCTGCCTTACTTACCAGCCATGCAGAACTCAAGCAGCTTTGTTTTTTGATCATTTATGACAATCCCTAAGAAGCCCAGACCACACTGAGCATGTGCATGTAGTCTAGTCTTGCAAAGATGTATAACAAAGTTACAAGATGACAGCCCCTGTGGCCAACTTTGAAAGCATAAATCATTTGTTTGATTAGGCTTGTGGTGCAGTAAGTTAATGTTTATGTTTAGTATACAAAATACAGCATTTCTAGCCTTATTCTATTTTAGACTTTCCTTGCCCTTTAAGGAGGGCTTGTTTCACTTGCATGGAGAGCTCCTTTGACCCATGTTGTCTATTTACAATAAAATCTTCCACATACAAGCACCCCCCCCCTCAAATCAAGGGCTTTTATCCACTTAATTGATAATGACATAATGAAAGAATTGCCCACACCTGCCCATGAAATAGCCTTTGAGCCAATTGTCCAATAATTTTTGAGCCTCTGAAATTTGTGTTAAAAAAAAGGCTTTAGTTCATTTTTATGCAATTTTTCATTCAACCCACTGAATTAAAGCTGAAAGTCTGCAGTTCAACTGCATCTGAGTTGTTTCATTTAAAATTAATTGTGGTAATGTACAGAGCCAAATTTAGAAAAATGTTGTCTCTGTCCAAATATTTATGGACCTAACTGTATATTATTGTGGGTGCAAAGAACATGCCCTTTTCCTTAGGTCAGTTATGACAAAACAAAAAACACACTTTCTAGAATTTCTAGACTAGTCCAATGCATGCCTTAGCAAACACAATAAAATGCTTTAATATGCTTAAAACATGTAAAATAGCAATACATATACATTACAAACAATAGCATATACATACCACTAGTGTTCACAGTGCAAATGAGCAAATATGCTAAAGCAGAGAGATTAGATGGCCCCTGCCCTGTTCACACCTCAGATTCAGGCTGTAAAAGCCCTGCATTGTTCAAGTATTTATACTTTTAACACCTTTAAATGTCTGCATTGTTCACACCTATAAGACCCTCTATTAATCACATCTCAAACTGTCAGTCGTGGGCATTGTTCACTCCTCATATTAACTGCAGGAGCAGCACTGTCACTGTGTCACTGTACCTAGTACAATACATTCTGTTCATCTTAGAGTGGTCCTGGTAGGTCTCCTACCCTGCTTGACCTGTAATTTCTCTATCCTACCTCTGTGTGCCCTAGTCTGCCTGTCCAACTCTGCCTGTGTGTGCCATACTCTGCCTGCCCTATGCTCCATGTGTGTACCGTATTCTGAGTGTCCTATGATCCCTGTGTGTGCCATATTATGCCTGGCCTAAGCTCCATGTATGTACCATAATCTGCCTGCTCTATACTCCTTGTGTGTGCCACAATCTGCCTGTTTTATGCCCCATGCCCTGTGTGTACCATACTCTGCCTGTCCTATGCTCCCCGTGTGCCATACTCTGCCTGTCATATGTTCCCGGTGTGTGCCATACTCTGCTTGCCCTATGCTTCATGAGTGTACCATATTGTGCCTGCCCTATGCTCCCTGTGTGTGCCATACTAAGCATGTCCTATGCTCCCTGTGTGTGCCATACACTGCCTGCCCTACTCTGTATATGTGTGCAATACTCTGCTTGCAGAGTATTAGGGTTAGGGTTTTTTACCATTTGGAAATAGTTTTTAGGGGGTCCCAAAGGTGTTTAGTCATGTTCTGGAGGTTGCTGTGCTATCCACGGAGGGGATGAGGCGACATATGTATTTAAGTGTATGTCTTAATATGGCTTAAACGTTTTTCACAAATGAGTGATATCCCTGCAGTAAGCACCAACCATTTGGTTTTTGGTGTGCTACCAAATGTGGGTATCTTCTTAACATTTCTTGTGAAAACATGGGTGTGGTTTTTAAAAAGGGGAGTGGTCAACATATCAGCCCTCCACCATATAGGCCAGAAAAATTCAGACCCTCTGTACCACAGCAGTTGGACAGCACTGACTTACAGTAAGGCCTGCAGGAGGGCACTACAGAGGTGCCACTTGAGATTGCCTGTTTTCTTTCCTTCTCCTGTGGGGTAACTCCAACCTCCCTCATCTTCATAATTTAATTAGAACTTTAGGTGATGCTAGTGATCATTGTAAAATCTTCATTAAAATGGATTGAGCACAAGCCAATGCAGTATTTTGCAGCATTCCAGTGTTGTTAATGTAACAATGTTCTGCCTGATAGCATCTGGATTAAAGGGGGTGTTCACCTTCAAACAACTAGTGGTTTTGAGATAGAGCACCAGAAATAATGAAATTTAACATTTACTTTCTATTTTCTATGTGTCACAGTTTTTCTTATATTGAAGTGTAAAGTGTCATTTTTCACCTTCAAAATAGCTCGGGGGGGGGGTCGCCAACCCTGTAAAATGTTCTAAATTGATGCATTTAGTTGATACATTTCTTATCTTTGTCCCTGTTGAGCAGAATCGTTTCATTACAGACAGATGTTAGAACTGACACAATAGTTGCTAATACTCCAGAGATGCGGCTGAGAAATGTATCAACTAAATGTTGCAAAATTTTAAGTTTCGAATCTGAACCTGAATTACTGAGCTGCCAGACTCAAACACCAGAGACAAGGACATTAAAGAAGGAAACTTTAAAAAGTGGGGGTCATTTATAAAGTACGTGCAGTAGAGTCCTGCGCGGGTCCATTTTTTGGGACCCGAACCCGACCCGTACCCGCAACCCGAACCCGCGACCCGCATTTTTACCCGCTTGGACCCGCACCCGCAACCCGTGATCCGCAACCCGGACCCGCGACCCGCTGACCATCAAGAATCAGGAAGTGCTGTCATCATAAACAGGAAGTGACATCAGCGGAAGTAGCCAGGATCAGAAAAAAAAGGAGTAAAACAGGAAGTGCTGTCATTGTAAACCGGATGTGACATCATCGGTAGTGGAAATGCCTATAGCGAGGATCCGCGACCCGACCCTAAACCCGCCAACCTGCAGGACCACCGGCCCGCTTCTATACCCGCACCCAGAAATTCTTCGAGCAACCCGCAGGGTACCGCGGGATTTTGCGGGTAACCCGCGGGTACCCGACCCGCTGCAGGACTCTAACGTGCAGTGCATAATTGTTTGCATATGGTTGTTTTGCCCATGCACTGCTGTGCCCGTCTTTCCAGTTTTTGCTAATTCGCATTATGAATACATTGGGTCTTTGCGTTCAGGCACTTTGCAAGGTTGCTGTGTGCAAAAATTGCATTGACGGTAACTTAAATTTACGAAACGGTTTTGCTCATATTTTCTCAGCCATTAATTCAAATGCAGAGTGTGCGCATAAATATTCGCAATTTGCCATATTTAAAAAGCTCTTATAGATATTCACAATGTGAAAAACAAATTCGCTAATCTGCTCTTATTCAGCTTTATAAATATAAACTGGCACAGGGCAAATATATTCACTTTGTGAACCAATTTGCCCTGTGCAAAGTTTATAAATAAGCCCCAGGAAGCCTTATCAGAAAGGTCCACCCTCAAAGTAGTGCTGACCTGAGCCCTCTGTCAAAAGAAACACTGCATTTCTTTCCTTCTATTGCATACACATGGGCTTCTGTATCAGACTTCCTGCCTGCATCTTAAATCTCCTTGCCCTGGGTGTGAGCATGCTCAGTTTGCTCCTCTTCCCCCCCCCCCCCCCCCCCCCCCCTTCTCTGCTGTAATCTGAGCCCAGAGCTATAAGAGAGCAGGGAGAGACTCAGGCAGGAAGTGATGTCACACAAAAGCTAATACTGCTGCTGTTATCCTAAACCAGGTGTCGGTAACCTGCGGCTCCGGAGCCACATGAGGCTCTTCATCCCGATTGCTCCGGCTCCAACTCTGCCCAGTTAACTCAAATATATAGTGCCCACCGGCATCATTAAAGGTGATTTCACTGTGCTTAGAAGTGTAAAGACCCCTATCTCTCCAGCGTCCAGCCAAATGAACACATGTTCTGCAGTGCAAGCCTAATCATCCTGACATCTAATGTCTAATACCATGATTCCCAATCAGTGGCTTAAATGCAATACCCTCTGCTGTTGCTCCCAGTAGACCAAGAGCTCATTTTTTAAATTCCTGGCTCAAAATCAAATTTTGGAAGTATAAATACACAATTGTATTGCCAAATACAGTCCACACTAGGCAATCAGTTAACCAACCATAGCTTTTTATTGGCAACCTCCAGCATTTGTGAGGCTCTCCAAATTTTGTACAGGTATGGAACCTGTTATCCAGAATGCTCTGGACCTGGGGCTTTCAGGATAATGGATCTTTCAGTGATTTGGATCTTCATACCTTAAGACTACTAGAAAATCAAGTTAACATTAAATAAACCCAGTAGGCTGGTTTTGCTTCCAATAAGGATTAATATCTTAGTTTTGATCATGTACGAGCTACTGTTTTATTATCACAGAGAAAGGAAACCATTCAAAAATAATCTTCGATTATTTGTATAAAATATGGGAGACAGCCTTTCCGTAATTCGGAGCATTCTGGATAACAGGTTTCCAGATAACGGATTCCATACCTGTACAATCAAATGTGGCTCAGTTAAAACAGCAGTGTATCCTCCATATGAAGGGAAGCAAATCCTCCCAACAAATGCATAACCAAAAGAATTAAGAACTAACTTCAAGGGGTGGTTCACCTTCAAGTTAACTTTTAGTATATTGTAGAAGGGCCAATTCTAAGAAACTTTTCATTTGGTCTTCATTATTTATTTTTCATAGATTTGCCATTTTCTTCTGCTTCTTTGCAGCTTTCAAATGGGGGTCACTGACACCATTTAAAAACAAATGCTCTGTAAGGCTACAAATATAGTTATTGCCACTTTTTATTACTTATTATTCTATTCAGTCCCTCTCCTATTCATATTCCAGTCTCTTATTCAAATCAATGCAGGGTTGCTAGGATAATTCGTACCCTAGCAACCAGATTTCTGACACTGCAAACTAGAGAGCTGCTGAATAAAAAGCTAAATAACTATACAACCACAAATAATAAAAAATCAAAGCCAATTGCAAATTGTCTCAGAATATCCCTCTCTACATCATACTAAAAGTTAATTCAAAGATGAACAACCCCTTTCATAATAACACACTTGCTTTTGAAATGTTGGACAGTCAGGTGCCCACATATTGTATACAGTAATGTATACAGTAAAATGTGTGTGTATAAATGTTGATCTAGGGAAAGGTCAAGTTGCCATTTTGTTAGGGTGCTTTTCCCCATATTCGGATGGAGGTTCAGGTGGGAATTATTACAGGGAAGGGTTGTTGCAGCCTCGTCTTAATAATTACAATTTATAGTTAACTTCATATTTTTGTCACAAAATGACTTGCTTTAGCTTCCTGTCTATACAAACTGCTGCTGTAAGCTACTGGACATTTATGGGATTTTACTAGAATTAATATTACCCTAGCACACAGTTTCTCTTGTCTAAATATAACATTTGAAAATATTTAACTCTTACCTAGTAAAAGTCTCAGAGAGTAAACCCAATTGGATTTTAAGATTGATCTGTGGCCAAGATATCTCTTTTCTCATGGCCTGTGGGTCTTATCATGATGCTTTGATGGTTTCACAGAATTTACGTGGGCTGGAACAAAAATAAGATGAGTAATTATTCTTTAATTTTAGATTTTGGAACCACAGAACCATAAAGATGTAAGATTTGAGGAAATCCCAGCAGCACTGGCTTAATTAAGGGATGTCTGCTCCACTTCTAATGAAATGCTCTGGCCTCTATTTGAGGAGACATTATTTGAATAAGTAACATTCTGAACGGCAAATATTATTCGATTTAGGATTTCATCAGGATTCAGCCTTCTTCAGCAGGATTCAGATTTGGCTAAATCCAGGCACTGGATGGCAGAACCAAGTCCTTAAAATCATGACTTTTTGTCACACAAACAAGGAAATTTAATTCTTAACGGTTGTCTTTGATGTATCTCTGAAATCAATAATTTTAACGGAAAACTATACCCCGAAAATGAATACTTGAGCAACAGATGTTGTTAACACAGTAAAAACTGTATTTATGAGCTTATATCCTTTGAGTACAGGTATAGGACCTGTTATCCAGAATGCTCAGATCCTGGGAGTTTCCAGATGATGGATATTTCCGTAATTTGGATTTTTATACCTTAAGTCTACTAGAAAATCACATAAACATTAAATAAATCTGAATCGCTTGTCTTAATTTACTGTTTTATTTAAAAAATTTGAATTATTTGATTTTAATGGAGTCTATGGGGGACTGTGTTCCAGTCCAATACAAGGGAGGGCCCAGTTGTAAATTTACATACCAGGGACCTTAGGGGTCTAGTTATGCCACTGTGTGCAGCATAGATCCTACTTCTTCATTGCATCACCAACACATTGCATTTGGAGTATGATACATTTTGTGAAGTATATCAGGGATCTATACCACCTTGATATAACTTTGAAATGTGTCTCTTGTACCTTGCGAACTATAGAGAATTTGTGGGTGAGCAGGAAACAGGGTTCCCATTGCTCATTAGTACATGTATTCCTCAGTTCCCTTTCCCATTTGAGGGTATATTTTGGACTCTGTTATTTTATACAGTAAACAAGTCAGGTGGGTAGGGGGCTGCTTAGCTAAGCAGTCATTTTCAAAGGGAGATGTAGTTTCAGTGGTTATCTGTTTATTCTCGGGTCTGTAGAACCAATGCTTTAGTTGGGCATATTTTAATATTTTTAATATTTTTTTTTTATATTTTTAACATAATTATAGCAGATACATTTCAAAAATGTATCTGCTATAATTAGTGTTTCCCTACAAATCAAGGGTAGATGGTTAAGCTTTGGCCTTTGTATATCATGTAACCACCATAAGGCCTGCAGTGGCCTGTCAATTAAAGATTGTTCGATTTGGATCCATAGTTTTGTACCCTGAAAATTGAACTACTCAGCAGTCCTTCCCAACATGGTAGCTCTCAGGTACTTTTTAAAATCTGGCATGCCCAGTCCTCCCTGCAGCTTGCTACGAGATAGAACTTTTTTTCTTAGCCTGGGTTTTCCCTTGGCCCAAATAAATTATGTGATTGCAGAGGTAAGTGTACTGAAGAGTTGCTGTGAAGGTTTGAACGGAATAGTGTGTAATAGATACAGGCAGTATATTCATTTTGATAATATTAATCCTCCCAAACCACGAAATGGTAGGGAGCTGCCAGTTTATAAGATCCTGACTTATTTGCTGCATTAGCATTGTGTAATTTAGCAGGTTAGTGTGAAGTAGGTTGGTTGTAATATGAATTCCCAAATATATGATTGCTTCTGTTTTCCACTGAAAGAGAAAATTGGCTTGTAATTATTGTTGCATAGCCAGACTGTCACGGTCGGCACCCAATACCAGAACAAATGCCAAGCACCCCGGTCTCGGCTCGTGCTTCACCAGTAATGTGACCGCCTTTGGCTTCGGGAGGAGCCCTCAGCTACTCAGATGCCACCTGGACTTAAACGAGAGGTACAGAGCAAGAGTTCTGGCCAGCAATGGGGCATGACTGTATTGAAAGTCTTTAAGGTCAAAGGTCACGGTACAAACAGAGACTTGATTCTCTTTCAATGATACCAAACAGGGCTAGCCTATACCCACCAGTTAGGAGGGATGGTTCCTGGGGGACTGGAACATGCAGCCACATTAGCAGGCCCGGACTGGCAATCTGTGGGTTCGGGCAAATGCCTGGGTGGTCAATTGCTTTAAAATGTAAATGGACTGCTCACCTAAAAATGCAAATTAGGTCTGTCTTTAATATGTAAATTAGCCAATCACTTTAGAAATGTAAATGAGCTGTCCATAATAGCCAGTCACAGCTAAGCCAATGCCTGCATTTGTTAGTACCTGTATCGGCATATGGGAGGAACCAGGAATTCTGAACAACTTCAGTTAGTAATTAGAGTTGTTTGCTATAAACCCAGTCCCTTTTGATTATTATAGGTATGTTGGCAACAGGAGGATCCATGCTCAGAACAATCACTTTAGCCTGTATATGCAACACTATGATATGTAGCATTAATTGCATGAGACAGACTAGTCTCTTCAAGTATGACACACTTTGGCCCTGTGATACACATGGTAATTATAGTCCTCCAGGGTACATGGTCTAGCTGGAGACACACAAAGGAAAATTTTGAATTTACTGTAAGTATAGGGTCACTAATCCATCTGATAGAATAGTTGTGCTAGAAACTAGGGGGAGATATTTGTTGCAAGGACCAGTTCCAGCACATAGGGTGTATAATATTGCTGGGGATTATATGGTACATATAATACTTACAATATTTATTCATAAACACTAGTTCTAGTTAGGGTTGCCACCTTTTTAAACTTTGCTTACCGGCCGGCGGGGCCAAAAAGGGGGCGTGCCGTGACGTCAAAGGGGGCGTGCCGTGCCATCAAAGGGGCGGAGCCACACGAGCGATCGGCTGAAGACTGAGAAAGGTAAGTTTTTCATTGGATTTAGGCAAGGCAAGGGCCATTTTTAAGGGGTATTACAAATTTACCGGCAGCTACATTGCCGGTAAATTTGTAATACCGGCCCCGGCCTTGGCTGGTGTTTACCGGCTAGGCCGGTAAAATACCGGCCGGGTGGCAACCCTAGTTCTAGTTAACCTTGGGGTTTGAAATATATATCATGCTTTGCATTTGCAGGAATACATGGGCTGCTTTGACTCTTTTGCCAAGGCTGCTTTTTCCTCCCAGTCTGGCCCTGGACACCACAGCAAAATAAATTTAAAGAACACCTAAACTTTGAGGGGAGGGAATACATTTTCTTACACTAAAGTATCAGTGCCCCCACTTGACCCCTTGGAGTATTGCCTGGTCTCATCTATGTTACACCCCTCGCTATCATTGTTGTTGCCCTAGGGGCAGGAGAAATTCAGCCATTCCACACCTAGAAACAGCGGGACACTGAATAGCCACACCCGAGTGCTGAGGAGCACAACATCTGGGGGGGAGGAGGAGCACAACATCTGGAGCGGGGGAACGCCTGCCTGGTAGAGGCAACTGAGTTCCAGGGACGCGCACAGCCGCCCCCGGGAGGATACTTACACCCCTTCTTCATGGTAAACGAAGAAAATAATGTTTCCAAAGGTTAATGGGACAGCTTACCTGCCGGCAGGCGTATAAGTGGAAGCTCTTCCCGTTAATTGCGAACTAGTCCTCCTCACAGCCGCCTTCTCCCAACCTGTCTCCTCAGAGCACTGACGTCATGGGACTTGGCTAGCGCTCACAGGAAGACAAAGGCTAGTGCACAGTCTCGCGGAGAAGGAGAGAACAGGAAGACGGAGAGTGGGTGGGATCAAACCAGGTGACGTAAAAGTAGCGCTGGTGACTGTTGCTACGGGTAACGGGATGTTGGAGGCTGATTTAGTGGTGTGTTGCTATTTTAATAAGCCAGTTTCCTCAACTCTCACTTTCTGACAGAAAACACGCAAAATCAGTTGCCAGGAGAGTCTTTCTTTAGAGTAATGGCCAGTACAAATGATGCTTTAACACCCCAAATATTGTTATTTAAAGGAAAACTATACCCCCCCCCAACAATGTAGGTCTTTTGCATTTTTTAATAGCTGCATGCGCAAAATGTCTTAAATATATTGATAATGGGTTGAGTGCAGAGGACCTCTTGTATTTGTCTGTATTTTGTGGTCACAACCTTATTGCACCCCTGCCTAATGGTTTTAAAAATTAGTGGTGAGCACAACTTTTCCTTGTTTACTTAATTTGATATAAACCATCTATCGCTTAAGTACTTTGGGGGCATAGTTGTCCTTTAAAGAGACTGCCAGGCCAGCTCTATTGAGCATGACCTCCTTTATCTTATGTATGCATTAGTAACGGTATGTAATTTGTACTTACCCATATATACTCGAGTATAAGCCGCCCCGAGTATAAGCCGAGGTACCTAATTTTACCCACAAAAACTGGGAAAACTTATTGACTCGAGTATAAGCCCAGGGTGAGAAATTCGGCAGCAACTGGTAACACACAGCTAAGGTTGCCACCTGGCCGGTATTTTTGATGGTTGATCCCAATGTTATTAATAGGAAAAAAAGATAAATATATAGGAAGGCTGGTATTTTTTTCAAGAAAAGGTGGCAACCCTACACACAGCGTAACTTAGAATCAATGCCAATCTCCCTCTTCCCTCACTCACTGCCATTGTTTCTCTGCCCTCACTCACTGACAGTGTCCTCCTGACCTCTGTCCCTATTGCAATGGCCTCTGTCCAGAAGAGTGTTGCGACTAAGGTTACCACCTTTTGTAAAAAATTTTACCGGCTGGTGGGGGGCGGGGTAAAAAGGGATGGGGTGTGATGTAAAAATGGGCGGAGCGTGATGTCACAGAGGCGGAGCCACAGCGAGCGATCGGCTGAAGACGTGAGAAAGGTAAGTTTTAATTGGATTTAAGGCAGGGCAAGGGCCTTTTTTAAGGGGTATTACAAATTTACCAGCAGCTACATTGCCAGTTAATTTGTAGTACCGGCACCGGTCTTGGCTGGTGTTTTACTGGCTAGGCCGGTAAAATACCGGATGGGTGGCAACCCTAGTTGCGACCCCAGTAACTTACCACTGTCCACCCGGGCAAGCTGGGTCTCTGCATAAGTACAATCAGTATCAATGTTGGGACATTCCTAGAGGAGAAATGCATAAAATGCTGTTCCCATGCACTGTATATGTACATTTCTCTTTGAGCTGTCTCCCCCACCTGGATCAACTCCTCCTCAGCGTAAATACCAATCAGATCAGCCCTGTCCACCATCGCCGGCCTGGATCTCCCTAAGCAAGGATGCTCAGTTTGTATAGCACTTCCCCCCCTCCCCACTGCCCTCACTTTTTATCAGCGTCAGTTTTGGTTCTTCTTATTATTCTTCCCTGCGCTCTGGAATATGCTATGCTCCTAGACTCTTGCTCAAGCCGCATGAGATCCGCGTCAGGAACTAAGTTCTGGTACAGACGGTCGAGCACCGGAAGTGTCCAGCGGGTATTGACTTACACTGTGTGACCTGCAAGATGTTTGGGCGTGATGCTGAGGAGAACCCCAGTGGTGAGAAGCTGTGGGTGGGCAGCCACCGCAGGGACCCAGAAGATGTGGCAGGCCAGCAGGGGGCAGGTGATCTATTTCAAGGGGCCAGGCACCTTTTTCTCCTTTTTGCATAGGAGAATAGAATACGAAAACACGTTCGTGGATATTTGGCTGGTACTAGTTCTTCTAAGACCCCTAGTAGGCAGGTCTTGGGGGAAACTACCCTGGGGAAATCCAGGTGGTCTGCTAGAAAACTTACAACCTGTTCCCAGAAGTGCAATACATGTTGACATTCCCACATCAGGTGAAAGAAGTCTGCAGCCAAACATTGACATCTGGGGCAGGAGTCGGTAGAGATTGCGCCCATGTGTTAAAGCCTTTTGGGGGTAATGTAAACATGGTGTCAGATTTTATACTGGATAAGTTTGTCTTTCATTGATATCAGGCCTGTGTACACATTCTCGATAGTTTCATCCCAGTCATCCTGATCTAGGCTTTCTATTTTTGTAGCCCACCATTCACGGGCTAGTTGAAAGGGTTTGGGCCCGGATAGAAGAAGGTGTTGGTAGAGCCGGGATAGAAGTTTTGTTGAGTTGGTGTCATGGAGGGTATCTTCTATGCTGAGGGTAGACATTTGGGGGGAATGAGTGGTGAATTGGTAATGAAAGGCATGTCTTAGCTGGAGGTATTTAAAGATTAGAATGTAGTTTGGGAGACATTGTTGTTGAAGAGTGTGGTAGGAGGGGAAGGTTTGGTTGTCAAGGAGATCCATTAAGCATTTAATTCCTTGTCTTGGCCAAAAAGCTGGATCCTGCAGGGTTTTAAAGTGTGTTAGATAGGAGTTGCCCCATAGGGGGAGATAAGGGGATCGTAAAGGTGGTGTTTGTCCCAGGAGTTTGAGGGCGATCACCCAAGCTCTGTATGGAGTTGTTAATATGGTTGGAAGAGGTTCGGAATCTCTGAGGGTCCGATAGGGGAAGTTACACAGAGTCTCCCATGAGGATAATATGAGTGCCTGTAGTTGTGAATTTGGATTGTATGGGTCGGGGTTGAAGCACCAGTGATTCCAAGTGATTCTGGGTGTTTTATTGTTCCAGAGAAAGTGGATCAAGATTTTGTTTATGTTTTTGAAGTATACTTTAGGTATAAACACAGGTGCATTGTGGAGGAGGTAGAGCAGTTTAGGGAGGTATATAATTTTTTGACCCTTCCCCAAAGGGAGAGGGGGAGTTTAGTCCATTGGTTCAGGGAAGTGATGAAGTTCCTAAGGATTGGGTCAAGATTTAGAGTAGTGTATTTAGTAATATCTGAATGGACCTGCACCCCAAGGTATTTGAATTGGGTGACCCATTTCAGCGGGGAATCAGTTGGTGGAGGCTGAGGTTGGCCCAAGTCTATGGGAAACAGGATTCATTTTTCCCAATTGATTTGTAGTCCGGAGAACTGGCCAAAGCGGTTCACCAGGTCAAGGAGAGCGGTAAGGGAGTCTTTGGGATCAGCCAGGTAAATAAGAAGATTGTCTGCAAAGAGAGAGACCTTTTCTTTTATAGTGCGGTAGGATAGGCCTTTTATTAGGGGGGAGAGTCTGATCAGTATCGCTAGGGGTTCTATTGCTAAGACAAAGAGGACCAGGGAAAGTGGGCAACCTTGCCTTGTTCCTCTCGTAAGAGGGAAGGGAGGGGAGATGTGGCCATTAACTCTCACTCGAGCCGTAGGGTTCTTATAGAGCAACTTGATCCATGATATACATCTGGGGCCTAATCCAAACCGGGCTAGTACTTCCCACAAGTAGTCCCACTCCACCGAGTCAAAGGCCTTCGCAGAATCTAAGGAGGCTACTACTCTGGTGCCTGATATTGGTGGAGCGCCCAGGCATAAAGCCAGATTGGTCAGGGTGAATAAGGTCTGGCACCAACCGCTGGAGGCGGGAGTTGAGGATCTTAGCCAGGATTTTTGCATCTGTATTTAGTAGGGATATAGGACGGTAGGAGGTGCACAGTGTCACATCCTTACCAGGTTTGGGAATGACCACTATTAGGGCTTCTGTGAATGAAGTAGGTAGGGAGCCACTGTCAAAGGCATTTTGTAAGGTCTCTAGGTATTTTGGGATCAGCTGTTCTGAGGTTGCTTTATACCAGTCCGGAGGAAGGCCATCTGGTCTTGGCGTTTTGTTTGTAGGTAGTGAGGAAATCGCATCAGCAACTTCACGGGTAGTAATGGGAGCATCAAGGAATGCCTGATCATTAGGGGGAAGGGATGGGATTGGGATAGTATCTATGAAATGGAGGAGCTGCTTTCAGGTATGTTTAGTTGAGGTAGAATACAGACTTTGATAGAAAGCGGCAAATTCTTGTGCTATTGATTTGGGCTTTGCAATATCAGAACCATCGTCTAATGTCAGGCGAGGGACTGCAGTGGAGGGTGATTGTTGTTTGGTCAGGAATGCAAAGAGTTTGCTATTTTTGTCACTTTGGTCAAAAATGCACTGATTCTGGTAGAGCAGGGCTTTCCTAGTTAGGGAAATAGAAGCTCTGGAGAGGGTGTTTTGGGCATGTAGGAGAAGAGCATAGCTGGCAGGTGTAGGGGTCAGCGCGTGAGTCTCTAAGGCACTACTGAGGACACTCTCTGCTTCTTTGACTTGGTCGACAGTTTAATTTCTCGCCTGAGTTATCGCCCCCATAAGCACTCCCCTGAATGACTTTGGAAGCGTCCCAAAGAGTCAGGGGGGGGGGCAGAATTGGCATTGTGGGCCCAGAATTCTCCATATGATTTGTTGTTTGCCTCGGCCACTATAGAATTTTTGAGCCATAAGGGGCTTAGACGCCATAGCTTATCTGGGGCCTCGGGGTTTCATCGTAAGGTGAGATGGAGAGGAGAATGGTCAGATAATGATTGAGGTAAGTATTGTATGTGGTCAACTAAAGACAGTAGGTCCTGGGAGGTCAGGGCCATGTCAGTTCTTGAAAAGGTTTTATGGGTTGCGGAGTGGAATGGGAATTTCCATCTCCAGGGGTCGGTGAGTTGAAGGGCATCTGCCCAAATGGATAGCTTAGTAGTCGTGTGATGATCTGGGCTGAGTTTATCTAGGGATGGGTTCAAACAGCAGTTAAAGTCGCCCATAATGCAGAGGGGGCTTGGAAGAAACTCCGAAAGTTTGGTTACCATTAAATCAAGGATGGACACTGCGAATGGTGGTGGCACATAAAAAATAAACAAGTAGAATTGGTTTATTTGCAATGTAGGATTAGGAATCTACCATACTGGTCTAAATGAAGTTTGATTAGTTCAAATGGTATGCCCTTGCGGATTAATATGGAGACCCCTCTTGAGTAGGAGGAAAATGTGGAGTGAAAGTGCCATCCCACCCATGGTTTCTTTAGTGCAAGAATTTTTTGTCCAGTGAGATGTGTCTCTTGGAGAAGGAGAATAGAAGGGGGATGCCTTTTTAGGTAGTTAAACATTAAACTCCTTTTAAATTTGGAGTTGAGGCCCCTCACATTCCAAGAAATTATGGATATTTTAGCCATGGGGGGGAGTTCTAGGTATGTGCCAAGCCAGAAGAAATGTCCATTCCCTGAGTTGCCAGTGATAAGAAACAATATATTTAAGTACATGTTCAAGTGCCACAGCGGCCAACATAAAGGATTTTGTACTGCATACTGTACTTTATTTGTTGTTCTCAAAGGCGACGTTTTACTCCTGTGAATTCAGCCCTTTGCTTCTGGACCACGGGAGAAAAGTCTGGATATAGTGACACTGTTGCCCCCTGATAGTGAAGCGGACCCTTTTCTCTGGCAGCCGATAGGGCGAGGGGGTACCAGGAGGGGGTGGCTTGGCGGGTATGCGATGGGCTCTCTCCACAATAAAGACTTTGGAGAATGTGTTTGGGCCTAAGATCTCCTGGAGCCAGGCTTCAATGAAGGATGTAGGGTTGTGGCCTTCAACTCTCTCAGGGAGGCCTATTATTCTAATGTTGCTGCGCCTTGACCTATTTTCTAGGTCGTCTGTTTTTTCCATGGCTGCTTTTAGTTGCAGCTTCATGGTCTGGACGTCAGCATGGAGTGGGGGCAAAGCATCCTCAAGATCTGAAACCCTGGTTTCCAGGGCCTTGGTGCGTTCTCTCACCTTTTGTAGGTCTTGGCGCAGAAGCGAAATATCTACACGTATTTCCTCGAATTGCGCGGTTGTGGATGCGCGACTTTCCATTATTGCTGACAGAACATCCGACCGAGCGGGTTCTGGCGGTGTTGCCTGTTAGTCCAGTGGCGGGTTTGGAGAAGAGGGTGATTGCGTGCTCTCCTCGGAAGAAGGCAGCGGGGGTTGCTCCCTTGCAAAGCGCTCAAGTCACAAATGAGTGATACCTCTGCAGTAAGCACCAACCATTTGGTTTTTGGTGTGCTTCAAATGTGGGTATTGTCTTAACATTTCTTGTGAAAACATGGGTGTGGTTTTTAAAAAAGGGGAGTGGCCAACACATTATTCTATTATCAGCCCTCCACCATATAGGCCAGAAAAATTCAGACCCTCAGTACCACAACAGTTGGACAGCACTGACTTACAGTAAGGCCTGGAGTAGGGCACTACAGAGGTGCCACTTGAAATTGCCTGTTGTCTGGCCTTCTCCTGTGGGGTAACTCCAACCTCCCTCATCTTCATTATTTAATTAGAACTTTAGGTGATGCTAGTGATCATTGTAAAATCTTCATTAAAATGGATTGAGCACCAACCAATGCAGTATTTTGCAGCATTCCAGTGTTGTAAATGTAACAGTGTTCTGCCTGATAGCATCTGGATGAAAAGGGTTGTTCACCTTCAAACAACTAGTTGTTTTGAGATAGAGCACCAGAAATAATTACTTTTCCATTCTATTTTATATGTGTCACAGTTTTTCTAATATAGACCCTGTAAAATGTACTAAATTGATGCATTTAGTTGATACATTTCTAATCTTTGTCCCTGCTGAGCAGAATCTCTGAGCATCATTACAGACATAATTGATACAATAGTTGCTAATACTCCAGAGATGCTGCTGAGAAATGTATCAACTAAAGATTACAAAACTTTAACAGTTTCTAATCTGAACTTGAATTACTGAACTGCCAGACTGAAACACCAGAGACAGGGATATTAAATGAGAAGGAAATTTTAAAACTAAGTGGGGGTCATTTATAAAGTTTGTGCAGTGCATAATTGTTCACAAATGGTTGTTTTGCCCATGCTTTTCCTGAAAGCTAAAATATTGCACTGCTGTGACTCTTTCCAGTTTTTGCAAATTTGCATTGTGAATAAATTTTCACAAATGTCTCACAAACGAGATGGGTCTTTGCGTGAGTACAGGCACTTTGCAAGGTTGCTGTGCATGAAAATAGTGTTACTTAAATTAACTTAAATTTGCAAAACTGCTTTGCAAATATTTTCTCCGCCATCAAAGTTGTGTAATTCAAACGCAGAGTGTGTGCATAAATATTCGCAATTTGCCATATTTAAAAAGTTCTTATAGATATTCACAATGTGAAAAACGCATTCGCTAATCTGCTCTTATTCAACTTTATAAATATAAACAGGCGCAGGGCAAATATATTTACTTTGCGAACCAATTTGCCCAGTGCAAAGTTTATAAATAAGTCCCAGTAAGCCTTATCAGAAAGGTCCACCTAAATATACCAATAAACCCTCAAAGTAGTGCTGACCTGAGCCCTCTGTCAAAAGAAACACTGCATTTCTTTTCTTCTATTGTGTACACATGGGCTTCTGTGTCAAACTTCCTGCCTTCAGCTTAAACCTCCTAGCCCCGGGCGTGAGCATGCTCAGTTTGCTCCTCTTCCCCCCCCCCCTTCTCTGCTGTAATCTGAGCCCAGAGCTATAAGAGAGCAGGGAGAGACTCAAGCCGGAAGTGATGTCACACCAAACTAATACTGCAGCTGTTAACCTAAACCAAGGGTCAATAACCTGCGGCTCTGAAGCCACGTTCGGCTCTTCATCCCGATTGTTGTGGCTCCAACTCTGCCCAGTTAACTCAAATATACAGTATAGTGCCCAACGGCATCATTAAAGGCGATTTCACTGTGCTTAAAAGTGTAAAGACCCCTATCTCTCCAGCATCCAGCCACCCCCGCATTGTGTGCCACTACAGTGCCATGATTGCTCTCTCACTGTGCCTTCCCCCCCCTGCCCCATAGGAAGCTGATCCCACGGGAGTGCACGCCAGCTCCTGCTCAGGGTTACCTGGGTGCCAGGACCCATGTGATGCAGTTGAAGAAAGTAGCATGAAAAGTTGAAGACATTGCTTGAAATCCCTGCGGATCGCTACATGTTGCCTGGGTGCCGGGTCCCATGTGATGTCCCTGGATGCCGGGTCCCATGTTATGTCCCACAGCAGGTTCAGCTCATTCTAAAGAAGTTGAAGAAATCCCTGTGGATCGCTACACGTCTTTCTCTCAATACAGTGGAAGTTTTTTTGGAAATATCTGGCATGTTTTCAAGCAGTTCTGCAGGTGACACCTGGGAAGAAGAAAGAAAATCACCCAGGCTGGTGCATTTTTTGTAGAAGGGAAGTGCAGGCCTGTGTTCTAAGTTCCATCTCTTTTCTAGTTTACAGCCACTAGGGGTCACTAAAATGTTCTCTGATGAGAGAGGCAATGTAAAATACAAATACAGGTATGGGACCTATTATCGAGAAACATCAGGACCTGGGGCTTGCCGGATAATGGGTCTTTCCGTAATTTGAATCTTCTCACATTAAGACTACTAGAAAAGCATGTAAACATTAAATAAATTAACAAGTATAAATATTAACAAGTATTTTTAGAGCGCCAACATATTGTGCAGCATGCCTTTTTAATTACAGCCAGAGTACTTGGTTGTAGAAGAATCCAGTAAGTATGGAAACACCAATGATATTAAAGGGGTGGTTCACCTTCAAGTTAACTTTTAGTATATTGTAGAAGGGCCAATTCTAAGAAACTTTTCAATTGATCTTGATTATTTATTTTTCAGTTTTTTAATGATTTGCAATTTTCTTCTGTTTCTTTGCAGCTTTCAAATGGGGGTCACTGACACCATCTAAAACAAATGCTCTGTAAGGCTACAAATGTATTGTTATTGCCACTTTTTATTACTTATCATTCTATTCAGTCCCTCTCCTATTCATATTCCAGTCTCTTATTCAAATCAATGCAGGGTTGCTAGGGTAATTTGTACCCTGGAAACCAAATTGCTGACACTGCAAACTAGAGAGCTGCTGAATAAAAAGCTAAATAACTCAAAAACCACAAACAATAAAAAAATTAAAACCAATTACAAATTGTCTCAGAATATCACTCTCTACATCAGGGGTCCCCAACCTTTTTTGCTTGTGAGCCACATTTAAATTTAAAAAAGAGTTGGAGAGCAACACAAGCATGTGGATGTCAAATATGAGCTCTGATTGGCTTTGGATTGGATTTGGTAACCCCTATATGGACTGGCAGCCTACAGGAGAGAATGTTTGGCAGGACATCGGTTTTTATGCAACCAAAACTTGCCTCTAAGCCAGTAATTCAAAAATAAGCACCTGCTTTGAGGCCACTGGGAGCAACATCCAAGGGGTTGGAGAGCAACATGTTGCTCGTGAGCTACTGGTTGGGGATCACTGCTCTACATCATACTAAAAGTTAACTCAAAGGTGAACAACCCCTTTAAGGCAGAAATGCATGGATAGAAACTACCACAGATGCTTTTTTCGCCTGAAACACTTACTAGAACATTTTTTAGGCTAGAGCACATGAACCATTGATACATGCATTTCACATATTACTGTATTAAGGTTAAAGTGGCAATTTATATGGTACTTTTCCTCCTTCCTATGGTAATACAAAGGGCAATGTAATAAGATGAAAATGCTGCTCCCAGTCCAATAACCCTATTATTTATATTGCTATTATTATTAATGATAAATATTTATAAATCACCAATATTCTGCCGTGCTGTAGAATATCTGATACCTGATACAAGAGGTAAACCCCCCCCCCCAAAATATACTGTCTGTAAGCCCTAGCAACCAATTACATTGCTGATTAGTGCTATGGGTTACTAGACCCAGAGAAAAATATGCACTTGTACTAGAAATGGGGCTGCTATAAGGTGCCATAGAAAGTCATTATTTAGTGAGCTCGTAAGGGCTGATTGGGCAAATATGTACCTGAAATTCCAGGGCCTATTTAGATTTTCAGTCCAGACCTGGTAGATTGTTACTGCCTACTTAAAAATATTGAACCCTGTAGTGATGGAACATATTATCAGGTCCAGTCCATTTTGGAGTTTACAAATTCCAGGCATTGAAATTGTTTGTTCTTCCATTTTGTATGGTTTATTCTTCCTATTGTAAATGTGAAACCTTTAAATGGTTAATGTTTGACTAAAGCAATTCCTGCAATCTAGTGTGTATCCACAAGAGGTCACTAATGTTTCATCCAAAAGACAAATAGATTAGGCAAAATATGCAAAGAAACCTGCCTTCCAGGCAGCTGCAAGGCAGATAGCAAACTAAAGTCATGCCTTGTAGGTAGAGATGCCTGGAATGTAGCCTTTGTTTCATCTTTCCCTAATCTGCACCAAATCTGCAGCATGAATAAATGTATATGACAGTTTAATGCTATGATTAATGTAAGAGCTTGTAATTAAATCAAAACAAGATTTATGTGACTCCTTGATGATATCATTTAAATATTAAAATGCATTTTATTGTTGTTAGCTATTTAAAAACAACAAAGCATTCAGCAAAGCTATACATTCACCATTGGAGACAAAAAAGTCCATTCTTGTGCAAATAGATATAGAGCCTTTATTACATACATGTCACTCTGTGATATCAGAGTACAGCCTATGTGCTGTAGGGTAAGGCCAGGCAGGGAAATTTGTCGCCTGGCGACTAATCGGCTCTTCTTGGCGACTATTCTCCCCGTCTGTCCATACCCTTAGGGTTGTCGGCATCTTTTCCATTTCATCCAGATTCTGAAGAGGCAGGGTCCACAATACCATATCTCACTTATCCTTAGGTTAAAAGTATCTTAGATGGATCAACTGTAACCAAATCCCAGGTTTCTTTTCCTATCTGAGAAATAGATGATCCAGATTGAACTAGACGGGCTTCTCAGTTTTATGAAATATTCTTTAAATATCAACTGGGTCTCTGCAGAGAGACAATTCATTTTGACAGCAGACATTACTATATGGCTTCCCATGGTCAGCTTCTTAAGAGGGCCTGCCATTAAAGTTAAGATATGCTTGCCAACAATTATACAAACAAATCCTATTCTCCCTTTCCTTTTGCTGCTGAGTGATGTTGTGTTGGCAGATTCTATTAATGCCTTCGATTAATGAGAAAAGCTTAGAGGATTCCTTGAACAAGCATACTATCCAAGGCTATTGTGATTTCAAGATCTACAGTTAATATACTATAGGTCTTGGTTTATATATATAGTGTACAAATAGATGCAGTGTCGGACTGCATTAAACCCTTAATGGCCCCCCGCCGGCCAGATCCCTCTCCTGATCAAATCGTTTAAAAAAAAAAAATTCCTTAGATGCCACGCAGCGCCATTCATGCAGGAGAGCGAGTGGCACCTTTCAAGCAGGTGTGCAAGCGGTGCCTTTCAGGCAGTTGCACGAGATGCAGGCACACCGAGCATGCTTGATGCATCATGGCAGGGGGGTCGGAGGGGGCCCTGTACAGTAATCCGGGTGGGCCCCGGGCCCCCCAGTCCAACCCTGGATAGATTTATTTGTCTATACATACATAATGTATATTATATAGATAGAGACATAGATGGATTAGATAGAAAGACAAATACAAGAGGTCCTCTGCACTCAGTCCATTATAAATATATATTAAGGACAGTCACATTGAGACATTTTTGCACCTGAAGATACTAAAAAGGCCTTACCCTTTAAACAAAATAGGTATTGTTTGTCCATATAGTACAAAATATTTAAGATGGCCAACTAATAAAAAATCTGACCCACAAAATCTGCCATGTAGTTTAGTCCATAATAGTAATTGTTTTATGACGCTCCTTATGGTGAACCTTCAATAATTTAGTTCAGGAATTCTCAACCTTTGGCACCTTGGGGAGCAACACAAACATGAAAGAAGTTTCTGGGATCAACAAATAATTATTTTGTAGTCCCTATGTGGTCTGGCAGCCTACAAGTGTCTCTGGTAGAAAATGTGGTTTTATGCAACCAAACTTTCCTACAAGTCAGGAATTCAAAAATAAGCTCCTGCTTTGAGGCCACTGAGAGCAACAGCCAAGGTGTTAGTGAGCAACATGTTGCTCCCAAGCCACTGGTTGGGGACCACTGATTTAGATCAATCATCAATCGTGATGGGCGAATGAGACCCGTTTCACTTTGACATAAATTTGCGAATCTGTGAAAATTTTCCAAAATGCATTTCAGTCTATGGGTGACAAAAAATCTTTTGTCGTGCAACAAATTTTTTCACCTATTAGAGTCTATGCCCATCATTTTTTAAACAAATTTTCACTCATGACTAATAATCAAGGCTTAAAGGAGAAGGAAAGTATTTTTTTTCCTTGATGAGTCAGGCACCCCCAAGTGATCACATTTTTCTTACCTGACACCCAGGGCCGGTGCTCCTATCTGAAGAAAACTGCAAGGGCCCATGATTTTTCCAGTGAGCACCACGGATCAGTCGTCTTCCTGCTTTTTCTTTCTTCTTCTACATGCACAGTAGAGTGAAAGGGCCAACATTAATGAAAAAGGCAGCTATTTCATTCTACTGTGCATGCATCAGCTCCCAGGAAATTTGAAGAACGAAGAAGTGATGAAGACGAATGATCTGTAGTGCTTGCCATTAGAACTCTGAGTCAGTGCAGTTTTCTGCTGATAGGAGCACCGGCGGTAAGTAAATATAACTACTTGCCTAAATTTTGGCACCCCCAAATTAAAATTACTTTTCTTCTCCTTTAATATGATATCTTCATCCAAATACACTGCAATCTCTGGATGGCAGGTGGAGCTTAATCTCAAGTCTCTCTGGTCAAATATACTATCTGTTCCAACTATTACTTACTTACTATTACTTAAGCCACACCCATTTTTTCAGACGCAGAGGTCACTATATTACACAATGCCTTCTTGACAAAAAGAACTTGATTGGCTTGCACAGAGCCCTGACCTCAGCCCAAAATGAACACATGTTCTGCAGTGCAAGCCTAATCATCCTGACATCTAATGTCTAATATACCATGATTTCCAATCAGTGGCTTAAATGCAATACCCTCTGCTGTTGCTCCCAGTAGACCAAGAGCTCATTTTTTTAATTCCTAGCTCAAAATCAAATTTTGGAAGTATAAATACGCAATTGTATTGCCAAATACAGTCCATCGGTTAACCAATCATAGCTTTTTATTGGCAACCCCCAGCATTTGTAAGGCTCTCCAAATTTTGTACAGGTATGGAACCTGTTATCCAGAATGCTCTGGACCTGGGGCTTTCCGGATAATGGTTCTTTCAGTGATTGGATCTTCATACCTTAAGACTACTAGAAAATCAAGTAAATGTTAAATAAACCCAATAGGCTGGTTTTGCTTCCAAAAAGGATTAATATCTTAGTTTGGATCATGTACAAGCTACTGTTTTATTATTACAGAGAAAGGAAAACATTCAAAAAAATATTACATTATTTGTATAACATAAAGTCTATGGGAGACAGCCTTTCCGTAATTTGGAGCATTCTGGATAACAGGTTTCCAGATAACGGATTTCATACCTGTACATTGAAATGTGGCTCAGTTAAAACAGCAGTGCATCCTCCATATGAAGGGAAGCAAATTCTCCCAACAAATGCATAACCCAAAGAATTAAGTACCAACTTCATAATAACACACTTGCTTTTGAAATGTTGGACAGTCAGGTGCCCACATATTGTATACAGTAATGTATACAGTAAAATGTGTGTGTATAAATGTTGATCTGGGGAAAGGTCAAGTTGCCATTTTGTTAGGGTGCTTTTCCCCTTTTCCCCAAGTGGGAATTATTACAGGGAAGGGTTGTTGCAGCCTTGTCTTAATTACAATTTATAGTTAACTTCATATTTTCCTCACGAAATGACTTGCTTTAGCTTCCTGTCTATATAGTTATGGGACTTTTTATCCAGAATGCTTGGCACCTGGGGTTTTCCAGATAAGGGATCTTTCCATAATTTGGATAACCATACTATGCATACTAAATAATAGTAATAATAATAATTTAAATGTTAAATAAACCTGATGGGATTGTTTAGCCTCTAATAAGCATTATTTATAGAGTAGTTGGAATCAAGGACAATGTACTGTTTTATTATCAAGGGAGATAATTATTTCAAATTAGAATTTATTTGCTTAAAATTAGTTTATGGAAAATGGCCCATAACAGATCCCCAAAACAGCTCCCATACCTGTATACTGTACAGAGGTCTATCAGAAGACACAGCTCTGATGCTCACAAAGACCATGGTGATCTACGATAAGATAATGTTAATACAGTTATTCAGAAAGCTCCAAACTACAGGAAGGCGTCTTCCATAGACTGTAATCAAATAACTGTAATAAACAAATAATTTTTTTTTTTTTTACAAAATGATTCTCTTATTTTATTTGTAATAATAGAAGAGTAACTTGTACTTGATACAAACTAAGATTTCATTAATTTAATTATTGGTTTATTTAGTAATTATTTTTTTTTTAGTAGATTTAAGGTATGGAGATCAAAATTACAGAAAGATAACTTTTCTGGAAAACCCAAGGTAGCACGTATTCTGGATAACAGGTCCCATACCTGTAAGGAGGGCCGGGCCAAGGTAGTTTGGCACCCTAGGCAAGGGGTACAATCAGCGCCCCCCCCACCCCCGTTCTGTATGACCATTTCCCATCTTTTCACTTTTTCTTCACATTAATGACATTAATGAATCAAACTATATGTGTGCCAGCTAGCCCCTAATCTGTACCTGTGTCAGCAGCACCCAAAATACTGCTCCCAAGCTGTACCTGTGCCAGCCAATACCACTCAAAATATTGTCCCCAATCTGTATCTTCGCCAGCAGCTCTCAAAATATTGCCCCAAATCTGTACCTGTGCCACCAGCATTACCCCCAAGTCTGTACCTATGCCATCAGCCATGGCCCCCCAAGTCTGTACCTGTGCCACCAGCCATTGCCCCCCAAATATGTATCTGTGCCACCAGCCATTGCCCCCCAAATATGTATCTGTGCCACCAGCCATTGCCTCCGAAGTCTGTACCTGTGCCACCAGCATTGCCCCACAAGTCTGTACCAGCCATTGCCCCCCAAGTCTGTACCTGTACCATCAGCCATTGCCCCCAAGTCTGTACCTGTGCCACCAGCCTGTGCCAGAGTAGCATCAAAAATCTTGCCCCAGATCTGTGCCAGGCAAAGGGAAAGTAAGAGGGAGGTGGGGACTGAAGTAGAGCAGAACGCTGCTGCTGGAGACAGGGCCAAAGTTAAAACTTAAAGGGAAAACATTATTTCCCTTCAAAAGAGAGCCCCCCCTATGACTGCGCCCACTTATTTCTTAATGTACTCTCATGACAAGATACATTCTTCAGCAGCTTTTATGCCTTTCCTGAGAAAATGTTTGGATTAAAGGGACAGATTGACGATTAATGGAAATTCATTGTGTATTTGTACAAACTGCTGCTGTAAGCTACTGGACATTTATGGGATTTTACTAGAATTAATATTACCCTAGCACACAGTTTCTCTTGTCTAAATATAACATTTGAAAATCTTTAACTCTTACCTAGTAAAAGTCTCAGAGAGTAAACCCAATTGGATTTTAAGATTGATCTGTGGCCAAGATATCTCTTTTCTCATGGCCTGTGGGTCTTATCATGATGCTTTGATGGTTTCACAGAATTTACGTGGGCTGGAACAAAAATAAGATGAGTAATTATTCTTTAATTTTAGATTTTGGAACCACAGAACCATAAAGATGTAAGATTTGAGGAAATCCCAGCAGCACTGGCTTAATTAAGGGATGTCTGCTCCACTTCTAATTAAATGTTCTGGCCTATATTAGAGGAGACATTGAAGTAACATTCTGAAAGGTAAACATTATTCATTTCAGGGTTTGATCAGGATTCAGTTCGGGATTTGATCAGGATTCAGCCTTCTTCAGCAGGATTCAGATTTGGCCAAATCCAGGCACTAGATAGTGGAACCAAGTCCTTAAAATCTTGACTTTTTGTCACACAAACAAGGAAATTAAATTCTTAAAGGGGTGGTTCACCTTCAAATTAACTTTTTGGTATATTGTAGAAGGGCCAATTCTAAGAAACTTTTCAATTGGTCTTCATTATTTATTTTTCATAGTTTTTTTAATGATTTGCAATTTTCTTCTGTTTCTTTACAGCTTTCAAATGAGGGTCACTGACACCATCTAAAAACAAATGCTCTGTAAGGCTACAAATGTATTGTTATTGCCACTTTTTATTGCTTATCAATTTATTCAGTCCATCTCCTATTCATATTCCAGTCTCTTATTTAAATCAATGCAGGGTTGCTAGGGTAATTTGTACCCTAGAAACCAAATTGCTGACACTGCAAACTAGAAAGCTGCTGAATAAAAAGCTAAATAACTATAAAACCACAAACAATACAAAATGAAAACCAATTGCAAATTGTCTCAGAATATAACCTAAAAGTTAACTCAAAGGTGAACAACCCCTTTCACAGTTGTCTTTGATCCTCTTTGTTGAGATTCAGTTGAGTTCCAATTTGGAACTGCCCTGCAGCAACACTGGCTTAAGAGAACACTGGAATAGTTGTCTCTTACTTCTTGAAGCAGGTCTTTGAACATCACAGATATATTTAAAAGGTACCCTTGACAGATATAGAGATATATAGATTATTGGCTGCTGTGTGTTCCTGTTATAACATTATTAAAGAAGCCTAAAACAGGCAGGCAAAGGAACCAAATGTATGCAGAAAGGACGGGGGAGCAGTCAGCCAGGCGTAAACAGGCAGGGTCAATACCAGATGTGCAACGTGGTACCAAATCAGATAACAGAAACAAGGCCGGGTCACAGACCAGGGTCAAACCAAACAGAAGTGAGGCACAAAATCAGAATCCAAGGAATGGTCAAATACAGGCTAAGGACAGTACAGCAGTAGAATGGCATGGTCCGCAACAGGCAAGGGTCAGGAACACGAATCAGACTAGAAATTGTACCTAGGAACTACAGTATAGGAATAGACCTTTACATTGGGAAATTGGAATAGGGCATTTGAGCGTGTCTTTTGGTAGTATAGAAACAGCTGAACCTGTATCAAGCATCAGGTTAATGGAGTGTCCCTTTTCAGCAGAAGCAGTATTGACATTTACAGTGCATATAAACTTGTCTGGAATAAATGTACCAGCTTTACCCACACTTAATACTGTAACATTTGTAGTAGTGACTTCCTGAACCTCTTTAGTAGAACTACGACAGATCTTAGCAAAATGACCTACCATACAGCTTTTGCAGGACATGTAGCATAATTTGCAGTGTTGAACCACAGCAAAAGCAGTATTTTTTATTTATGCCTGTGACTGTGCATTATTAGGCCCCAGTGCTGGATTCACATTCCCAGCAGTTCCCTGACTGAGAATTTTAGCCTCTGCCACTGCTGTTTTAATTTGGCTAGCAACTGTAATAGCCTTTGCAAAGGTTAAATTCTGCTCTAGGAGCAGTCTCTCTCTTATGCGTGGTGAGTTTTTTTTCCACTATTTGGTCTCTTAGCATTTCATCTGTTAGATTCCCAAAGTCACAGGTAACAACCTGCTACAAGCTGCTACAAATTGTTCTGTGGATTTGCCATTACGTTGTCCACATTGGCAGACTTTATATCTTTTTACTTTATATCTTCATTTACTCTTGGCACAAAAAAGTTCTTTATAGCAGTAAGAGCAGTTTCATAAGTCTCATCGGGTAATGGTAATGTATTGAATATGTGCTGTCCCTCTGCTCCCAGGCAGTAAATAAGTAAAGCACCCTTCTAGCAGCAGAAACCTCCCCTTGGTCAGCGGCAATAATGTAATTGTCAAACATACGGATCCAAGCAGTAAAAGTTATGGTAGGCTCACCAGGGTTCAGGAGAAAAGCTGCAGGCAGCTACAGAGGTAGAAGAGACATCTCGTCGCCAATTTGTTGTGTTTTGCTAGCCGAGGATTAGCAGAGTATAACAGTGCTTTATTAGCAGGCTCTTGCAGCCATTACACAACAGTAACATCAACTCTAACACCTCAAGCAGTATATACAGTATTGTGTATGCACAGTATAACTTGTGCACAGTGCCATCTATAGGCCATTTGTATAAACACCATACACCTTTAAATATCTGAACCAGCGATGACGTCATGCGGAGCACAAACAGTGACGAGGCGCACCACCAGGTACTCTTACACTGCCTAAGCATTGTTCCTGGTTCTTTCCTCTTGTTTTTGACTCCTGCCTGTTTCCTGACTTTGATTGTTTGCTGCCTGCCCTGAATTCTTGTCTTTCTTGACTATGATTTTGGTTTGATTTTGGTGCCACAATGTTGGATCAAACACTGTAGTGTTCAGGTTCTCCCTGCTGGTTTATAGCAGAAAGTCCCAGGACCATAAAAGGCCTTGGCTGAACACCAGGGTTTCTATTGCACAGTTAGGCCCTAATTTTTGCATGCCGAGAGAAGCGGATCAGCTCCTTTCTGCTTTTCTGGAGT
>CM044441.1:118976741-118988367 GCA_024363595.1 Xenopus borealis | reverse complement strand
GGGGGGGGGGGGCAGTTGTAAATTTACATACCAGGGACCTTAGGAGTCTAGTTATGCCACTGTGTGTAGCATAGATCCTACTTCTTCATTGCATCACCAACACTTGGAGTATGATACATTTTGTGAATTATATCAGGGCATCTATACCACTTTGATATAACTTTGAAATTTGTCTCTTGTACCTTGCAAGCTATGGAGAATTTGTGGGTGAGCAGAAAACAGGGTTCCCATTGCTCATTAGCACATGTATTCCTCAGTTCCCTTTCCCATTTGAGGGTATATTTTGGGCTCTGTTATTTTATACAGTAAACAAGTCAGGTGGGTAGGGGGCTGCTTAGCTAAGCAGTAATTTTCAAAGGGAGATGTAGTTTCAGTGGTTATCTGTTTATTCTCGGGTCTGTAGAACCAATGCTTTCGTTGGGCATATTTTAATTTGTAGAGGAAAAATCTGTCTTTCCCTGGGCAGTTTTCAGCTAGTGGTTGTAATACCTTGTCCTGCAATACATGAATGCCCATCAGATTATCTGTATTTTTCCTGTCTAGGAACATGCTATTTGTCTGCTATAATTAGTGTTTCCCTACAAATCAAGGGTAGATGGTTAAGCTTTGGCCTTTGTATCTCATGTAACCACCATAAGGCCTGCAGTGGCCTGTCAATTAAAGATTGTTCGATTTGGATCCATCGTTTTATACCATGAGAATTGAACTACTCAGCAATCCTTCCTAACATGGTAGCTCTCAGGTACTTTTTAAAGTCTGGCATGCCCAGTCCTCCCTGCAGCTTGCTACGAGACAGAATTTTTTTGTTTAGCCTGAGTTTTCCCTTTGCCCAAATAAATTATGTGATTACAGATTTAAGTGTACTGAAGAATTGCTGAGGAGGTCCGAAAAGAATAGTGTGTAACAGATACAGGTAGTATATTCATTTTGGTAATATTAATTCTCCCAAACCACTAGATAGTAGGGTGCTGCCAGTTTATAAGATCCTGACTTATTTGCTGCATTAGCCTTGTGTAATTTAGTGTGTTAGGGGTCCGTTTACTAAAGTGCGGTAAAAATGTTCGCACAAAATATAGACAAATTTCACACAGAATATGTTTTCGCAAGTTTATTAACCTGCGGTAAATATAAATTTGCGAATATTCTTGTGCAAGAATATTTTTTCGCCAGTTATCGCATTCGCTGAAAATAACGCTACGTACACATTAACGCCTGGTTTACTAAACAGCGAAATGTGTGAAAGACAAAATTAACGCCAGAATATTCGCAACATTTTACCGCCATGTATATAGTGGCGTTAACTTATTTTTTGGCCAGAAAAATCTCAATGGGAGTTTAATTCTCATTAAACTGTGAATTTAAATGATACAAAGAGATAACTGGTATTATTTCTTTATAATTCTATTGGCAGAAGGGTGTTTGTGATTGGATGGATGAAGTATGGGTTTATATGATACATACATGTTTGATTGGTGTCACTCTGTAATGTTGTTGGATGGTATAATCATCAGTCAATAAAGTTTATGAGTTTTGAAGATGCATTTCTGGCCATAAATGTCACAGTAAAAATTGCCATAATTAACGCCATTATTAACGCCATAAAAACTAGACTATTTTCTAGAATAAATATTTGCAAACATAATTTGTCGCCAGAAAATTTGCAACTCGCTAAAAATAGCGCTAACGTCAGCTGGTTCGCTAACGTAGTTACCATAAGTGATCGCAATGACTTCTGAGAGCATCGCTGTTTAGTAAACGTAGTCACTGCGAATATTCTGGCAGAAAAATATTCTCAACGATAACATGCGGAAACTTCAATTCAAATTTTTCGCACTTTAGTAAACGGACCCCTAGTGTGAAGTAGGTTGGTTGGAATATGAATTCCCAAATATATGATTGCTTCTGTTTTCCACTTAAAGAGAAAATTGACAAAAAAGAGAAAAATTATTGTTGCATAGCCAGACTTAGGGACATATTGACTTATCGTAAGGTAGGGAAGAGAGATATGTGGTTGGGTCACAAAACCAGCAAATCGTCAGCATATAGCGCTAACTTATGCTGAGTATTTTTTATTTGTAGACCCGTTATGTTCTGATTAGATCTAATTGCATTAGCCAAATGTTCCATTACGAGTGCATACAACAATGGGGAAAGGGAACGTGCCATGTTCCATTTTTATTCCCGGATTGGTTCCGACAGTTGCCCATTTACTTTGATTCTAGCATGTGGCTGTTGGGTGCCTTGTTTTTTTTCCACAATGCAGCTTCACCCCCACCCAGAATTCCAGTGTAAAAGTAGCACAGTTGTGCTTTTCTTTTTTCTTTTTGCACCATAAAGAAAAGCCTGTGAGTGTCGCTACCCTATGCTGCTATATATATATATCATAAATGTTAGAGGAAGGATACAATGCTTGATTGGCCTTGACACTGTAGATCATTAAAACAAACATATACAACTGCTGTGAACTATAGGATATCAGTTATTGACCTAGAGTAAATAATAAACACAATATACAGTATAACAGGTTGCAGCTTGATTTGCTTAAGCAAAAATATTCCAATGCATATTTTAGTTTTAAGTCAGCATAAATATTATATTATGGTGTGAAACAAGATATAATGCAAGGGGATCACCAGACACTTACCTGGGATTAGTTTCATTATAACCGACTCTGATATAAATATGGTATTTCCAAGCTTCAAGGGGAGCCCAGAGGTATTTTATGAAGAATATTTTTTAGGCTTGTATCCAAATGGTATTACATAATGCAGAGTAATTAACATTGTACAGTATCATGTTAGACTTGATTTTCTCTCACTGGTAATGCAATTCTTTATATATTATTAATAGAGACTGGGGGCCTTATTACATTGAAATTATTGCATTCTGCAAGACTTAGTAGTACAGATTCTGCTCCTGTGCAACAGTCCATGCTTTGCTTTGACCTCTTATGATCTGCATGGGTCAGATTACAAGAACTCATGCTACATTGCACCTGATTAGCATAGCATCAGTAATGTAATTAATGAAGGTTGGGCCCGGGTGCAGGCCATGCAGCTCGGCCTCAACCCCCCCCCCAGATGCAGTTTTCTGTGCGCCTTCGCATTGGCTTTATCGTCCAGAGGACCCCAAGGGGGTGTGGGCCACAGTCGCACCCCCTTCACCCCCAGTAGTTACACCCCTACATAGCACTAGTAGTAAATCTGTTCTTATGTTTAGAATGGCTTAACTACTCAAGAAAGGCCGGCAGCTGTTTTTTAATCTTAGGCTACTTCCATGAGGATAAACACGGGTAAAGACTCATCCCTACACTTGCCTAAGCCTACTCTTCTGACTTTACCCAGAGCTGGTGTGTAGGCCTGGGTGAAGGCATGCAGAATGGATTTCATCTCCAAAACACTAATATGCATTTTGGCGTCATTATCTGTTCCGTGTGACATTTATTCACTTTCATATCTACACTGTCAGCGAAAAGCTGATCCACTGATAAGGTTGACTGCAATGACCCACAGTGCTTGCTGGTTTATCTGTGTGTCTCAGGTCTGTTTATCAAAGTAATTAAAATGATTTGTGCACAAAAATTGTAATTGTGTAAAAACTGGCAAAAAATATGGAATTATAATACATGGAATACATTTCATGGTTTATTTCATACTTTTTCTTTTACTGCTTGGCCAATGTAATGTACTCTCTGAAATAAATTAAAAAACAAATTACAATTTCAATGGCAAGGACCCCCAGGGGTCTTTAAATAACTGTCTGAGCCATTGAGTATCTAAACTTAGAATCGTTAGGCAGGACATAGAAACCTAACTGAACCAATGATGCTAAAACCAGAGGAACATTTGCACCATCCTACTATTGCACACAAGGCATTTTGTAAACCAATGGGATTTCTGCATCCTTCAGTTTTTTGGGGATTTTTGTATCCTCAATGTCTAAGGGTTGTGACACACACTTAGATTCTAAAATTGCCGGCAGCAGGCCCAGATTTGTGGAGAGGCCACCTAGGACTGGGCCTAGGGCAGCAGGATTTTAGGGGGCGGCATGCTGCCCAACCACACCCACATTGGTTCAGAAACTTAAATTTCCTGTGTGCCAATTCCCATTTCTCCGTCCTGATGGTGAAAATTTGAGGAAATAAAAGGGAGGGGACAGGGGCGACAAATGACAGCAAACCTAGGGGCGCCCACTAGATAAAACTAGATACTTTCTGAAGTAGCCAAATTTTCCTCGTGAGACATCTTGCCGACGGCAAGGCTTTTCAGGGAGATTAGTCACTGAAGAAGAATCAATTTGTCGATGGGCAACTAAATCTCCCCGAATTTTTTGGAATGCTACATGCAAGCAATGGGAAGGCTTTTCAGGGGCTTAAAACAAGAAAATTCCCCAGCACTCCAACCTTTAACCTCTAAGTGAGAATTTGCACAACTGAACTGCAACTAACAAAAAAGACACTTTTAGTTACAAAGTTTGTACAAAATATGCATAAGCTGACGCGCTCCGTCAAGGCAGTGTCCATGCGTCAGTCCTATCCTAAGCGAAAAAAGTATTATCTTTGGGGGGAGAAAGACCATACCTGCTTCTCTCTTTATTTAGTATGATCTCTTCCAAAGACTTCATTAAATGGGGGTTGGGAGAGCAAGCATTTAAGGAGAGCCACCTCCCATAATACATATAGTAAAACTTAAACAAGGTAATGCCGCTCAATCCCTTAGCAATTGGGTGCACGTGGGCTGGCTTAGTCACCCGAAGAAGAATCGATTTGTTGATGGGGCCAGTGAAAATAGCTTCTCCATTAAATTAATCCTATACACAATGGTGGATACTTCACGACTTGATATCACCAAGGTTGTACTCAAAAAAGCATTGGCAATGGCAGATAACTACTATAACAAAGGCAGCTTGTAGTTGTCCCTGAATATGTTTTTGAAGTGATGAAACCCAGTTCTCAACTTGCCCTGCCCATGACCTAAAAGATGAAATAAGTTTAAAAAATGTTTTGCTATTGTTCCTTGAAAATGAGTTTTGTAGCAAAATGGAAGCTGCTCAATATCATGGCAGATCAGATTGATGCTCAGTCTTGTGTAAAACATGTATGTGTCTCTCTAAAAGTGTGTTATTGATCTCTTGCTTCAATGACTAATTAATGACAGGCAGAGAATATGCTAGCACCCCATTTTATTATTGTGTTTTACTTTATTTACTTTTAACATTAAAAAACCTCATCTAAGACTGAGGTGACACTTTCCCCACTGATCTGGCAATGAGTAGTTTGGAATAATGTTTGATAATCCATTCATTAATCACAGAATATGGAGGTCTACCTTGTGGGCTCAAAAGGTGTTGCACTTAATCCATTTGCAAAGGAAGATTGCTGTGTGCCTTCATCCAAACTCTACAACAAATTAGCAGAAAGGGATATGTTCTGATATGTTCTGTGAGACTGTATGGCTTTATTTAGACCCGCAGTCTAAGTTATGGCTTCCAGAGAGAGAGAGAGAGAGAGGGGTAGATTCATCAAAGAGTGAAGTTAAGAGTGAAGTTCCGCCACTAGAGGGAAATTCCACAGCTCTCAATTCATTTCTATGGGATTTTGCAAGGCGTATTCATCAATGGGTGAAGTGAAAGTTCACCCTTTGATGAATACGCCTTTAAAAATCCCATAGAAATCAATTGAGAGCTGTGGAATTTCCCTCTAGTGGCGGAACTTCACTCTTTGATGAATCTACCCCAGAGAGAGAGAGAAAAGAGAGGTGCTTAGATGTATTAATAAGCTCTAACACAACTGCCTGTGTGTTATGCAAATTCTAATATTACTCTTAAATTAATACTGTCACTAAAAACTATTAAAAATATTAAAGTACATCACAAGTTACCTATAGTTCCTGTTGATGGTTTTTCACAGATAGCTCCTCTTTTGTAAGTAATTTTCACTTGAAGTTCTTAAAACCTGACTGTTTTGCCAACCTGACTGTCCCTTCTCAACCCGTCAGTTAGAAATTATAATGCCAACAGACTGAAGAAACTCAAATATGGCAGCATCCTCATAGAGGGTAATGGGGGACCAGATGGATATGCAAATACTTTTATGGCAAAGTAAAAATAAATAACATACAAAGACAATCTTAAAATAGATGTAAAAAAGGGTTTCATTTCTGGTGTCATTATCTCTTTAAACTGTGACTTCATGATTATACCGCTGCAGCTTTTATACACTTGCCCTGAACCCATTCATACAACCTTTAACATGAAGTTAGGTGTACCAAGACCCATGTAGTCAGGTTGTGTCAGACTTGGCAATGCATTTTTACAACCTGCAGAACATAGAATCAAGCTACATAGCAAGCATGCTAATTAGTCATTTACTAAACCATCATCTAACATAAAATAGTACAAGTGCAGACTTCCAGCTGAACTCTTCCACTTTCTTTAATACCAGACCTCATTTCCCCACTGTCCCTACAATTAAATACAGTACATAGTCAAGAGGTTCTTGCACCCAAGTTGAGTAACTCTTGTCCCTGCTCCTGCTTGCCTGCCCATAGCTGTACCAATACCCCCCACACAACTCTACTTGCTTACTACTGCAGGCAACTACACCTAGGCCCTGGTTAAATACCCCCCCCCCCCCATTCCATGTATTTACACTTTAGGGCAGGGGTCCCCAACCTTTTTTGCTCGTGAGCCACATTTAAATTTAAAAAAGAGTTGGAGAGCAACACAAGCATGAAAAAGTCCATGTGGATGTCAAATAAGAGCTCTGATTGGCTTTTTGGTAACCCCTATATGGACTGGCAGCCTACAGGAGAGAATGTTTGGCAGGACATCTGGTTTTTATACAACCAAAACTTGCCTCTAAGCCAGTAATTAAAAAATATGCACCTGCTTTGAGGCCACTGGGAGCAACATCCAAGGGGTTGGAGAGCAACATGTTGCTCGCATGCTACTGGTTGGGGATCACTGCTTTAGGGAAACCTTCTAGGGTACATGCAGTTGCATTGTGCACACACCCACTCACACACAGTTACATGGCTCCTCAAAGAGTTGCTATGGGTCTCTGCACTCCAACATGCATCTTCCCCATGAATACAGCCACTTTTCATGGCAATTTAAACAGCATTTAACGACCTTAACCTGTTACTTTTTAATTAAAGGATGTTCTTTTGGCAATCAGAAAATACGTTTTGTTATTTAAAGGACCAGTAACATCAAAAAATTTTTAAATTAATAAAACTATAATGCAGTATTGCCCTGCACTAGTAAAACTGCTGTGTTTGCTTCAGAAACACTACTATTGTTTATATTAATAAGCAGATAGCAGATAAGCTCTGTAGAACATAATGTTATCCATTATTTATCCTGTGCCATATAGCCTTTTTTTCAATTTCTGCCATTACTACTCAGCAGCTTGTTTATATGAACTATAGTAGTGTTTTTGAAGCAAACACATCCCTTTTACCAGTGCAGGGCAATATAACATGATATTTTCATTACTTTAGAACACTTTCATTTTTTGGTGCTACTGTTCCTTTAAGGAGACATGTTACGTGCAGAACAGCATATACTGATAAATACCCATTACTCAAAGATGAAGCCTCTTCCAACTTAAAAAAAACAGCATATGAAGTGTGATTGGCTTTTACTATCTTAATCGTTAGATGTAATAAAATATTGTTCAGACGGTTCATCTTTCATATAAATAACAGGGATTTTAGTCAAAGACTGTTCCTTATGAATGAGCTCCATTTACACTGTGTGCTTTGAAGGATATTGGACAGCACTTCTTAAAGCATATCTGAACTCTTAATTAGATTAGGCTTCTTTATACTAAATGTGGCACAGCCAAATCATTTCCTGTAAAGCAACTGATAAGAGCTAAGTGAAATAAAGAACTGTTTTTGTTTGACAGATACTGTATTCATTTCATTTCAGGGAGGTTTTCAGCTAGGATTCAGGCTAAAATTAAAAATGAAATAACTATATGGGCTAATGATTTCCCCCCTATGGTGAAATATAAAGCTATTGAAGATCTTCTCAAGTCACTGAGAGAGATGCCATGACAGTGTAAGGAGTCAGCTGAGTTATACTGTTTGCTTAACTGAGGCGACTCTTGTTATCTTGATGTGCTTGGTAGGGGTCATGTTATTTCACATAATATAGACATTTTTTATATTGCTGACTTTATTATGCTGCTTTTGTTATCTATGGGTTCAGAAGTTTGATTTTTTTTCAGTCCTTAAAGGGGTGGTTCACCTTTAAGGTAACTTTTATTATGTTATACAATGGCCAATTCTAAGCAACCTTTCAATTGGTTTTCATTATTTATTATTTATAGTTTTATAGTTATTGGTCTTTTTCTTCTGGTTCTTTGCAGCTTTCAAATGGGCGTCACCATCCACTTCTAAAAAACAAATGCTCTGTAAGGCTACAAATTTATTGTTATTGCTACTTTTTATAGCTGATCCTTCTATTATTCAAATCAATGCATGGTTGCTAGGGTAAATTGGGCCCTAGTTACCACATTGCTTAAAATTCAGATTAAAGAGCTGATGAATAAAAAGATAATAACTCAAAAACCAAGAATAATGAAAAATGAAAACCAATTGTAAATTGTATCAGAATATCAATCTCTACATCATACTAAAAGGTATCTCAAAGGTGAACAACCCCCTGTGCTGTCAATGCAGCACTTTTTTTTAGAATGCCCAAATATATGGCTTTGTTTTGTTATTAAATACATTTTAACAGGGAAATAATGTATCGGTTATGAGTGCTGGACCTTGGTGGTTTTATATGGTAGGCACAGGGTACCCATTGCTTTTCTGCTTCTTCCCATATGACCTCCTCCACTTCTAGCAGCAGGAACAGAGGCAAGTGGTGGGGAATATGTGAGTTTAGGAAAGAGCTGCAGATATTTTACTGAAAGGGCACCACTGTAAGTCTAACATAACAGAACAGAACACTACTTCTTGCTTTTCAGGCAGTAACCAATCAGTGACTTGAGGGAGGGCCACATGGGTCATAACTGTTGCTTTTGAATCTGAGCTGAATGCTTAGGATCAATTGCAAACTCACTGAACAGTTATGTCCCATGTGGCCCCCCTTCAAGTCTCTGACTAACTCAGAGTTAGAGAGCTGAAAATAGGAAGTAGTGTTCTGTTTGACATCCAGTCACTCCAGCCTTTACAAATGAAATTTTTGGCTAACTAACTATATTAGAAACATTTTTTATTTTGCACAGCCTATCTATTTACCCAGTTTTAATTTTTACCCTGAACTGTTCCTTTACAAATAGGGATGCACCGAATACACTATTTTGGATTCGGCCGAACCACTGAATCCTTCTGGAACCGAATCCGAACCCTAATTTGTATATGCAAATTAGGGGTGGTAAAACATTTTTTACTTCCTTGTTTTGTGCCAAAAAGTCACGTGATTTCCATCCTTGGCCATAATTTGCATATGCAAATTAGGATTTGGTTCGGCCAGTCAGAAGGATTCGGCCAAATCCGAATCCTGCTGAAAAAGGCCGAATCCTGGCCGATTCCCGAACCGAATCCTGATTCGGTGTATCCCTATTTACAAATTAAGAAAAAGTCATTATATATAATATATATATATATATTGGGTTTATGGTATTTGTGGTACCAGAATTAATTAGCATTATTCATATGATAGCTAATAACTAATGCTACCTCTGTTTGTCCTGACAGCCTAATTCAGCTTGCAATATAAAATGTAATAAAATATTTTAAGCATGCATTACAGTCAGTTTTATGGTTTCAGCAAGCAGGCACAGGGTATTCTGTATTTCAGAAGTTGCTGCCACACTGAGGTTTCTAATTGTCAGGCAAGGAGCACATGTGCTTTGGAGAGATAATCTGTGTCTGTTGATGGCTTGTAGCAGGGGAGCCCCAGAAAATTCACCTTATCTCCTAGCAGGAAAGCCTCTGGTAATATATCTGAAGGAAAAACTGAATGTTGTGTTTATGTTATAGTGAAAGCACATAATGTAACCCCTGCTGTCAAATATGAGGTTATTCCAAGAGATCATAAAAAGACAGGAGGCAACAGACTGAAGACTTCTATGCAGACAATGGAACCCCAAGTTGATTTCTATTAATCTTTTTTTACCAACATATATTTTTTCTATATGATACATTTTACTTAGAAATATATTGTACACTTTTATCTTAAGTACTGGTTGAATTACAGGGAGATTGAAAAAGCATTCATGAGAGGCCAGTGATCATTACTGTGTCATGGCCTGGGACTGGGTTTTTTGCTTTCCTCTGGCTCAACTAACAGTTAACACAATATAAGAAAATTGAAGGACAAAATCAGTCTTTTAGACTGATCTTCGAAAAGTCTCTCAGCTGCAATGAAAAAGTCTCCGAAAATTGTATATAGATCAGCGCCTTTGGCAATAGAGAGAAACAAAACCCAAAAAATAGTGCAGTAGGTCTAAATATTGCCACAGCGCCTGGTGTAACAATTTACAGAATTTGATGTGTATTTCCCCTTTAAACTGCCCACGTTTGATGCAGGATTGATTCCTTTATAACCAATCTGTTACAACCACCGTTTGACTAAATTGCCTACTTACGAGGTGAAACTATGATATATTGCCGTAAATATGATATATTTTTATCAGATCTCCCTCTCCTTCTGGGTCAGCTCTTGTGTTCCAATGGATAGAAATACAAATCCAGAATAGTAGTATTACACCATTTATTAACTTAAAATGCTCTAAAACTACTAGCAGGTTATATATGGGCATAAAAGGTTGAACTTGATGGATGTGTCTTTTTTCAACCTAACGTACTATGTTACTATGTTATACTGGAAAGCCAGTATTTAGAACAACATTTTCTTTTATTAGGCAAGATGCATTTACATTTCCTTTAATTGAAAGTCAATATTCTCAGTCATGCCCTTGTATTTTCTATATGTATAATGTTTGTACAATTTAACAGAATGGAAGAACAAGGCTTATGTCAGTGATATGTAGGAGAAACACATTCACACTCAGAGGAAACATGTCTGGTGGATAAATGAACATTCTAGAACAGTGTGAGTGGAAATTAATGATGAATAATAAGCCAACATGCTGTGCAATCAAACCCATAATATCATACACAAATATAAAAGAGAGCGTTAATTAGCTATTTTTTTTCAAGAAACTCTAAAGACATCAGGGCTTTAGCAGAATCCATTGCCCACCGCTCTCTTTCAGCCTGGCACAGGGGGTGATGGCTTACTTAGCCGTGTGTCTTTTAGGAAAAGGAAACTACAAATCAAAGTAAATAAGACATTTTCATGTCTAACTGATCTAATTATGTATGAAATATATATATATATATACATCTAAAAATATTGGTCAGCATTCTGAATATAGTTATATTTATAATAAAGGTTATTTAATAGATTGCACTGTATTAGCAAATGGGTACCACTTTTAGCAAATCGAGGGCTCAGTATTATACTTCACTGTTAACAACGGACAGAAGGCTAAGGCCAGGGTTTACATGTTAAAACAATCGTTTAAAGGGCACCTGCAAAAATACTATCCCCAACCAAAGGTGCAGGCTAATAGAGCCCGGACTCTGGTTGGGGGGGGGGG
>CM044441.1:118923258-118970445 GCA_024363595.1 Xenopus borealis | reverse complement strand
TCTGAACTTTTCACTGCCAGCACGTAGCAGCTACGTGCTTGGCAGTGAAAGGGTTAAAGGCTCCATATTAGATGCCCACAGTGTTGTGCTGTAAACCTGAGCAGAAATATAATCCACATCTCATGCTGGCGGTAAACATTGCAATTTGCTACCAAAGCAGTTACAGTGGTGCACAGCTGTTCCTTGGTCTGGGAACCTTAGCATCACTGGATCTGAGGGCTCACAGTGCAATGTGCATTTGTGGCCATTTTTTCCTAGGATAAAGGGCACCTGCTAAGTACAGGTATGGGACCTGTTATCCAGAATGCTCAGAAACTGGGATTTTCTGTATAAGGTATGCTTGGATCTCCATACCTTAAGTTTACTAAAATAACATTTAAACATGCATCAACCCCAATATGGTTGGTTTCCTCCAATAAGGATAGTGTTTTATTTTTACAGAGAAATTCCGAATTTCCGGGTAAAAAATCCCATACCTGTAGCACCTACAGGTCCAGCTCGTGCTCAATGCAATTAGCTTTGATCCCTCTAAGATAGGGGTGCCCAGTAGATCTCAAGACACTGTCAACAAAAAGCTTGTCTAAATCCCCCTCATATTTCATTTTTTTCATTCAGATATTTTTTTGTTACGTTTACATAAGAAATAGTTGCTAGTTGAATATTAATTTTCTCATAAATAATTTATAACACAGGTATAAATCAATATTTAAGTAATATTTTCAATGAAGCAGAATGCTACATTTTATAGATGTAGATCATATTAGGAAATCATGACTTAAACTAGACCTCACATTAGTAAAGTATGGGCACTCCTGCTCTAAGGGCTCTTACACATGTGCGTTTTTATTCTGTGCTTTCTTCTGTTCAGCTGCAGGGGAGCACAGGGGTAGACGCAATTATTGTGAAGGGGCTGTACTCACACAGACGCATTTATGCGCTGATCACAGGTCGAAATGCAACATGCTGTGTCCCACCTGTGTTTGGCGCTTACATGCGTCTGTGTACAGCCCTCTTCACAATAACTGTGTCTACTCCTGCAATCCCCTTTGGCTGAACGGAACGCAGGGGAGCACAGAAAAAAATGCTCCTGTGTAAGAGCTCTAATGCATATAGAATAATAACAGAAAACAACATGGTTGCCTCTATTTTAGAAAATGAGGGCATCTATGAGCAAGAGTTCTAGTTCAACAGCATGTCAGGGGCATCACCTCACTCAGCTCTGTATTGTACTATATTGTGATAGTTGTCTGACATGTAACGCTTTTTTGGGCTTTGCAAGCACAAATAGTGTCCAGCTAGAGCAGGGGTCCCCAACCTTTTTTGCTCGTGAGCCACATTTAAATTTAAAAAAGAGTTGGAGAGCAACACAAGCATGAAAAAGTCCATGGGGATGTCAAATAAGAGCTCTGATTGGCTTTTTGGTCACCCCTATATGAACTGGCAGCCTACAGGAGAGAATGTTTGGCAGTACACTTGGTTTTTATGCAACCAAAACTTGCCTCTGAGCCAGTCATTCAAAAATCAACACCTGCTTTGAGGCCACTGGGAGCAACATCCAAGGAGTTGGAGAGCAACATGTTGCTCGCGAGCTACTGGTTAGGGATCACTGAGCTAGAGTATGAGCATGGGTTACACTGCAACACTAAACAGCTAGGCAGCTGCTGCTAAACCTATTCCCTAACCACAATGAAGTCCCTGCACTAAAGGCATACGGGGAAGCCTTGTAGGAAGATCTCTTCCTGCTATCATTCCTTGATGGAACACAGAGCTGTTCCTGCTATGTAACACTGACTCTATCTCACTCTCCTAGAGAGTCTATTAAAGATCTGCCCTAATGATAGCTAATCTCGTTCACGGGATTGCCTGGTTCCAGACTGGTAAGGTCCCTTCAGGGCACATGGCTTTACTGGGGCCTCAGCAATCCTAGGCTGAATGGAAACACCTAGCTGCAAGGACACCAGTAGCCAAAGAGGAAGTGGTCACTCCTTTTCAGCACTATTAAGCTGTGTGGCAGGAAGTGGTCATAACACTCTTGGCTATAATTATTGGTTAGAAATATACAATTGAAACATAGGCTTCTGCCTAGTAACAGCAGTGATAGGGATTTAACTCCATAGGTGCAGTTACAAAACCTACGGGTCCCTACGGATACATAAACAGTTTTTTTGAAAAATTAACACACGCTGTTCAGTGTTCAGTGATCACATTAAAGTGGCGAGAGACTTGTTAAAGTCCATAACCTTCCCCTTGTAATACATACACATTATGCTTTTCAATGTCTGATGAGTTGCTCGTGGATTCTGTTATTTGAGAGGAGATTACAAAGGAAGCCTTTATCCCATTGCTCTCCATAACTGGTCTTCAATAAAACAATGTTGCACTATGAACAAGAAACAGTTTTATTAGAAATCCTGCCACCAAAAAAACAATACAGGCTATTCACTAGCAAAGTTAATAGTGCAGTTGTACTGTTACACTCAATGTAGCCATTGCACACTAGGGCTACTCTCTCTCTGCCACATGGGAGGCCATAAATACTGCTCCAATAAGGGCTTCACATTTAGTCTTTAACTTCACTCTGTTATAATTAAGTCACGGAATATAAATGTCACCAATCACTGATCACTGTATTGTACCATATCTTGGTAGTCTGATTCTGGAATTAACATGCTAATTTTTTTGACTTTTCAGCAAAACATCCAATAAAGTCAATTGGAATTTTTGTGATTTCACTAAAATGATATATATTTTTTTGTATTAGATGGAATATGGCAATTATCTGTAACACATTCTACCAAATACAAGGTTTTGGCAAACCCAAATATTAATTGTCATATGCAAACACCAAGGGGAAGAGGAGAGGTACCGATGGACCTGTGTGGACTATTGTGTTTTTATTCACACCCTATCCCCTGCTCCAGCTACACACCAACCATCAACATGAACTCAACTGAGCCCCAACCCATATGGTCCTTTGTCAAGGCCCCAAAACAATTTCACTCAACAGAAATAATATTTTACCTAGTTTCTCCCCTAAGCTGTAAGAAAAGTCATAGTTTGATCACAGGGAGTTACAATATTTTCAAACCAACATAATTGTGCACATATTGTAATAAAACAGCATATTATTATTTGCAGGTCATTTATCTTCTACAGTGTCCATGTGGTCCATGTTGACAAGGCCAAGATCCATGTGACTTTTAGAAAGCTTAAAAAATCAGATATAGAAAGGCCTAGCCTTTATATAGCAAAAATCTAGGCCTAGCCTTTATATAGCAGTGCACAGAATACAGCCATGCACCATCTCTTTCTGTTTTAAAGGGGTGGTTCACCTTTACATTAACTTTTAGCATGTTGTAGAATGGCTTATTCTTAGCAACTTTTTAACTGGTCTTCATTTCCCTTTTTTTATAGTTATTACATTATTTGCCTTCTGACTCAGACCAGCTTTCAAGTGGGGGGATGGGTTTGCTGACCCCATCTAAAAAACAACTAAGACTACAACTTTATTTTTATTAGTACAGGTATTGGATCCCTTAACCAGGAAACCTGTTATCCGAAATGGCCTCCTCCCAATAATAATAAAAAATAATCCAAATTTTTAAAAATTATTTCCTTTTTCCCCGTAATAATAAAACAGTAGCTTGTACTTGATCCTAACTAAAATATAATTAATCCTTATGGGAAGCAAAACATGATTACATGATTTCTAGTAGATTTAAGGTATGAAGATCCAAATTATGGAAAGATCCATTATCCGGCAAACCCCAGGCCCTGGATTCTGGATAATAGGTTCCATCATATTCATCCATTCATACTTCAGTCTCTTTTTGAACCCAAAGCATGGTTGTTTTTTCGGTAAATTGGCGCCCTAGCGACCAGAGCTTCTGAATACAACTCAACTGAAACCAACTGCATATTGTCTCAGAATACCACTCTCTATGTGGTACTAAAAGTTTATTTATAGGCAAACAACTCCTTTAAGGGTGCAGAATATATTCCACCTTAAAGATATAGGGAGACACTATTGAGGGTGAAATGGTTATGCACCTGTTACTCTTACTGTATTTCCAAATCTATTCTGTCCAGTTCCCATATGTTTTTCCCTTCTTCTTGCTCTATATTATATTATGAAAGTCCTTGAAATATTCACAGCTGTTGTGGGTGCATTGCATTATTGGAGAAGCTGAGAACCTTCAGGAGATGAAGGAAAGGTGTTTGACATATGCTCATTCTACCTTTTGGTCACCGAGTTATTCTACTTCCATTTTTTCCTGCTGAGCTAATGAAATCGTTTGTATCTTGCTTATTATATGTAAGATACTGTTTAAGTGGTGGTGAGAGAAATTGGGCTATGGAATAATAACGTGTGGCTGGGTGCAAGCGACCTCGGGGTTGTGTTGGAACAGGCATGGAGTAAGGAAACAGTGTACTCCATATCTTACACAGTATCATACAAAATCATATTAAATATGTCAAGGAACAGGAATTTGTGTCCATGTATTTTTACAAAGATGAAAATTAATGTATCTTTTTTTCAACCACATGGAAAGGCTTCAATTTGTCAGCGTCACATCATTGTCCAAGATGGATTCTGTAATTTAATAGTTGGAGAGCCACAGGCTGCCTTATATTTGTTCATGCAGACAATAAATTGTAAAGACCCACAAAAACACTGGAGTGATCTAGAGAATAGAAATAGAGATTTTTTTTTTTTAAATGGGCATTGGTTTGGGAATCTCTCTCTCTTAAAAGCCGCATACTGGCGGGGGAGGGTATAGCCCTTATACTGAAACCAAGGATCATTAGACACTGACTACAGGCAATGCTATTATGCAGTAAGTATTAGACTTATTATATTACTAGTTAGGGACCCCCATATGGGGTTTACCTTGATGTGGTATGGTGGCTTATCAACTTTATGATCATAACTTTGTAACTAAAAAAAAACCTGTTTCTGTAAACAAATGTATTGGCGATTATATTGAATTATTTAGGAGACAGGGGCCCAGGGAATGTGCATTGAGCACACCCATTATATTTAAATATAGTTTGACTTAGCCTTTGAGTGCTCCCACAACCCCCCTCTGTTTGTATACTGATCTAGAGAATGAATATACAGAATACATGGAGTGGCAGGTAAGAAAATGCTTTTTATATGCGGGTAGCTCTGTCTGTGCCTTGCATCTTATTTTAATATTGTTCTGACCAAAAGTGAAAGTCACTCCTAAAAATGCATGGTATCAAATAACAGATATGTATGAACCCTCTCGCACTTCTTACACTGTTTTAAGGTGAAGCAGGAAAGGCATTTATCCTGATACCTATGGTTTTGGCATCAGAGAAGGTACTGTGGGAAGGATATAGATACAAGTAAAAAAGTATATATTATAATAATGCCAAAAACTGGCCTTTTCCTCTACTAAAGCACTTACTGTATTCACACCCTCACCCTAGCTGACCTATACCTTTCACTAACTGCCAATTCCAATGGCTCTGCTGCTAGAATCCTTCAGCTTTTGCCTCTGCCAGAGATCGCCAAATGTGTGGATCTGGGCCTAATTTGGCCACACACTTGTTGGTACAAATTGTGCTGAGAGGACGGCATCAGTGTGCCACAGTGCTCCTTGTCCAATGGAATTTTCAAACCTGCCTGGAGTTGATCTGAAGAAACCAAATTGGCAGCTTAAATCTTTAAACCACTTTAAGGCTAATGGCATACCCAATGTTTGCTCAGATCAATGGCAGAAAGCACAAGAGAGGTGTTTCTCTGCCAGTGGAGTTTACCATTAGCCTAAGCGAAAACCATTGAACTAATCTCGTACTAGCCATGCAGCACGTACATGTTATAGCCTTCTTTTTCTGAAGGTATAATCTAGTAACCCTACTCTCTGTGTTCCATCAACTAGAGAACCATATAAAAAATGTATGTACGGGGCATCTCAGGTGTAGTTGCTATGCTTAAAGGTAATACTAGAAGAAATGACCTGATGTGGGGCTGCCAACATTTAAGAAGAGCCACCAATGTGGATAATTGGCCAGACAAATTATTTAAAAGACGTTCCTTAATGGTCAGACAATGTGACATGTAACAGGCAGATCATACAGGAGATACAGACAGGACATTTAATGGTGAGATATTAACATGCAGGCAACACAAGAGGCTGGTGTTCCCTAAGTTAATATGTAAACACTGATATATATATATATATATATATATATATATATATATATATATACTTCATAGCTGTCACTATTTTATACAAGTATCTATTATCTGGAAACCTGCTATCCAGAAAGCCCAGAATTACGGAAAGGCCATCTCCCATAGACTCCATTTTATCCAAATTTCTAAAAAACGATTTCCTTTCTCTCTATAATAATAAAACAGTAGCTTGTACTTGATCCCAACTAATATATAGTTCATCCTTTTTGGAAGCAAATACAGCCTATTTAATGTTTACGTGATTTTCTAGTAGATTTAATGGAGGAAGATCCAAATTAAACCCAAGGTCCCCAGCATTCTGGATAACAGGTTCCATACCTGTATCTTGTTAAATACAATGACTTACAAATAAACATTGTATGAAAGTAGTAAGTAGATGCAAGCATCACTTTAACCCATTGCTCTGCTTTCTCCTGGCTCATTTCTAGAAATCCAGAAATCCTAGGAAGGGGCACGTTTATTATTTTTCCAGGGGGAAGTAGATTGTGGTTCAGAAATTATACTTAATGAAGTTTATCTAAGATGAGCTAGTATAACTGCACTCCAACGTTAAGGGACCAAAAATCTAGACTTATCTTTTAAATCAGTACTATGATAGGAACCGGAGTCAGCTGTAGGTAGGGGTGGAATCAGGACTATGGTTGGAGGGGATAAGTAAACTTGTAGGACCACTAACAGTGTAGCACTAGACACTTCTCCCCTCACAGATTTGATGGGTGTGAGCCCCTTTGTTGCTTATACAGAATATACGTCCCTGCTGTCAGACCAATGGTGATCACTTGTGAGCTCCACAGGTTTTTTAGGAACACTGCTAAACAGAGTGGTTAGGGATTGTGAAAGTTCTGCAAATCCACGCATTCTACTGGATCAAAGAATAAGCTTCCTAGAGACATAGCTGTAATATTGCTGTTAGTAAGTCTCAGATGGAACTAAGCAATTTAACCACTGCTTTTCATTTCTGGTAACTGCTGCTTCCCTTCCATATTTCTGATAGTTCCTTGGCCTTTCCAAAGCCGTTTGTTTAGATATGTTCTCTAACTCAGATTAAAGGAGCACTAAAGTATAACTAAATAAATTAGAAATGTTGTACATGTTTTGAGCTTCTGTACCAGCCCAAGGGCAACCACAGTCCTTTAGCAGTAAAGATCTGTGTCTCCAAAGATGCCCCAGTAGCTCCCCACCTTATTTTCTGCTGATTCACATTCTCTGTGCTGCTGTCACTTACTGAACTCAGGGACTGACTCACAACATACTGAATATATAGAATATAAATGTCACTATATACTGCTGATTAGTAAATATTTCAGATTACTGGTACATGGAGGCTCCGAAACCAGTGTAACTAGCATCAGAATTTAATAATCAGCCTTGCAGCACCAGCTTATAAGAGAGCAAACCTCATTTTCTACTTGATAATCTCTGCCAACCCCTTGACTTCGCTCAGAGCCCACTGAGCATGTGAGTGACACAGACCCTCCTATCTAAGATGGGAAACTCGTTACAACTTTGAAGACCTGGATCATTACTTCTATACAGATGGCTGGTTCAATATGTTCACTATGTAACACATGGTATTTCCAGCCATATTCATTTTTAAGGTTCAGTTTTCCTAGAAACCTCAGTGTAACAACTCAACATGTGGAAATATCCAAGATGGGGAATATGTATGTAAAGCACTAAGTACTAATACTGTATCAATACGACAAGCTCTGATCGGTTACTATATACAGTAACATCATCTGGTGCAGTTTAGCACCCATGTTGGCAAACAAGCTTTTCAGAGCGGAACCTAATGGAAATGGGAAACAGGATGAGGGGTATTTATTTTCTTTGAGGGTGCTGGGATTGCCTACACAGAAGCCTTTCTGCAAACACATAATTAAGGTCTCTTAGCTGCATTCTTTAGCCATAGATTCCCTCAGGTCTGATTTTCATTTTAAAAAGGGGGATTAGAAGAGGGGATTGTGGCATGTTTTCAGTAACTATGTCAGTGCCGGATATCCTAACGTGGGCATTATTCTTTATAAAATATCCAGTAAAAATAAACAGGGATACCCTTAAGCAATCCTGGAAGCAGAAGTGGAAGCCAGGTTTTTCACTGCTTTTCCACAATGCACTTGCCAGCAATCTTATTTCCACAGCTGCAAAAGAGAAATGCTGCTGTAACAGAACAAATACTCACCCCATGGGAGAACCTTGGCATAAGTACTGGAAACGTATCTTTTAGAATGACTTCTAAATTGCCATGTTTATAACATATAGAACCGCAAACATCCAACGGCAAATGCAAGCAGTGAATAGAACATGCTCTCCTTTGTGTGACTGTTTACCTCCTGTATATGGCAGTTTTTGTATGTTATTTCCATGTTTGATATATTTGCCCTTTATTACTGCAAAAAATGTGTTGTACCTGTATAGGACCTATTTTCCAGAATGTTCGGGACCTGGGCTTAAGGATTCTTTCTGTGATTTGGATCTCTATACCTTAAGTCTACTAAAAAAATCACGAAAACATTAAATAAACACAATAAGGATTCATTATATCTTAGTTGGGATCAAGTACAATGTACTGTTTTATTATTAGAGAGACAAACTAAAACATAAAAAAAATGTAAATTATATTATGGAAGATGGCCTTCTTTTATTTCTTTCTGGATAATGGGTTTCCAGATAATGGCTCCACAGGTACAGTATGGGATAGGCTTGGCTCTCGCACACCCGGTCCAACAGGCTAATTAGAGACGTCTGGTGCTCAGTGGTGGAATATTGAATTAGCAATAGAAGAATCCAGTGGCACACAGGACTTATTCAACACATATGTGTTTATTGCCAATTGCGGTGCAACGTTTTGGGGTTACCCTCTCTGTCAAGCAGGTCCACAGGTATGGGACTTGTTATACAGCATGTTCGGCCCCAGGGTTTTACCGGATAACGGATCTTTCTGCAATTTAGATGTTTGTACTTTAAATCTACTAGAAAATCACGTAAACCCAATAGGATTGTTTGGCCTCCAATAAGGATTAATTATATCTTAGTTGGGATCAAGTACAAGCTACTGTTTTAGGGTAAGGTCACACTGGCAAATTCGGGGAGATTAAGTCACCTGGCGACTAATCCCCTCTTTTTCTGGGCAACAATCTCCCCAAACTGCCTTCCACCTGCTAAAATGAAAAACTGCCTGCTGCAATGCACTTGCGGCGCTTCAACTTCGGAAGTCGCCCAAAGTTGCCTCATGACTTTGGAAATCGAAGTGCCACGAGTGCCATTGCGTTTTCTCATTATAGCAGGCGGAAGGCAGAAATAGAGGCGATTAGTCGCCAGGTGACTAAATCTCCCTGAATCTCCGTGTGTGTCCTTACCTTTAGGATTACAGAGAAAATCCAGTTTTGGATTATTTGGATAAAATGTAACCTATGGGAGAGTCTTTCTGTAATTTGGAATTTCTGGATAATGGGTTTCAGTATAATGGATGTGATGCGTGTACTGCAGTATAGCGGTGTGTGGGAAATGTGCTTATAAACCATAATCTCATCATAAAAGACATAAATCGGCACATGTGCATCAAGAGCTATTTATTAGCATAACACTTTTTTTTCCCAAAGATTCAATAGCAAATGAAGTATGTACAAATCCTTACAGCATTTACACCATTAAAAAAAAAAAAAAAAAAGGTCATCATATTGGCGTGCTGAAGTGTACAAAGCACTGCAATGACTCCAAAGCACGGATACTGGAACAAGTGTAGCTGGCGCTGTACCTTCAGGTCATTCCCGTTTATTAGGAAGAAGTGTGTGGGGTGGGGGCCTGACATGAGCTGTTGGGAAGACAGGCTCAATAATAATAATAATACAAATTAGAGGACATGACCTGACTGCCTGTTGGGAAAAACAGACTAAAAAAAAACATAAAAAATACAAATTGGAGGAAAGAAAAGGTTAAAGGGGTTGTTCACCTTCAAACTCTTATTTCATTTCAGTTGTTTTCATACTGTTCCCCAGAAATAAAGACTTTTTTTTCAATTACTTTCCATTATTTCTTTTTTACTGTTTTTCCAAAATCTAAATTTAAAGTTGAATGTTGGTGTCGCTGATGTTTGAGTCTGACAGCTCAGTAATTCAAGTGCAGACTCTAAACTGTTACAATTGCGCAACATTTAGTTGATACATTTCTCAGCAGCATCTCTGGACAGTTGTATCAATTCTAACAGCTGCCTGTAATGAAACCCAGGGATTCTGCTCAAAAGGACAAAGATAAGAGGTAAGGTAACGCTTCCAGCTGCTAAATGAATAATCGCCTGCGCCTATTCACACGTGCCGCTGCGCTTTCCCGAAATCGCTCGAAATTGCTTAAGGATGCAACTTCGAAAAACGCAGCGCTGTGTGTGAATAGGCACAGGCGATTATTCATTAATTAGCTGGAAGGCAGAGGGAAGCGGTTCGGGGAAATTAGTCGCCCCAAAGAAGAAGCGATTAGTCGCCAGGCGACAAATCTCCCCGAATCTTCCCGCCTGGCCTAACCCTAAATGTATCCATTTAGAACAGTTTTGGGGGGGGGGGGGTCGACGACCTCTTCCCCCCAGAGCTGTTTTAGAAGGTGAAAAATTACACATTACACTTCAATATTCGAAAAACGGTCACAAACAGAAAGTGATTGCAAAAAGTTGTTATTTCTGGTGAAGTATCTGAAGGTGACCAACCCCTTTAAAGACAACAAAAGCAAGTGGGGAAAGGCAGCCAACTTGCAGCAAACACTGCTATGGTAAATACTACAGTAATCACACGTAGGGCTGGTGTTCTATAGGGAAGAGAGGGCATCTGCCATGGGCACGAAAATACCTCTGGCAAAACACTGTGTAGTAACCCATACATATTTCTAATATTCATTTCTGTTCAGCTCACAGACCTCCAGCTGCTGTTGACTCTCAAAACCCAACATTTTTTCACCCCTAAAATTGAGACCCCCAGATTTCATGATCCCCCCTCTTCTCTCATTCCAGCCCTGAAAACAAGTGAAACAAACCTCAGACAGATGTAACACATAAAAGTCAACAAATACAGCTCCTTCATACTGATATGGCTGTGAGTTTCCATTAGTCTCGTTCACAAACAGTTTGACGTGTTGGCGGATGACTGATTCGCTCCATTGAAGGCAACTCATAGAATTTTTTTTTTTTTTACATTTTTATCTCAGAACTTGGTCAAAAGTTTAAGACTAGGAAATAAGACCTCTATAAAAATATATATTACTAAGTCTGCAACATCAGTTTCTTTGCATACTACAAATGTACTGTTGTACTAAACAGAACCGTTCTACCAGTGGACTTTTACACTTCTAATTATCAACCTGTGAGGGTCCATCTATTGCCGGACTACAACTCCTAGCAAACTCATTCTTCAGCATTGATGTAGTAACCTATTATAGTCCTGAAACCCATAGCAACCAATCAGCTGTGAACAGTCCAATGAAGTTGATGGGTTAAAGGAATAGTTCAGTGTAGAAATAAAAACTGGGTAAATGGATAGGCTGTGCAAAATAAAAAATGTTTCTAATATAGTTAGACAAAAATGTAATGTATAAAGGCTGGAGTGACTGGATGTCTGACATAATAGCCAGAACACTATTCCTGCTTTGCAGCTCTCTTGGTTTCAACCGACTGGTTACGGTTAAAGAGGTGGGGCCACATGGGTAATAACTGTTTACTTTTGAATGTGGCCTGCATGCTAAAGATCAATTGCAAACTCACTGTTATGTCTCATGTGGCCCCCGTTCAAGTCGCTGACTAACTACAGGAAGTAGTGTTCTGTTCTGTTAGACATCCAGTCACTCCAGACTTTATACATTACATTTTTGGCTAACTAACTTTATTAGAATTTTTTTTTTTTTTGCACATACAATCTTTTTACCCTGTTTTTATTTTTACACTGAACTGTTCCTTTACTAGGGCAAATAATTGCTGTTACCTTGCCTTTGTTCAGCCAACCCAAAGAGCCCAAAGCGTGTCCTTTTTTTTTTTTTTTTTTTTTTTTTTTTTTTTTTTTTCAGTCCCAGACTAAGCCCTATTTAACGAAGATTGTCCAGGTAGAAATTAACAATTCTAAAATAAATTGAAAGTACTCTTGAACTAAATATATTATTACTAGGATGGTTTTAAATAACGAAAACTAACTTTTACAAGAGCAAACACCTGACATTTTGCAGTCGAAACTGAAACAGATAAAATAGAAATTCCAATAAAAATATGTGTTTGTGTATACAGGTATGGGGCCTGATATCCGAATGCTCAGGACCTAGGGTTTTCTGGATAACAGATCCATAGTTTTAGATCTTCATGCATTAAGGGTTCTTTCACACGAGCGTCTGAAGCTGCGCTCCCCTGCGTTCTGGTTTTAAGCCGCAGGGGAGCGCAGGAGTAGACGCATTCGATCTTTTTCAATGGGGCTGTACTCACACAGGCGCATGTAGGTGCCTGAAAAATGCAGCATGTTGCATCTCAACCTTTGTTGGGCAAGCTCGTGTTTAAGAGCCCTAAGTCTACTAGAAAATCATGTAAACATTAAATAAATCCAACAGGCTGGTTTTTCTTCCAATAAGGATTAATAAGATCTTAGTTTGGATCAAGTACAAGCTAACATACTGTTAAAAAAAAATACTGTAAAAATTTGGATTATTCGGATAAAATGGAGGCTATGGGAGAGAAAGGTTTGTAATTCGGAGCTTTCCGGATAATGGGTCCCATACCTGTATAAGACTGAATGATTTCTAAGGAAATGAGATCTACCCTTCATTGTCATGTAAACAGTGTAGCGTAAAAACAAAACACAAAGCCGTCAACCGGACTTGGGTCTTAAACTTTTGGCAGCAAGTGAGCATATTAAAGTAGGCTTTGTAGTGATTGTTCAAGTGGAAGCCAGGTCAGTTTACCTGTTGACAGGCATGCAACTTGAAAACATTGCACAACAAGCAACACAGAGCAGTCTGGAAAGTTTACAAAGACTTCAAGTAGACTTAACAACCCTTCACAACTGACTATTCACAGACACAAGTTACATTCTCGCTCGTTGCGTCGTTGCAGTCTGGCTCTTACACATGGGACACTTTCTGGGAGTCTCTGGCTTGCTTAATGCTATACAACCACTTGATGATCCTGGCGTTCCTTTCAATTGCAGAGATGCCATACGGGACGCGGTCGTTGGCACTGTCGTCATTTCTAAGGTCACTGTTGCTGTCCTGAGACTGCTCACAGTCCGAGCTGATCATGCTTGCGCTGCGAAAGTTGAGAGAAATGATGTCGGAATTAGCCCTTGCAAAATTCTCCATTCCGAGCTTTTCAAGCTCTTCAGGATCCAGTCCACAGTAATTAAAGAATCGTTCCACGTCCGCATCGACTCGAAAGTATCGGTCACTTAAATCCGACTTGGACCGCTGCAGCGAAGGCCTCCGACTGACGCCACATCCTGAATCCAAAGTGTCATTTTCTGGGGACTTTAAGGTAGAAAGAGGGGCAAGCTTGGGTTTAGGAGGCAGCGGAGGGGCGGCCGAGCTGCTGCTCGGTATTGCTTTGATCTGTTTTGCACTGGTCACTTTCCGAATGTCTGAGGAACTGTGAGAAACATGCAAAAAAGTATCCGTGGTCTTTTCCAGAAACCTCCTGCTGATGTTGGATTTGCTGTCTTGAGGGCTGCCGTGTGTCTGTGTAGGGTAGACTTTCAAGGACTCTGCGAAAGAATTCCGATTGAGGTCAGCGGAGTCCGACCTGTTTGGAGGCCAATTTCGGGAACTTTGTTTATGCGTGGAACCTGTGCTAGACCCTTCAGAACTGTTAATAATGTTTTTAAGTATTTCTAGCTTGAGATTCTCTCTTTGCGCACAGTTTTCAGTCTTTGTATTGTTGTTAAACATCTTCATGGTCGGGCTACTGAGAGCTCTTTTGGCTCCAGGGCAAATGGGAGGTTTTGCAAGGACCACCGGCTTTACAGGTTCCTGTTTGGCATTAATAACCTCTTGGCTCTTGACATATTTTGCCTTATCGGCTTCTAGTCTCTCCACTGCGCTGAGCCTTTTGGGATTAGGCTCGGACTGCCTACGGAAGTAGTCTGGTCCTTTGTTAAGTATTCGGAGGGGGACAGCAGATGTGAAAGTAACTGCTGGACTAACAGGTTTCACCAGGCTACCTGCCTGTAGTGTTTCTGTAGGCATGTTTAGCGCTTGTTCCCCAGCAGCCGTTTTGGATTCCCTTCTTGTGTTTCTTATACACACTGTGCAGAAACATGTGCACCAAGCACAAACAATAGCAGCCGAGTCCTGAAATCTGACTGTTACCAACAGCTCGTCATCTTACAGCTCATTAAAGAACACTTTTTTTTTTGGTAAATATTCTCTTTACATGCAGAAAGGGCAGCGGACAGAGGGCTGTATTAATCTGCTAGGCTGAATCCTTTATTCTCACAGAAGGATGTGGGAGTCCCGTCCTTTCTTTGTGCAGAGATCTGAAACACAAAACAACCAATCGCATGTCAGTATCAGTGTGTGACATCACAGCTATAGCAACAGAGAAATACTCTACTGTTTAAAAGCTAAAAGTCAAACACCAGTGGGTGCCTTTAACCCCTTCAACATCGCACGGGGGGGGGGGAGGCACTCAGCAACACTTTATGTTAAATAGAAACAGTACCATCTGCTAAGCCTGGCCGAACTATGAACAGATACTAATTAACATTTCAAAGGTAAACGGCCAAATGACATATGTGCAGCCATATGTGTCTGAACGGGAACACAGATTTAAGCAGGAAAATGATAAAAAGAAAGAAATATTGACTACAGAAGGGTTTCAATCTTTTCTAATATTTTCTAAACCTAATGTAATGTGTAGATTTATATCTTTACAATACACAAAAGCTATGAATATCCTGTAAATTATAGCCTTATAAACGGTGAGTTCTGATGTCATTTCTGTCACATGACTCACTCAAACTTGTGTATTATAATAAATAAAGTATCCCCAGTTGCAAAATATGAGGATATTAGAAGTTACCTCGGAGTTCCATGACCTGTATAAAAACAATCGGCCTTCGGCCTCGTGTTTTTATATGGTCATGAAACTCCTCGGTAACTTATAATATCCTTATATTTTACAAGAGGGGGTACTTTATTCACTATATAATGCACAAAAGCCGTGAATATTTTGTAAATTACATCCTTATAAACAATGAGTTCTGATGTCATCAGTTTTTTTTTTAATGATGCCAATACATAAACATGAGTAGATTTAAGATGATTCTTGCTAGGATTTTTTCAATTACTTTCTCACACTCCATTGAGATTATAAGTACAGGTATGGCACCTGTTATCCAGAACGCCCATGACCTGGGGGGTTTTCCTGATAATGGATCTTTCCATAATATGGATGTTAAATCTACTAGAAAATCATTTAAACATTAAGGAGCAAATTTATTAAGGGTCAAATTGAAAATCTGAATTCCCCAAAAAAAATTTATGGTGAAAACTTTCGAATTGTGAATCATTCAAACTCGATTTAAATTTTAATGCGAATTTAGAGATTTATCATACTCTGGCCCTTTGAGAACTCAAATTCTACTAATCATCACCTAAAACCCACCAAGTTCATGTATAAGTTAGTGATGGACGAATGTGAACCATTTTGCTTCTCCAAACATTTGCTGCCAGCAGAAATTCCCAGAAATGCATTAAAGTCTGTGGGTGACAATTTATTTTTTTGAAAATGCAACAAATATTTTTTGACATGTTTTTTTTTTTTGACATGCAACTTTTTTTCTCCTGTTGGAATCTATGGGCCATTTCCGTGGCAAAACTTGGCGAAAAAAAATGTGCTCATCCCTAGTAGAGAAAGAGGGTCAGGGACCAATTTGGACATGTTATTAGCCTTCAGGACATTCAAGTCTTTTTTGGAGAAAAAGACTCTAATCGAATTTAGCTGAATTTCATTCGGGTTTTTTTTTAATAACCCCCAGTCGAATTTCGAGTAGATTAGTAATTAATAATTTAGTACTCTTTTAAAAAACTCACATGAATTCGAAATTCAACCTTTATTAAATGTGCCTCTAAATAAACCCAATAGGCTGGTTTTTCTTCAAATAGGGATTAATGAGAAATTAGTTTGGATCAAGTACAACATACCTTTTTTTGGATAAAATGGAGCCAAGGGAGATGGCCTTTGCCTAATTCAGAACTTTCTGGTTAATTGGTTTCTGGATAATGTTCTCCACGGTACATTGCCCTTGCATTGCATAACTAATAAAAATGTTAATGGTGTTTTTCAGCCAATGCCAAAATTGTACTGCCATGCGTCGTTTGCCAGTTTTACATCCATGACAATTTTGCCATTTGGTTGATATGAATAAATTACTGGTATAATTACAATGTGGAGGAAATTTTAAACCGCAAGTGTGGCATTAGCCATACAAGCAACGGCATATGCCCCTTGGATAAACACTAACGCTTTCCAAACTAGCTGTTTACTGAAGTCACCCTGGTGCCCAAACTTTATAGTTGGCAAATATTCCTGAAAATACAAGTGTAGCACAGTGTAACTAGTTGAATGAAACCCATTGATACCCTCAGCTATAGGTAATGGAACGTTACATCCACAGGTTGGTAGGTCTAACAAATAACTTGTGCTCTTCAGCCAATCACAAAATTACATTGCCCTGTGCCCATAATATAATAGTGACTGTAGCCGTGACTAATGCATTCCCTGCAAGTGACTGACTGTATATATATGTGTGTGTAAATCATATTACATTCAAGTGCAACACAATGTTTTATGTATAACTATACAAATGAGACAATCCTTTCTTTTGGGCTGTTTCTAGGTTTAGTGCTGACTTTAGCCATCATACCCTTAGGGTTGCCACCTGTTCGGTTTTGACCCGGACAGCCCGGTATTTTGAAGGGCTGCCCGGGTCAATGCTTCCTGCCCGGTTTTCCAAATAAGGAAAACCGGGCGGGATTAGCTTGATTGACCAATCGGTGATCGCGTCGTCATAGCTCCGCCCCGTGACGGCACGCCCACGCCCACTGGCATGACGGGGCCGCCCAGTGACGTCACGGCCCCGCCCCCCTGTCCGGCTTCAGCCACAGGGAAAGGTGGCAACACTACATACCCTATAAACTAGATTGTAAGCTGTGTGGATGGGCAGGGGCGATGCGTGTGTGCGTGTGTGATATACCACTATAGAGAATTTGGAGTCAGCTGTAGGCTTCCAATCCGATTCAATATTAGGTGCACGTATATTCAGTGGTCCATCCTCCACCAGTATCATTCAGAAAGATTTGATGTACAGCACCAAGTAGTAAAATATGCCTTTATTCAAAAAATCATGGCAGCACCACTATAACAACTAGCTCTGCTGTATACAGTGTGACAGTGTGTTTGGGAAGCACCCCTGTCTTAGAGGAAAATGCACATAAAAGAGTTAGCACTTTAACAGTCTGGTCCACCAGGGTAGGGAATAAAAAGGGACAGACAAGCACTGCTTTCAATAGCAACACATATACAAATAACTTTCAAAAACAGAAAAATTGTAATGAATATGTAACGCAAAGTTGCTTAGAATTGTGTTTTTCTTTTATTAGGCAAAAGTTATTTTTGGGTTGACATTCCCTTTAAAGATGAACTAGAACTTTATTATATAATGAAGACAAATTGAAAAGTTGCTTAAAATTGGCCATTGTATAACATACTAAAAGTTAATGTAAAGGAGAACCAAACCGATACTTTAAAAAAAAAAAAAAAAAACCTCCACTGTAGACCCCCCTCCCTGCTCCCAAAACCCAGCCTGCTTACTACCGCAGGCAAATTCCCTATAACTTTTTTAGTCACCCCCATGGCAGATTCAGGCGTCAGAATCCACGGCAGTCACCTTCTTCTTCTTCTTCGGTAATCTGCGTGTCTTCTTTCGGCTCTTCGTCGACTCCCAAGAGTTTTGGCGCATGCGCAGTTGTCCTGAACAGGAAAATTGCTCGAACTGCGTATGCGCCGAAACGCCGTCAGTACACGAAGATTACAGAAGATGGCTGCTGTGAACTATGACGCCTGAATCTGCCGCGAGGGGTGAGTAAAAAGTTAGGGGCATTTGCCCATGGTAGCAAATAGGAGGGGGGGGGGTCTATGGGGGAAAGGGTTTTTTTAAAGTATGAGTTTGGTTCTCCTTAAGGCTGGGGACAGACAGGGAGATTCGGGGAGATTCTGTCGCCTGGCGTTTAATAGCAGGCGACGATCTCCCCGAAATTTCCTTCTCCCTGTCTGCCGCTAGTATTAATGACAAAGCGCCAGCGCCTGTGCACACACATCGCGGCAATTTCCGGAATCGCCCGAAGATACTTCGTGAGGAAACTTCGGGCGATTCCGGAAATCACCAAGACGCGTGTGCACAGGCGCTGGCGCTTTGTCAGTTATACTAGCGGCAGACAGGGAGAAGGAAATTCGGGGAGATTGTCGCCTGCTAAAAACGCCAGGCGACAGAATCTCCCCGAATCTCCCTGTCTGTCCCCAGCCTTGAAGGTGAACCACCTGTTTATTATATTTAAACCTGCAAGGGCTGTTGGATGCCTTTTGCTGCAGAAATGAATGTATGCAATGAGTCCATTGTTCAGTTACTAGACCTGATCCATTAAATTTGTACAGGTAATGCTTAAGCACAAATATGTCAATGTAACCCTATGCGAGTGTGAAAAAGGCAAATACCCACAAGCTCTGCCACAAGCCCTGGATCCCACATGGGAGTCTCTCATTCACAGTGGGAGAGTGAAAGGTCAGCTTAGTGGAGCAGAAAACCTAAGGAAAGCAAGCCTGGAGGCTGCCAATAAACAATCATTTCAATGGACTGCACATCATAGGTCTAATTAAGGAGCATGGCCCGATTAACACCGCCTCTAGATGCTCCGTTGACTAAGAATAAGACTGTGTATCCATATGGTTTTAAAGGGAATTCGGATAGTCTGCCATAGTTTTATTGGCTGAAGATTCACCAAGCAGAGAACTGGGATAAAAGGGAAAGCCCTGTATCTTTAGTGATGTGTTTAACCAAATGCAATGAATAAAGCGTGTTTATTGCAACATCAAAAATTAACTACAGTATTTCATCACAAAATAATGGTTTGATAATAAAGGAACCAAGCCAAATCATATGACTCACCTGTACCAGGAACAGTAACACCAAAAAATGTAAGTGTTTTAAAGAAGGTATGGAATCTTTCATCCGGAATGCTTGGGACCTGGCTTTTTCCCGGATAAGGGATCTTTCTATGATTTAGATCCCCATACCTTAAGGGCTGTGACACACTAGGCTATTTGGGGAGATTGAATCACCTGGCGACTAATCGCCTCGACTTTGCGGTGACCAATCTCCCTAAACGCCTTCCTTCACTCTGCGCTGGCTTAAATGAAAAATCGCCAGCGCTAATCACACATGGCAATTCGTTTTCAAAAGTCACCCGAAGTTTCCTTGCGAGTGGGGAGATTGGTCGCTGCAAAATCGAGGCGATTAGACACCAGACGGCTCAATCTCCACAAATAACCTAATGTGTCACAGCCCTAAGCCTGCCGATTTGAACATTAATTAAACCCAACAGGGTTGTTTTGCCACCAGTAAGAATTAATAATATCTTAGTTCAGGTAAGGGATCCATCTGTTATCCAGAAAGCTCAAAAATATGGAAAGGCTCCCATAGACTCCACTTTATCCAACAAATCCAAATTTTCAAAAATGAAAAAAATCCCCTTTTCTCTGTAATAATAAAACAGTACCTTGTACTTCATCCAAACAAAGGCAAAATCATTATTGGAGGCAAAACCAGCCTGTTGGGTTTATTTAATGGTGAAAATGAAGGAAATTAAGGTATGAAGACCCACATTAAGGTGGCCATACACGGGCCAATAAAAGCTGACGACAGTTTATCGGCCCGTGAGTGGGGCCCTCCGACGGGCTTCCCCGATCGATATCTGGCCGATTAGTTGATGCAGTCCCGCGATCCGACCGCCCGTATCGGCGTCATTCTGATCCGATCATTGGGCCCTAGGGTCCATGATCGGATCAGCCGATATCACTTAAATCAAGGTGGGCATATCGGAGAGAGATCTGCTCGTTTGGCCATCTCTCCGTGTATGGACACCTTTACAGAAAGATCTGTTATCATGAAAACCCCAGATGCCAAACATTCTGGATAACAGGTCCCAGACCTGCACACAGTTCTGTATTATGATTATTACAGAGAAAAAGGGAATATGTTAGAAAAAAAGGAATGAGAATACAGTACCCCCTCTTGTAAAATATAAGGATATTATGTTACTAAGGAGTTCATCACTATTATTATTATAAGGCATTTAGAAAGTGTCAACGTATTTCACAGCGCTGTACAATAAAGGAGTATAAACATGCAACATACAGATAAATACAGGTATGGGATCTGTTATCCAGAAAGTTCCAAATCAGGTAAAAGCCATCTCCCATAGACTCCAGTATAATCAAATAAGCCAAATCTAATAGGCTGATTTTGCTTCCAATAAGGATTCCTTATATCTTAGTTGGGATCAAGTACAAGCTACTGGTTTATTATTATAGAGAAAAAGGAAATCATTTTTAAAAATTTGGATTATTTGATTATAATGGAGTCTATGGGGTGAATTCCCTAAAGCGAATCCTGACTACGCAAATTTACTAAGTCCATCGCTTGCATGAATTCGCCAGCGATGTAGATAGTCTAGCGCAACTTCGCACGCTGGCGAAGTTGCACTCTGGCGAAGGGGGCGAAAATTCAGCAATTCGCTAAGTTAGTCTTTTTTCTGAATGTTAGCCCCTTCGCCAGAGTTCACTTCGCCAGGTTAGAGCAGGCGAAGTGCAATAGAGTAGATAAAAAAATTTCAACTTTTTTTACAAAATCTCCTAACTCCCCCCTTAATTTCCTAACATAGGGCACATATATAATAGACTAGGGGCACATGTGAAGAGCAATAAAACAACTAGATTAGGCTTTATTAGGGTTCCCTGGGCTTGTGTAGTGTAATGTTTGAACTGTAACATATACTCTATTCAAACTTTCAAGTTCCCACTGTATGCAAATTAGCCTTTGCTAGCGCAACTGCACTTTGCCTGGCGAATTTTCACTGGCACAATTTCGCTACTGTTTGTTTAGATGAACGCAACTTAGTTTTTTAGTGAATTGGACGAGCGATGAGTTAATTTCCCCCTATGGGAGATGGCCTTTCCCTGATTTGGAACTTTCTGGATAAAAGATCCCATACCTGTATTTATCTGTATGTTCCGTGTTTAAATCTGTAATACCCTTAGCAAGACCCCTTGGCCCGCCCCCAGAAACTTACATTTTGTGCTCCTTCTTTCGATCTCTATGGTATGGCCCCCACCCCTTTTACATCATGATCCTACCCCTTTTGCATCACCACACTGCCTCTTTTTGTTCCCACCCCCACCTACTGGTAAAAGTTTAAAGGGATCCTGTCATGGGGGAAAAAAAAATTTCAAAATGCATCAGTTAATAGTTCTGTTCCAGAAGAATTCTGCATTGAAATCCATTTCCCACAAGAGCAAACAGATTTTTTTTCATATTTCATTTTGAAATCTGACATGGGGCTAGATATATTGTCAATTTCCCAGCTGCTCTGAGTCATGTGACTTGTGCTATGACAAACTTCAATCACTCTTTACTGCTGTACTGCAAGCTGGAGTTAAATCACCCCCTCCCTTTCCCCCACCCAGCAGCCTAACAACAGAACTATGAGAAGGTAACCAGATAACAGCTCCCTAACATAAGATAACAGCTGCCTGGTAGATCTAAGAACAGCACTCAATAGTAAAAACCCATGTCCCACTGCATACTATTCAGTTACATTGAGAAGGAAAAACAACAGCCTGCCAGAAAGCAATTCCCTCCTACAGTACTGGCACAAGTCACATGACCGGGGCAGCTGGGCAACTGACAAAATTTCTATCCCCATGTCAGATTTTAAAACTGAATATAAAAAATCTGTTTGCTCTTTTGAGAAATGAATTTCAGTGCAGAAGTCTACTGGAGCAGCACTATTAACTGATGCGTTTTGAAAAAAACATGTTTTCCCATGACATTTTCCTTTTAAGGAAAGGTGGCAACCCTAGGTATGAGACACAAGATACCATGACTTGGATAAATGAAAGCTTCCATAATAACAGTCCTACGTCACTTTAATAGACCAATTTCCAAAAAAAAAAAATTGGTGCAAAGAGTACAGCTGTTGTGTGTCACTAGTGATGCCACCCTCTTATAATCCATTGTGAGCGAAAGAGAGAAAATCTCAGAATCAGTTCTGATAAGGTGAAGAGAGACAGACTATACCTGTTCAGTTTAAAACTGCACCTTTTTTTCTGTGACCTGAACTGCTGTCACGTTGTGCTTTGCAAGTAATGGAAGTAGGCTATTATATTCCAAAACGGATACAGTATAATTCATATATGATAAAAACACATGCTGTAAGCAGTAGTGATAAGGATCTATGGGTCTGGGTAGAACTTAGTAAAAAAAAACTAAGTAAAAAAAAAAGTAACACATTTAAACAGGAGCGTGGTACTGAATGATACCTTTGACACTAAAGGGCCCATTGTACAGTTCTGTGGGCCTGTACTTTTGAGCTTAATGCACAACACAGTTTTACAAAGCAAGGACTTTCCATTTTCACTGTAACATATAATTTAATCCCACTCTGCAGCTGTAAATAGAACACACTCTAAATCCCTCTCTGCTATCATTTAGCTGTAGAAATAGACCCGTGTCTGCTTGAGACAAAATGTAACCCAGATACAGCACACGAGGTTCTGGACCCAAGCCCCCCCCCCCCAAACTAGTGGCTGGGAGGACTAAACAGCAGGCAAATTAGGGGGAGATATGGGAGAACAACTTCATTTACTCTCCTACATATTCTTAGTGATAAATGGAATGAAACCACTGCACACCTTTACTTTCATACACTGATGAAGGGAGGGTGTACCCCGCTGAAACGTTGATACAATAAATGGGGTAAGTTCCCCAACTGCATAACATAGATATTCATAGAACAGCAGCAAGACTATTTTGCGTGGATAGGCCACTTATTACTGGTTCATGGATCACGCAGAGGGACCTGAACCCTAAGAATCACTACTGTTAAAATTAGATTAGTCTTTTTTGCAGGATTTTTTTTTTTACATTGATAAACTACAGAGAACAAAGTTTTTTTTCCCCCCTGCCAAAGATGCCGTGAATGACACTATGGACATCATTACACCTTATTGCACCAGTCTAAGTACAGATACCGGACTGTTCATTCAGAATGCTCGGGACCAAGGGTTTTCTGGATGATGGGTCTTTCCATAATTTGGATCTCCAGAATATTACAAATCACTGAAACACAAATTAAACCCAATGGGATTGTTTAGACTCCAATAAGGATTAATTATATCTTAGTTGGGATCAAGTACAAGCTACTGCTTTATTATTACAGAGAAAATGGTAATCACATTTAAAGTGTGATTGTAATGGGAAAAAAAGCCCTCCCCCCATCCCCTGTGTAGAACCTCCTCCCCCTCAGCCAAATGCCCCTTATTTTTTACTTACCCCTCATGCAGATTCGGGACAAGGGAGTTCACAGCAACCATCTTCTTTCTTCGGGACTTCAGGTTTTCGTGACTTTCAGTGCATGCGCAGCGCCGGTGTTCTTTCCGAAATAAACACTGAAGAAAGAAGATGGCTGCTGTTAACTCCCATGGCCCGAATCTGCAGGAGGGCCAAGTTTTCACGGAACAGTCCCAATTGTGACAGTTCAACCCGCAGCCCCAGGTTTGTTACTAAAATGTCCCGACTTTCTCTTTGATTTCCTGCACTGAAAAGCCAGCAGAAGGTACAAGGTTTCTAATTTAATTGGCTTTTGGCAGAAAGCCCACAATATGTGGCAGATGCAGATAGATACATTTGTAACAATTTAAGATAAGAAACAAATGTAACATTTAAGACAAGCAGGTCCCTTGGTGAATCTTGCAGCTTAAAGGGCAATTCACCTGCATTAGCAAAACTGTAATAACTTAAAAAAAACACATAAACACAGAACTGTGATCAAAACTTTCATAACCTGTCAAATTTTATAAAATGAGCATGGTTATTAGTTGGTATGGCCACAAAATGGGCGTGGCCAACAAATTCACCACGCTAAGCTAGGCATCTTTTTTGTCTAGCTTTTTTGTTGGGAGGTGTGCAAATGAGGCAATGAGAGTAATGCTGGCCCTAGGGCCCATGATCAGATCAGCCCAATATGCTATATATATATCTATGTCACCTGAGCCTTTTCTCCTTTGAATGGCTGCCCCCATTGCTACACAGCAGCTTATTTATATAAACAATAGTAGTGTTTCTGAAGCAAACATTGCAATTTTACCAGTGCAGGGCAACATTGCATTATATTTGTATTACTTTAAAACACTTCAATTATTTTGATACTGTTACTGTTCCATTAAGTAATTAAAAAACTATGTTAAGAATAAAGACCATCTAAAAAGTTGCTCAGAACAGGACATTCTAAGGGTTAGTCCACACCAGGCGATTCTGGGAGATTAGTTGCCTGAAGTCACCCCAAGTTGCCTCAGCAACTTCAGGCGATTTCGGAAAGCGTACTGCTGCATGTGAATTACCGCTGGCGACTTTTCATTTTAGCCAGCCCAAGAAAAGGGTAAGCAATTCAGGGGGATTAATCGGTCAAAACAAGAGGAGATTAATAGCCAGCGACTAATCTTCCAGAATTGCCTGGTGTGGACTAACCCTTAGGGGCAGATTTACTATTGGTCGAATTTCGAATGAAAAAAAATTTGAAATTAGACCATGGGAATAGTGGGTGAGGCAAAATCCTTCGAATTCGAATATCGAATTAGAAGGATTTTACTGCAATTTGATCGATCGAACAAGAAAAATTCAAATTTTTTGTATTCGATCAAAATTAATGATACCCAATTCGGCAACTTGGATCTGGCGAACTAGGTGGTCGAATAAAATTTTAAAGTGGAAGTACTTTGACCATCGACTAGTCGAATAAAATTTTATTCAAATTTGAATATTCGATTGTCAAATTTGCCTAATTTGCATATTCAAAGATTCAAATTTTAAAAAAATTCGATCGAACTTTGAATTCTGCACGTGAATTTTGTAAATCTGCCCCTTAATGTTAACGTAAAGGTGAACTAGACTGTTATGAGAAATGCTCTGTGTAAAACTTGACGCCTAACTGCTATAGAGGCATACATTTTTATTTCACATTTATGATCTATTCATCGGCTTCTTATCTACGGATATCAATTTGCACATATGTTTCAGCTAATCCTTATTGTGTATGTGTCAGTGTGGCCTTCAGAACACACACGCTAGATGTATTGGCTCTGGGAACACTGATCAACCCACCCACTATATTATGGTTAAGTCATTCTGCAGTGATCATTTGTGCCAACATCAGATGACTATAAATAGGAATGAACACAAATGAACGTCAAGTTGTGCAGTTTACAAAAGCGGATGCTAGTGGGCTGTGTGCTTGTTAAACAGCTTGGTATTACTAAACTGCTCCATCTGCCTTTTGTGCAAGGATTAAGTGCAGCATGGAGTCCCCAATTGAATTCTCTATCCTTGCCAGAACATCAAGGGGAGAAGTCATGAAGCATCACGTTACGGCCCATCAGAATAACTTGCTGCTGTCTCTATAGACTTAGGAACATGCTAGATTTAAAGAGAAGATTTCATTTTGAGGGTCCCATTGTTACAGGGTGAAAAGACAATAAACACTGTCCAATGAACAGGGTCTGCCCTTATAATACTTCCTGTCTGCTATTTTAATGATCCCAATTCAATGGGTGCTGGGGTATTCCATGTGCTGTGCTTATAAACAAACATTCACCAAAACGAATCTAACACTAAAGCTGGCCATAGACGCAACGATCCGATTGTACGAATCCTCGATTCGTACGATTTTCGGATCGTGTGTGGAGTGTTCCGACATTTGTCGTGCCATGCCGATCGGTCGTTTGGTAGATCGGCCAGGTTAGAAAATTTCTGTCGGCTGGCGATAATATCTTTGCGTCTATTGCAGATCGTACGATTTTCAGTGGGAGACCGTCAATAGGTTTCTAATCGTACAACTTTCGTACGATCCTTGTCAGGGGCAGAACGTCAGCTGTCTGTGCTTTTTACTACTTTAGTTGATCTGAAGGTTAGTGACAGGTCGGGAGATGCAAAGATCCGATCGTTGGAATCATCTTACGATCGGATCTTTGCGTCTATGGCCAGCTTAACACAAGAACACATTTAGCACAATGCCAAATACATACAGTGGCGTAACTACTCCCTGGTGGGCCCCGGCACAGGATGGGCACCTGAGCCCCTCTGTAGGGCCCTTACCTCTATAAATCCCATGCAGGAGTGTTGATGGCATGTAATCTCACCATAGATAACTGCATGCCATAACCCTTTTCGTGGCTCTAATGGGCCCCAAAGGGGCCAGGGCCCTGGAGAGAGAGAGAGCGCATCATCATCATCTTTATTCTGCTAACAGACCAGTAACATAACATTTTTTTTTTTTTTTTAAATGTAAGTATACTACGAAAAAAAACACCAACATATGTTAAACTTTAAAATCACAAAGTCTTTATTAAGAAATAACTTTCCGAAACTCTGCTTGCGCTCCTCTTCCGAAAAGGCAATCCATCGTGCGTGCGGCACTCTATTTCTCCTCCATACCTTCCTTATCGGAGATAGCCAGAGAGGAAAAAAAAAAATCGATCGCCGCACAATTTATCGTCGCCTTTTCTGAAGAGGAGCGCAAGCAGAGTGTCGGTAAGTTATTTCTTAATAAAGACTTTGCAATTTTAAAGTTTAATATGTGTTGGTGTTTTTTTTTTCATAGCATACTAACGCGTTTAAAAAACTATTTTTTTTATGTTACTGGTCCTTTGAACAATCACTACTCTGCACTCTTTAGACCACCAACCTGCATTCTCCTAGCCTCTTTTCTTTACATACTACAGGTATGGCACCTGTTATTCAGAATGCTAGTTTGGATAAAGTACAAGGTACTGTTTTATTATTATTACAGAGTGAAAGGAAATTATTTCGAAAAAAAAAATGGATTATTTATAATGGAGTCTATGGTAGATGCCCTTTCTGTAATTCGGATTTTTCTGATCATATATTACTATATGCTATAATGTTCTATTCTTAGCAGCTCTTCAGTTGGGCTGCATTTTTTTAATGATTTGCATTTTATTCTGCATTTTTTAAAAATTAGAAAAGGTGGAAATGATGTCATGCCAACTAGAAGTGATGTTGTGCAATAGCCAGTTTCATGGAGGAAATAGTTCCTTTAATTTTTCACCACCCAAATGGCCACCTATCAAGCTGCAGCTAAAGAATGCCTGTGGAGTACCCACATAAGACCAAGTCCCGACTGCTTTGCGGGTATTCTGCGGGTACCCAACTGGCTGCAGGACTCACACATGCTGATTCTTGGGATACAAGTGATCCTTAGCCCAAATTAGAGCACGGCTAATGCTTGTAACCTAAATTTCTACTATTATCATAAGATAATGGGGCAATTATGGATACTTTTTTTGGCTTTGCAGTCTAGTGAGGGGCGAATCTGACCTGTTTTGCAGAAAATTTGGCAAAATGGCAAAAATTCGCCAAAATTGAAGCCTATGGGCAACAAATTATTTTTGTCACACGAAGCAGCATTGCAAATGACAATTTTTTTCAATCAGAGTCTAAGGGCATACATTTTTGCAGTGAAACTTGGATACTGGATACTGCACTGCAATGCAAGCTGGAGCTACAAAATAGAGTCCTGTGCGGGTCCATTTTTCAGTACCCGTACCCGCAATCTGGACCCGTAACCCACATTCTGACCCACTAACCAACCCGCAAGTACCTTATCTGCGACCCGACCTGCTGACCATAAAGATTCAGGAAATGTGTAGTTGCAACCCGGAAGTGGGCGGAAGTAGGCATGCTCAGAAAAAAAGGAGGAAGTGCTGCCATAAACCCGGTAGTGACATCATTGGGAGTTGGGAGACGCAGACGTCATCAGAGAAAAAAAAAAAGTTACATTTGCTTTTCAGAAGATCTGCAAACCAATCTGCCACCTGCAAACCAGGAGAACCACCGACCCGCGTCCATACCTGCTCCTGAAACGCCTACCTGCAACTCACAGGGTACCGCCAGTTTTTGCAGGTAACCCGCAGGTACCCGACCCGATGCAGGACTCTACTACAAAACATATAACCGCAATTACTCTTGGTTGGAGCAAACGTTTTGAAGAATAGCCAAAAACATGAGAAGTTACATTGTGTATCTGCTGCTGATCCCAGTTTCATTTGCCGTTTTCGGTCCCATCATTACTGAGAAGTCACATTATTTAGATGTAGGATTACTGTAAATGAACACTTTCATGAGTAAAATGGCTAATCTTTCTGCCTGCTGTTTAAATAGTCCCGGCAGCTTTTATTCAAAATAATGCTAATGCGTCTAAAACCAAACACAGTAATAGGTTTGATTTTCGCTATCGGAGACCGTGATTGATTTGCTGTGTAGCCAGAAAACACAGTCACAAAGGTCATTCTTATTCCTATTCATGCGTTTATAAAGTGGCAAGTGTATGACATACAGGTTTGGGATCTGTTTTCTGGAATATGTGGAACCAGGGATTTCCCAAAGAAGGGGCCCATCCAGAATCTGGGTCACCACGCAGTAAAACTATATAAACATTAATTAAGCCCAGTGATATAGTTTTGTCATCACTGTGCAGCTTACTTACTGCTAATTTAAAGATACAGGAGGTTATTTATTAACACTGGGCAAATTTGCACCTTCACAGTAGCTCATGGAAAGCAATCCAAAGTTTTGCTTTCTTTGTTCTACCTGCAGATGGCTGAGTCAGCTAATCATTGATTGGCTGCTATGGGTTACTACCCAGGTAGGCAAAAAAGCTGCACACGCACACCTGGCCTTTCCCAAAAAGATAATACTGGTGCATGGATTTAGGAGGACGGCCCCTCCAAATTGCACAATGAACAAAAAAATCTGTCCTGACGAAGGGGTACACCCCCGAAACGTTGTCTTGTTGGACAGACATTAAACACGGGAGTAATCCCTTGAGCATTACTTGTGTGCTGGATTTTTTTGTTCATTACTACCCAGGTACAAATTTGCCCAGTGTAGATAAATAGAGCCATTGTTGTGGCTACAGTCATTTCACAAATTGCCACCATTACTTATAGTATTACAGGTATGGGACCTATAATCTAGAATCATTGGGACCTGGGGCTTGCCGGATAACGGGTCTTTCCATAATTTGGATTTTCACACCTTAAATCTACTAGAAAACCATTTAAACATTAAATAAACCCAATAGGCTGGTTCTAGGTCCAATAAGGATTAATTATATCTTAGTTGGGACAGAGAAAAAGGAAATCATTTTTAAAATTAAAATTTTGGATTATATCATTATAATGGAATCTATGGGAGACAGCCTTTCCGTAATTCGGCACTCTGGATAACGGATCCCATACCTGTACTTTTAGTGTGCTATAGAATGGCTTATTCTAAGCAGTTTTTCAATTAGCCTTCATTTTTTTCTTTTTTTTTTTATTATTTTTTTTTTTACTCTTTCCAGCTTTCAAATTATATATATATATATATATATATATATATATATATATATATATATATATATATATATATATATATATATATATATATATATATATCCAGCGCTACTCCAGGGCTTCACTGTTTAATATCCGTTAGAGCCTGCATACTGCTCACCGTTAAACACTCTTGGTCCAGATGCCTCCCACCCTGTACCCCCTGCCTTGATCATTGGAGTCGGTATAATCCACCCGAACTCCCCACACAGGACATGTATTTAAATCAATGCAATATGAGTCTTACCCGAACACTGTTGTGCCCCGCTCAGCACAGCACAACCGTCCCGCCTCCAGAGTCACATGAAAGTACATGTACTGATACAGGGGTTCCCCAGACCCAGAGCTACCACCACCTTTAAACCACCTTTTTTCCTAAAAAATTGGGCACAGATGCCATTTTAATTTTCAAATTTTTTTTTTTTTAGCACAACTGCTTCTAATTCATGTCAAAACACAAGGGCAAAGACGAACAACTCCCCGTCACAGACGCAATTATGATGGAAGAAAAACTGCATTCAGAGTAAAACTGCATCAAAATATCTTTTGCATACTGTACTTCATAAATGCCCCTCAATGTCTTACTACTACAGAGAATAGAAGGGTAGAGACATATATAAAAAAAAATTACCTAATACAAATAGCAGACCCATCAGCAGTTCTATATTAGCAAAAAGTGCCTGAGTATTCAGTTGCATTAACCCTATTAGACTTCAGATTATAAAGACAAATGAGCTGAGCATGAGCAGAGTACATTGGATTACTTATTTCTCCTTCAATCAGCTATTTTAAATGCTTTTGCTTTCCAATCAGTGGAAGAGGACAGGGTACAAATCACTGAAGCTTTTCCAGGCGCTTGCAGAAAGGTGACCATTATTAAGCCTCCTGCGGCACAGACGGCAGAAAGACAGAAAGAATATTATTGCATCTGTGTTGGTTTAATGCTTCACATAAGCCAATAAGACGCAAAACAAAGCAATGTGTTGGAGAATATATGGAGCGGACACTGGCAGTCTGAGCATATTTGGCTGTCACACTAGTAAATCTTCCCAATTCCACTCAGGGTGCTATAGAATGGCTGAATATTGGTCACAGGAATAGTAGCCCTGTTGACATAGCTGCCCATATAGCAACATATTGTAGAGCGCTATATCAGTTTGTACTGCAGTTACACTGAAAAAGGTGGGCAATAGCACTGGATGGAGTTCTAACTTAGAATGAATGCCTTGGACCACATCTATAATTTCTTTAAGACTACAAATGGAGGCTTCAGCACTAAAAAGTCATGGTTGGTGTTGGAGAAATATGACCTTTCAAAAGCACTCTATGCCTCCCATATCCTAGCAAAACAGCTCAAAGGTCCAGATGTATATCCTAGAGAAACTTAGCAAACAATATTATCTTAGTAATCATAGTAGTTCCCTATATATTATTAGTATATCATGATTATTATAATCACATATGCATAAAGTACCAACATATTCCACAAAAATGGGTGTTGGTACTTTATGAATAAAGAAGGCCCTAACCAAATATAAAGAAGGCAATAACCAAAACAGCTTACATATAAGCCTGCAAACTGCTGTCACTACCTGGAATAACATGACTTCAATTGTTCAGAAAGCTGTGTATGGGAAGCACAGGTATCTGGAGACACAGCAGTTGCAGCTTAAGTCTCCTACCATGACAAACCTGGGTGAGTTCACATAAACCAGCTCAGCACAACATGTCACTAGTCATAAAGTACCCCCCCGTTGGAAAATATGAGGATATTAGAAGTAAACTTGGAATTCCATGACCTGTATAAAAGCACTCGGCCTTTGGCTTCTTGCTTTTATGTGGTCATGGAACTGCTTGGTGACTTAGAAAAGCCTTGTATTTTACAATAGAGGGTACTTTATTTGATATATAATTCACATAGCACATTTGATTGCAGACAAAATAATTGTAGGAAGTGGACAATTTTATAGGTAAAATCACATTTCATATTACAACTCAAGAAAGAGTTTCCATATCAGCAACATCATGGTATCTATTCTATTAAAGCTACTGGTGCCAAGGGCAAACTAGACTTTAATATACAAATGGTAGGGGAGGATTAAGCCCTGTGAGACAGTCCCTTGGTCAGGAGACACATCTCAAGGAATGTTACCATGAAGTGAGGTGTCAGCCTACAAAAAGGACCAGAGCTGAATAGTTAAGACCACCATATGGCATTTCATTTTTAGGATCATAACTTTGTTACTAAAACCCCCGTTTTTGAAAATACATGCACTTGCACAAGTGCTTCATTACTAGTGAAACCGGGAGGGAAACCAGTGGGACCAGTGTGCATTGATCGAACCTTTCTAACTTGGCCAGATCAGTGACACTTCCATTGTATTTTATGCAGCCTTGGGGTGCACCCGCAACCCACATACTCCAGAATCATCTTCAAAGGTATTCCGTGTCGGCCAATGTCAAACTGGCCCATCAGGATACCAGGACAGCTCCCAGTGGGCCTCATCTGGCATAGATATGGCATATTTCATGGTCATTACCTATGTGTGCATGGGAATGAAGGGGACAGTTTGACAATAAAGAGAATGAGTAAAGAAGGGAGTAAAGGTAATTTACAGAATGGGCCTAAGGTCTGGGTTTTCTGATGGGCCTGTCATCAAGTCTGACACTGAATGTGTCTCCTAGAGATCTGATTTGCTGAGAGTGACATTGCAGTAGCATAACAAATGTACAAGTTCTGAGCATGCCATATCCTTCACTGAAATGACATAGGTTGTGCCAGATGCATTAATAATGTCTGCTCAACAGAGCCCAGTGAGATACTGCCCTTTCCTTAGCTTGATGGGAGTATTCAGCATAACCTGGAAAACCAAACATAAGGCAAAGCAGTCAGAGATAAAGACAACAAGACTGTAGATTTTTTTTCTTTTGGAAAGGAAACTGTTCAAAGTGGAAGCACCTTATTAAATATTACTGCAAGAAAATGTCACTCCCCAAAGAATTATGGCTCACAGTGCTAATTATATGTATAATGATCTGTGGCTGCTGCCAACAGTATCAGTGAGGTGATGTATCAGGAGACTTTCTCAGCGCATTATTCAATGATTTCGACAATGAATCTGAGAAAGCAGCTTACTAAATGTGCCTATGTTGCAGGAAAGTATGCCATGGCCCTAAATAAAACCATCTAAAATAAACCTCATCACAGCTTATAACAACCCAAATGCGGATTTCAAGGATCACCTAGAATTATTAAGAGTAGATATTGTAACTGCTCATTTTAGAGTCAATCAAACTGAAAGAGATATACAGTAAATATTGAGTAAGTAGCCACCCTAAACTGCTGCTCTGCTAAACTAGCATAAATATATTCTATAAAGCCGAGTACATCATGATCACACAGACATTTGAGGTTTGGCACAAGTATCTAAACACTTTCTGTAATAGGCCACTTGGTATCTCAGCTGGGAGGGTACCAGATCCGTTCTATTGCTTTGCACAGCATCAGTCTTGCAGCCATTGTTCAGTATATTCAGCAAGTTATACCCTGAGTTTGCAGGATTCCTTTCATCCCACAACATATTATATTGCACAAAAATATAAACTCAGCAGCATTTATGAAAGGGGAACCTCTATTTAATTAGGTCATGCGGGTGAAGCCTTCTCATGCCCTCACAGAGAATAAATAAACATTAGTCAGATGTTGACCAGAGAAAGTCATAAGTAAAGATTCCCAAATTCCAACAATTAGTGCAGGGTGTAAATCTATGACAGGTCAGCCCCTGGACTGTGGCATTCTTGGTTTATAGTTTACTAAGGAACATGAAAGTACGAAAATGGCCTCAGTCTGGTTACACCTTAAGCATGAAAAGAAAAGAAACTAATTTACTCCAGGTATAGGCAGTAAAGCATATAAGTGCAACCATACCAAAGACTGACGATACAAAAACTAGTATAGAAAAGTGGATTAGCAAAGAGAGACTAAAGAATCGGATGCACATGAAAGCTCTTTAGCAAATCTGTAATAGAAGTATGGAACATGTACACATGACATTCAAACCTTTGCAGCAATTAGGATATCGATAAATTGATGTAAAATAATTTGGGATGGGGGCTGCAGACACAGCTGCCAATAGGAAGGTGCAAATTTGTTAGGGACACACAGCAGTTGTAAAGATAATAATAAGAAAATTTGCCTCATCTTTTCCTGGAAGGATCTGTCACTTTAGGACAATCTGTATAGTGAACATAGCTCCAGCCCTACTTTCTATAATTGTAATGGCACCAAAAAACACTGAAAATCTCTTTGTACTGAAGACAATAATAATGATGAATGTAATTGCTATCTAGAGCAGGGATAGCCAAGACGTTGATCGCGGTGTTCCAGTCTATCACATTTTTGGTAGACGGCGGAATAAATAGTTGCACATAAGAATAAATATTTGCATGTAAAAGTAAAAGGTTGCACCTAAAAATAAATTCAATGCATAAAGTCACGAGTTCTTAAAGTATATCTCATGATGGGATCAGGTGGTAAGAGTAGATAGCGAGATGACAAAGTCTGGGCACCCCTGATCTAGAGTGGCGATATGCTGTGTTGGCTGTGCAGTAGTGATGTGCGGGTCAAGTTTTCCATGACCCGCACCGGCCCTCCCAAAATCTTTGCCTGCCCTCGCTAGACTAACCCCTGCCTTTAATAGACCCTCGCCGCGCTAATGATTCCACAAAAGGGATGGGGCGAGCAGGCACGTGTCTATAAAACTGGAGGTCTGAAGCCGTCAATGTAAGGTTGCGGGCAGGGAGAGCAGGCAGAAGAGCTCAATCTGGACCCACCCATGAATAAATTGGGGAGCGAGGTCAGCCCGAACCCGCCTGACCCATGGGAGTTGGGCTGGCCCACACATCACTACTGTGCAGTAGGTTAGCACCTTTGCAGACTGACCTGACTCGTGCAAGCACACGTACCAATGCAAATGTCTAAACGTAAACAAACTATGCAGCTCATGTCACAAAATATGGCATCATTATATAGGAACCTGTGAAAAGGGTGTACAGAACATCAGATATTTTCCGAAAGCAACCATCGATGAATATGCCACTTGTGGGGGCAGTAGAACTGCACAAAAGGCAATGAGGAGGAAAAATAAACACAAGACCTTCCAAAAAGTTATCTCTGCCTCAAACATTAGCGTAGCTCCACGTATCATTACACATGGATTCCTACATGCAGCTCAGACTGGATCAGAGAATATCTGCTAATGTCATTTCAGGCACCTGAGGGAAATGAAGCCATTAATAATGCCTTTTCATTAAGTCAGGGAAGGGTAATAGATAACAGATTAAGTCAAACTGCTCCTTGGAATGGTGAACTTGGCTTGGCGGCAATTAAAACACTGCTAAGAAAACACTTCTGTGCCTCCACAGATTTCCAAGGGAAATTAAGACAAACACATATATAGTGCGGGCTTTCATGTTATTTAGTGCACACTATACAGTTAATTTCCTTGGAACCTGCCTGGAGGGATTTCCAAGCAGTGCGTTTCTATGGAAACTGCATTAACGAAGGGAACTCATTGAACATAGTTGGCACCCAGACAAGCGACTTTTTTTTCCCCCACTTATTATTTTAGAGGGAGGAAATGAGATGGGTGGATTTAAGTGAAGGTAAATAGAATTTGTCTCCTCTGTAAACACTCAGCCACTGCTCAGCCTCATCCGACAGAGCACTTGTACTGCGAGGTAAACTGCTCAGCCATAGATTTATGTTTCTTGATTTCCATTTCTGAGAACTGATGGTCTGTTAGTAGGGTTGCCACCTGGCTGGTATTTTTGATGGTTGATCCCGATGTTATTAATAGGAAAAAAAGATAAGTATATAGGAAGGCCGGTATTTTTTTCAGGAAAAGGTGGCAACTCTATCTGTGAGACATGGCACGTGTTTCTTTCAGATTTGCGGAAGACACTTTTTCTTGTACTGGAGAGGTGGCTGCTACAATTTGCTAAGAAACCATGATAAACTCTCTCAAAGGAACCATTTCCCAATCAACATTACTCCCCATTTGTAATAAAAAGCCCAGGAGCAGTAGCCTATGGCAACCAATAAGATGCTTCCATTTAAACAGGTGACCTGTAAAGTCTACCTGCTTATTGGTTGCTATGGGATACTACCCCTGTGCAAGTGTATTGCCTTGTTTTACATAACCCCTTTCCACCCGCCCTTCACATTTTTCCATTGTGAAGCGATGGATCCTGGGACATATTGTCCATTTTGTTTAAAGGGATAATGTCATGGGAAAACATGTTTTCTTTTTCAAAATGCATCAGTTAATAGTGCTGCTCCAGTAGACTTCTGCGCTAAAATCCACTTCTCAAAAGAGCAAACAGATTTTTTTATATTCAGTTTTGAAATCTGACATGGGGCTAGATATTTTGTAAATTTCCCAGCTGCCCCTGGTCATGTGACTTGTGCCAGCACTTTAGGATGGAACTGCTTTCTGGCAAGCTGTTGTTTTTCCTTCTCAATGTAACTGAATGGAACGCAGTGGGACATGGGTTTTTACTATAGAGTGCCTTTCTTAAATCTACCAGTCAGCTGTTATATTGTGTTAGGGAGCTGTTATCTTCCAATTGTTCTGTTGTTAGGCTGCTGATAGGGGAAAAAGGTATGGGTGATATTACTTCAACTTGCAGTACAGCAGTAAAGAGTGAATGAAGTTTATCAGTCACATGGCTTGGGGCAGCTGGGAAATTGACAATATGTCTAGCCCCATGGCAGATTTCAAAATGAAATATAAAGAATATGATGGCTCTTTTGAGAAATGGATTTCAGTGCAAATTTCTGCTGGAACAGCACTATTAACTGATGCATTTTGAAAAAAACATTTTTTCCCATGACAGTATCCCTTTAAGAGAAACAGTGCACCACTTACTATGGAAAGCAAAGGCACTTCAGGTCCTTGCCCCCAATTCCCTTGGCAGGTGGCATAAAATACACAGCAGCAACCTTAGGCCCTGTGTTTTCATGTGCCAGACAGAGGACAAGAGAACTAGCGGTGACTAAAGCTTTCCTTGCAGGCAATCTTGTGTGATTTCCCGATACATGAGACATATTCCATTGAAACGTGATTCAGCACAGCTCAGTGCTACTTTTGGCCCATTTCTTCTGCAATCTGCCTATGCATACTCAAACAGTGCTGAGACAGCAAAAGGAGAATTGACAAGTTTTAGAGCCGGGCAAAATTACTTTCCAGAAATCAGGTTAAAAGCTAACTTGTTCATGCTATAAAGGTAATTTGTAATACACCATTTTCTTAAATGACCAGTGTTTGTGTTCTCATAGAAAAAAACAAACATACAAAATTTCCGTGTGCTTTACCGTCACTGCTCAGGATTCTTTATACATTTCAATGTATAACCCCTAACAACAAAAGATCAACAGAATACAATGGTAATGATCAAGGTCTGTTTTCTCAAAATCAGATATCTTTAGATTCCAGTTAGATATATTCTTCCCCTTATAATCAGACCCTAATTAAATTATTAATTAGAACTTCCTTTATTATCATAATATACAATATTACAGGAGAACTACAAAGATCACTAGGTGTTGTGTTTGGTAGCTTTCACTTTCAAGTTGTACAGAAAGTCCTATGTATGCACAGTGCCACCTGCAGGCCATTTGTATAAACACCACACTAGGTCTATGCTGTATGTATATATATATATATATATATATATATATATATATATATATATATATATATATATATATATATATATATATATATATATATATACACACAAAAACAATATTTTGTATAATATACTAGAGCCACAAACATCCTGTAAATTATATCCTTATAAATGGTGCATAGTAATGTCATTAGTTATAATCTGAGCTAAGTGATGTCATTTCTGTCACATGACCAGGTCTGGACTGGTATAGGCTGTGGCATTCCAATTACAAAGAGGCCCAAACAGCCCAGTGGCTTTCTGTGGCATCTTAAAATAGCCTCTCTGGCATTTGCTAGAACCCACAGATTGCCAGTCAGGGGCCTGCAAATGACTCATTGAAACTTGCGTATAATAATAAATAATAAAATAAAGAATAATAAAAAAAGAGTATATTAGAAGTCACCTTGGAGTTCCATGACCTGCCTTCTGCCTCATACTTTTATATGGCCATGGAATGCATCAGTAACTTATAATATCCTTATATTTTACAAGAGGGGGTACTTTATACACTACATAATTGTTACTTAGTGATGTTATTTCTGTCACACGACTCACTGAAAAGTGTGTATAATATGCCCTGTTTTTAAAAAAAATGTGGATAGGAGAAGTCACGCCGGTCACAAACATACATACATATACATTTCAGAAGCCACCCTAGGTTCATCCTAGTCAGATTAAAAAGGAATTGTAATGTTCTAGAGCTTGATATGCTTATTTAGCATATACATGTATCACCACTGTATAATGTTTGTCATATTTATATTCACCCTGAAAGAGTTTAATACCTTAAAAATAAAACTCTGATTTTTACATGAAACACTAAGGAGCTAATAACGTTGCTCAGGATTCCATCATTAAAATCTCACAACTATAAATTCTTGTGGATCCCTAATAGGAAATGAGAGCGTGCTTTGAAAGTTATTCGAGTATAGGCCAATGGACTTGCCCCCCGCCCTTTACTGAGGCCAACCAAGATCTGAAGAGATCTGGTTAAGTCTTGGTTTCACCAGCTCCTTCTTCAGTCTGCCCAGGCCACACACTTCCATCATGCTCCCTGCTTCAACTGTTTCTGAGACTTTCAGGCACTACTTCTATGCATTTCATTGAATGGGACGAATGGTGGGTTGTTATTACAGGTGACTGGACAAGAAGAGTTTAAATTAATGTGAAATGTCTGTGCTAGTGCATATTTATGTATTAAAGGGGAACTCCGGCTTCCAAACCAAAATTTGATAAAGAGGTCCACATAACACAGAAACCCATAATATACCCATCAAAGTTACTTGTTTCTTCAAAAAGTATGAATAAATGTCATTTTCTATGTTGTAATCCAGCCGTTTAACAGTTCTTCTCTTTCTGTATCATTTGAAATCCTGGCAGGGAAGGTGGGACTAAAACATTGATGTTACAAATTATAACAACTTCTCATCTTACAGGTCCCATACCTGTACAAGCCCTGTGTGCACACCTTACAGCAGGGATACCCAACCTTTTGAGTCTGTGAGCAACATTCAGAAGAAAAAGGATTTGGGGAGAAACACTAGCATTAAAAATGTTCTTGCGGTGCCAAATAAGCACTGTAATTGGCCCTTTGGTAGCCCCTATGTGGATCGGCAACCTGTATTGAGGCTCTGTTTAGTAGTACAACTGGTTCTTATACAACCAAAACTTTCCTCCAAGCCTGGAATTCAAAAATAAGCTCCTGCATTGAGGCCAATGGGAGCAACATCCAAGGGGTTGGAGAGCAACATGTTGCTCACAAGCTACTGGTTGGGGATCACTGCCTTACAGCATGCAGAAACTACCTAACCTACAATGCATTGCACTGTGATGTTACTATCCTTACTGAAATCATGAGTGCAAGGAATTGTGGGGTTTGGAGGATGCAGGCTGAGAACAACTGGCTGCTGATACAAAGTAACATTAGTCAAACAGCTCAGCAAAGTAGTCATAATGATCGACAAGAGAGCAGGGCTTAGGGATTGAAATCCTGAAAAGTCTGCATATTTTTTAATTGATGTATATTGCAAAGTTGCTTGAAATTATGCTTACTTTTCAAAAAGTGTAAGTTATGTTTTTGTGGCATTCCCCTTTAATTATTATTACCACTATATATTTAGCAAGCATCATCTGACTGGGCACCAATAAATTTGCACACAAGGCAAAAGTGCATTACATTGACAGAGTTTTGAAGCCTTGAGTCAGAACACTCAATATACTGATGGATGGCTCATTCATCATTCATTAGCAATTCACTGTTCAGATCAGAGGAGACTACATTCTTATAGCCATTTTACAGTTATATCTATAAAAGAAAATTTATGAGGCCCACCCTTCCCTTAATATGTTTATTTTAAAAGGAAATTCTAACAAAATGCAGCCCCAGCATGGTAAGTTTATATAACCAACGCTTTCCAGAAAGTAATGTACAATTATATCCATTATGTTCCCTCCATGAGTCACAGGAACTTTATTTTGGGATTATCCTGTTTACACATTTCACAGTCAGAAGGCGAAATCTAACCAAGGAATAACTGGATCAGGCGTAAAGGCTGCCTCTCTGTTGGGAAAATGACTAGTAAAACGCACTGCGTATACATGAAAAAGATACACGTTATCCCTAACGATGTCTCAAAACTGAGATCTTAAAAACATTATTGTAGTGTAGTGTTCCAACAAGACTGTGCCACTGAATCTCAACCCAGCACTTTCCATCAGCTAAGTAGTTGTACAGATGCTAAATCAATGGAAAATGTAACTGGGCTGTATGACCCTAACAAGAAACATAATGAATCCATATATGTCTGGCATTAAAAGCATGATACGGTAACCTTAGCTGTGCCGAGAGAATTAGCTATTACCCTGCCTGCTGTTCTCTTTTTATATCAGAATAGCATAGAATGTCAAACCATACTCCACCAAAAGTGTTAATGTAGCCAACGTATGACCAAATTTAAAAGTATCTCATGATAAACACAAGTTATTGCTATGAGAAGGAGTGGACTGCCATGTGGTATATCCCAGGGATGTAAATGGGAGATATATTAGGCTATAAGCACACAATATTTGTATATCACTTTAAATTACTAGGATGCACAACATCCCCAATTTGGTTCAGAATTTAGCTAAATCTTTGGCATTCGATTCAGTAAATAATAAACATTGGCGAGCAAGATTTAGAGGTAGAGGTATGTAATCCATTATCCAGAATTACAGAAAGTCTGTCTCCTATAGACACTGTTTTATCTGAATAATCCACGTTTTTAAAAAATGATTTCCTTTCTCTCTGTACCTTGTACTTGATCCAAACCAGGATACAATGAATCCTTATTGGAAGCTAAACCAGTCTTTTCTGTTTATTTAATGTTTACATGATTTTCTAGTAGACTTAAGGTATGAAGATCCAAATTACGGAAGAAATCTTTTATCTGTAAAACTCCAGGTCCTGAACATTTTAGATAACAGGTCCCATACCTGTACAAGCCCTGTGTGTATATGTGCTGCATCTTATAACACAACACACCTTAAATATATGTACAAAGGCTAGTGTTTATAGCATAAAGAAACACTCTTAATAATACAGACTCTGAAGAAACCATTAACCTTTACAGTAGCTAAGAAATCCATCCAACATAAATATTATCATACATTTGTACCAGCTCATCTAAATACAAAAGGGATGGTATATATAGTAGGTTTAATGTCTGCTTATAGGGCTACTGTCATGGGAAAGCATGTTTTTTTTCCAAAACACATCAGTTAATAGTGCTACTCCAGCTGACTTCTGCACTGAAATCCAATTCTCAAATGAGCAAACAGATTTTTTTATATTACATTTTGAAATCTGACGTGGGGCTAGACATATTGTGAGTTGCCCAGCTGCCCCCAGTCATGTGACTTGTGCCTACACTTTAGGATGGAACTACTTTCTGGCAGGCTGTTATTTCTCCTAATTAATGTAAGTGAATCAGTCTCAGTGGGACTTGGCTTTTACTATTGAGTGTTGTTTTTAGATCTACCAGGCAGCTATTATCTTGTGTAAAGGTTAAAAGTTAACGACAGACCCAGTCGGCAGCTTATTGGCCCATGTATGGGGCCCTCCGACGGGCTGCTGCAAAAGTCGGCCAGATGTCGATCAGGCAGGATTAAAAATCCAGTTGGATCACGGCCGCATCTGTTTGTTGATGTGGTCCCACGATCTGACCGCCCGCTGACCTTCGTTATGATACGATCGTGGGCCCGATATCGCCCACTTCAATGTGAGCATATCAGGGAGAGATCCGCTTGTTTGGCGACATTGCCAAAGGAGTGGCTCTCTCAGTGTACGGCCACCTTTAGGGAGCTGCTATCTGGTTACCATCCCATTGTTATTTTGTTATGCTGCTGGGGGAAGGGAGGGGGGTGATTGCACTGTGACTTGCAGTACAGCAGTAAAGAGTGACTGAAGTTTATCACATGACTGGGGGCAGCTGGGAAACTGGCAGTTTGTCTAGCCCCATGTCTGATTTCAAAATTGAATATAAAAAAATCTGTTTGCACTTTTGAAAAATGGATTTCAGTGCAGAATTCTGCTGGATCAGCACTATAAACTGATGCGTTTTGAAAAAAACATGTTTTCCCATGACAGTATTCCTTTAAAAACAAATATCCTGCATTGGTAGATAAATTAGTATTCAAATTTAGTAGCCACATATAACTTGAGGGTTGCAGGCATTTTTCCTATTCTGAGTTTTGGATAAAAAAAAAAAAAAAAGAAAAGAAAGAAAGACGGTAGCATTACTCTGCCCTACATTCTTTTCAACCGAACACCTGCAAAACTTGATTAGTCACCAACTCGGCAGAAAATCTATAAAGCAGCTGAATGATGTATTTTTCATACGCAAAGAAAGGCTGGATTCCCCTCACCAGCTTAGAACATTTCCCCTATAGTGTAGTTGCTTTCAGCTTTTTGTCTCCACTTACAGAATATACCCACAAAGCTATTTTCCTGAAGGGAACCATTTTTAAACAAAATGCTGACACGATGTTTAATCTTTCATTGGCTGCACTTTTTTGATCATCCGAAAAGACAGGGATATTAAAAGGGGATTCCAAAACAATTCTGAATTATCTGAAGTGAGCTGCAAAGACCTGTTTACAGATATGGATTTTTTTTCAGGTAATTAAGATACAGGGAGGCAGTGAAAATGATAAACATCATAGCCCAGCTGTACCAGCAGTTCCATAATGGGAAAGAGGGGCAGTTGTCTCTAGTCCCGCTGGGCTGGAGGTGGTGTTTTCCTTCCATAGGCCGATTATAAATGAAAACTGTTGGAGTCTAGACTGAAAGAATTGAACAGGACCACAATCTGTGTCTACTGAGGTAAAGTAAAGCTTGGGCCTTGGGGACATTTTTAAACAGAAAAAAGTTGATGCCCAAACTCAGTAATACTAATGCACTCCTATGAATTTTTTATAGGAATGTGTTGGTATCGCTTTAAAGGTAGTTGTTGGTAACCTTATCCTCAGTAACAAGCATACAGAAATGAATACTAACTATGGGGACAATGGCATTATTTCCAACAACATAATAATGCAAAGAATGTATTATCTGGTTGAATTCAATTCTAAATTTTTTAGGCCTTGTCTTGTCCATAGAACCGACACACCCTGCTGTGTGGAAAAGGGCAAGTTTGCCCTCCGGGCTTAAGATAAATAAGAATTATATTGTTAAAGGGATACTGTCATGGGAAAACGTTTTTTCTTCTTCAAAACACATCAGTTAATAGTAGTGCTCCAGCCGACTTCTGCACTGAAATCCATTTCTCAAAAGAGCAAACAGATTTTTTTTATATTTAATTTTGAAATCTGACATGAGGCCAGACATTTTGTCAATTTCCCAGCTGCCCCGGTCATGTGACTTGTGCCACACATGACCAGGGGCAGAACTGCTTTCTGGCAGGCTGTTGTTTTTCCTTCTCAATGTAAGTGAATGGAACGCAGTGGGACATGTATTTTTACTATTGAGTGCTGTTCTTATATCTACCAGGCAGCTGTTATCTTGTGTTAGGGAGCTGTTATCTGGTTTCCGTCCCATTGTTCTGTTGTTACGCTGCTGGGGGATATCACTCCAACATGCAGTACAGCAGTAAAGAGTAATTGAAGTTTATCACAGCACAAGTCACATGCCACCGAATTTGCATATGCAAATTAGTGGTGGGAAGGGGAAGATATTTTTCACTTACTTGTTTTGTAAAGTCACATGATTTACCCCCTGTCCCTAATATTTATAGAATATAAAGTCATTCTCTTTGAAGAGCTGCATATCCCTTTAGCACCACAAGATCACATGTGGATATTATGCTAAATTAGTGATCCCCAACTAGGGTTGCCACCTTTTCCTGAAAAAATTCCGGCCTTCCTATATATTTATCTTTTTTTCCTATTAATAACATTGGGATCAACCATCAAAAATACCGGTAGCTCGTGAGCAACATGTTGCTCTCCAACCCCTTGGATGTTGCTCCCAGTGGCCTCAAAGCAGGTGTTTATTTTTTAATTACTGGCTTAGAGGCAAGTTTTGGTTGCATAAAAAACAGATGTCCTGCCAAACATTCTCTCCTGTAGGCTGCCAGTCCATATAGGGGTGACCAAAAAGCCAATCAGAGCTCTTATTTGACATCCCCATGGACTTTTTCATGCTTGTGTTGCTCTCCAACTCTTTTTTACATTTAAATGTGGCTCACGAGCAAAAAAGGTTGGGGACCCCTGTGCTAAGTGAAACACACCAAAAGGTAAAGGGTTAATGTTTAAAGCTTGTTAGTAGCTTTAAGGCATGAAGCACCACATTGTGGTTCTACATTATGTAGTAAACCCCAGGCATTCTGGATAATAAATCTAATATGTGAATACAAATCTTGCACAGACTGGAAGTGTTTTGTTTCACAGCAGCCTTCCATAAGAGAAGACAGATGAAGTAATGATCCAGAGTTATTCTCTTCTTGGGCTTTACATTTTTCTGTGCCTATGTAACGTTTCCATATATTCTCACAACCACAGACATTTTTCCAGATATGCAAGGGGCCTTAATTTGCTACAAAAAAGTCTTATGTGATAAGAGCTAATCTCACAAACCACATTATTAATTTTTCAAGCCACCAAATTCTGGTGTTAGCTATGGCTGCCTTAGGTATATTCCCTGGCAAACACACATTTGATCTGGTTGGAATAAGGAAGGATACACCGGGTGGGGAGAATACACAAAGGTTGTGTGGGAGAAGGAGCATATTTATTGAAGTGGCCAAAAACCTTGGGGCAAATTTAGCGTCTAACGCTAGTACTAATTCGCCAGCGTGACGTCAATTTGTAACTTTCGCAAATTCACTAACATCCAACTCGAAGTAGATAGACTAGTGCAATTTCGCACCCTAACGCCAGGCGAAGTTGCGCACCGATGAAGGATCGTAATTACGCAAATTCCCTAAGATGACCATTTTACTGAACGTTACCACTTACGCTAGACGTTACTTCTATACAATAGATAGGAGTTTGAAAAAAAAAAATTTTTTTTTGGTGGGTTACCATCCTTACCCCCTACATTTCCTAACATATGGCAACACAACTATAAAGGGGGCACATGTTTAGGGCAATAGGACAACTTTATATAATTTATTAAAGGTTTCCTGGGCTTGTGTAGTGTAATGTAGTGGCTGTAATATATACTTCTATTACACTTTGAAATTCACGCCGTATGCAAATTAGGCATCGATATCGTAAATGCGCTTTGCCTGGTAACGCTAGCGCAACTACGCTACCGTCTGCCGACCTGAGCATAACTTCGAACTTTAGTGAATTTCCGTAGCGCTGGCGAAAATTCACCTGGCGAAGTGCATTGAACATTAGCGAAGGCAATGCTAGCGCATTTTCGCCGCTTAGTGAATTTGTCCCCTTGAGTTTATTATTGAAGTAAAATAAAGGGACCAGGCAAACTTAACATTCTTCCCACATCACTGCAAAATATAGAGAGTTTCTCCAACCCTTTGCTCCAATTTTTCTCCTGCATATAAAATGCTGGTAAGGTTTCCCCCCTGAAAAGAATAATCACAGTGTGAAATTGGGGGCCATATACATGCAGGGTCGGACTGGGGCCCACCGGAACCGCTGTCCAGGTCCCCCATCCGAGCCCCAGCCCCCCTACTATGATGCGCCAATAAAGCCGGCACACAAAGTCGGTGAGCATGCACAAATGGCACAGCGCACATTCGCATATGCAAATTAGGGTTTGGGTTCGGTTCGTATTCAGCCAAATCTTTCTTGAAGGATTCGGGGGTTCGGCCGAATCCAAAATAGTGGATTCAGTGCATCCCTAATTTTCTCTCCAATGCTTTTATGTCACGCTATACCAAGGGCTACCCAGCTTGCTCTAAAGCAATTAATGTACAGAATTACAACTCCCAGAATTCACTAAATGGGAATCTGGGAGTTTCAGTTGTGAAATTTCTATTTGTTTTATATTTGAGAGACAGAAGGAAATGCATAATCCCTCTCATTAACATAAAAATGTTATCAAAATTCTGGTTCTGGGCAATGGTTTTGAACATGTGAGAATTAGGATTTAGGGAATGGATTTTAGAGGGGCCACTTGCAATGAGGAAATATTGATGCAGTTAAAAAGTACATGTCAAACTAAAAAAAAAAAAAAAATAGAAATGGTCCAAAGTGACAATACTTACAGAATGTGTAAGTGCCATTGCATCTCATTTGGCAATAAAGAAACCACAGATGATAGCCGATGCCGGGATTAATTCCGAAGGATCATTGCCCACTGTGAAAATAAAGAGGGAAGAACATTAATAATCTGAAAGTTCATCTATTTACAAATAGTTATAAATCCTCTGCACTTTATGAAATACCTTCCATAAAATAAGACTATAACACATTCCTGATCTTTTTTTTTTTTTATTAAATACAACCATCAGCAAATAATAACATTTATTTATAACCCAGCAGTAGACTACATGACTAGACAGAAGTCTAAAGTTGGCCGCACAGATCCATCAGTTGATGTAGCTGGATCCTACTGAAATTTCCAAGCTTAGGTAAGAGCTGTTCTTAATAAATATATGGGTCTAGTCACCCACACATTGGTAAGACCTACAGCAGGCCATCTACATCCATGGCCCAAAGTAGGAAAGATCTGCTGTTCAAACATATACCAGCAGCAGGTAAGAACTCCTACAACTCCCACTGTAGCCAAAGGGTCTGCTGCCAACCCTGAAAGCAGTGAATACTGCAGAGAAGAACAGTAGCTGGCACATGTGTTGCCTAGATATCCCTTGCACAAGGCAAGCCTTGTTGAAGTGATCACATTAGATTTTGACTACAAATAGTCACTTAAGGTAATTTTCCCACTGAGGCAGAATTCTGTAGAAGACTTCAGGGGTTCCTCACCATTTCAACAAAAAATGTAACCAGGACAGGAAACTGCTCGTTACAAGTGACCTTATCCTGATTG
>CM044441.1:118893962-118918736 GCA_024363595.1 Xenopus borealis | reverse complement strand
GAGAGCACTTGGTCAGCACTCCCTGCCATTTGCTAATGAACTCATTACTGGTCAGATGATGGTCAGATCCCATTTAACGGTGGGATATTTAAGGCAGTGGTGGGCAGGCTGTGGCTTGGCTCATAGTCATACGGAGAGATTGGGATTCTAAATTTCGGCATGTTGACATTCCATTTGTTAGAACAACTTACTCTTCAGCAATAGTTCTATAGTTTGTTAATACAATAAGATACAATGTCAATTTTGCATGATACGGTTACATGAAGGACAATAACAATGCACGCATTCTACCGATGTAGGTCACATTTAACATTCATATTTTTTCTTTAGGCCAAATGCTTTGTAAATCATATTTTTGACTTTCCCGTCAACAGTGAAATGATAGCACCAAGTGTGGGAGAACTCTCCCAAAGCAGCTGCACCCCTAGAGGGGGGGTAACTGATATCTGACTGGCATGTTTGTGCTCATGCTTTGTAAAAAAAAGTAATTTTACCTTGTCTCAGCACAGAGCCTTTACAAATTGGATTTCTGTTTTCTCACTTGCTGAGGATGAGCAGTACCATATTAATACAGAACAACATGCTCTAGCCTAGCGGCTGTGTTCAGGCAAGGTTGGTCACACAAGTAGTATCACTCTAATGCTGCAATAGATTAGGATACATCGCACATCTGCTCAGTGACAATGCAATTTTTCTCCAAAAAAATAAAACAGTTGCTAGTGGAATAAAAATAAACTGTAGAAGTTGTTTATTAACCTGTATCAGAATAAGTCTTTTAGCATTTCCCCTGCTCTAATTGGCTCATTCCAGTATGGTTAGGTTGAGAGAGCACATAATGAACTTTTTAATGCCTTAGAATCCCCCAAACCCTCCTGTTCCCTAGTCGGGCCAATCCACAAATACAAAACCACATTTGAACTAGGGACGAACCAAATAAAGGATTCGGCCGTTCTGCCTGACCGAACAGAATCCAATCTTAATTTGCAATATGCAAATTATTGTCAGGAAGGGAAATCTTGTAACTTTTTGTCACAAAACAAGGGTGTAAAAAAAAACAAAAAACGTTTTTTTCCACTTTTTACCTTCCTGTAACTCATTTGCATATGCAAATTAGGATTCGTCCAAATCCTAAATAGTGGATTTGGTGCATTCCTAATTGAGCCAGTAGCTAATTGCTGGTGCAAGTGGCAGAAATATGGGGCTTTATGTAGGGTTAGGATTCAGTTCAGCCAGTCTTGGATTTTGCCAGATCTGAAGCCTGCTTAAAAAGGCTTGTCTTCGGCCGAAACCCCAATCAAATCTGAGATGTAGTGCAAATAAAAAAAAAAAGATGCTAAACTATAAACTTTGAATGCTTAAGTAATAACACCTCCATATGAATACATCAAATTAAAGTCAGATTAACACAAACTATAGTATATATCTGTTATGCTTACAGCTCTTCAATAGTCCATTTGTCTAAATTCTAATTCTCGATTGTGCAAGAATTGCAGGTGAGTGGGATCTAAATGCTCTTCATTTCCAGATTCCTGAATAGCAGTCTGATGCACAAGAAAGTAATTAGGTATTTTTTCTATATGGTTTCTCTGTAAACAGCACAGCACCAGGTGATTTTAACAATGTTTAAACAAACTGAAATAGGGTTAAAATAATGTTGCCATACAGGGTGGCACACACAGGTGGATAAGCTTCAAATAATTTGTCAAGGTGCAGAATTCACTTCTTTTACTGGTTTTACTCCTTAAAGGAGAATTTAAGCCTAAAAATGAATATGGCTAAAAATGCCATATTTTATATAATGACCTTATTGCACCAGCCTAAAGTTTCAGCTTGTCAATAGCAGCAATGATCCAGGACTTCATACTTGTCACAGAGGGTCACCATCTTGGAAAGTGTCTGTGACACTCACATGCTCAGTGGGCTCTGAGCAGCTGTTGAGAAGCTGAGCTTAGGGGTTGTCTCAAATTATCAAGCAGAAAATGAGGTTTGTCTGTAATATAAGCTGATGCTACAGGGCTGATTATTAAATTCTGATGCTAATTGCACTGGTTTCTGTGCTGCCATGTAGTAATCATCTGTATTAATGACTAATCAGCCTTATACTGTGACATTTCTATTCTATGTGTACTGTATATTGTGAGTGGGTCCCTAAGCTCAGTAAGTAACAGCAGCACAGAGCATGTGAATCAGTGAATCAGCAGAAAAGAAGATGGGGAGCTACTGGGGTATCTTTGGAGACACAGATCTTTACTGCTGTGGTTGCCTTGGGCTGGTACAGAAGCCCAAATATAACGTACACCATTTCTACCAACTTCTTTAGTTAGACTTTAGTTCTCCTTTAAGGATAAGAGACAAATCAGCCAGTAGGGCTACAATAATAAAGTTCTATTTTAATTGAAATGATCTGTGCCATTTTTTCTTAAGGGGCAAAGATAAAATTCAGACAGAGAATCCCTAATCCTGAAAGTGGTTATCAAGAATGCTCTGAAATATGGAAAGACCATATCTCATAGAGTCCATTTTAAGAAAACGATTATTCGCTTTAGAAATTATTCCCTTTTTCTCCGTATTAATAACAAAGAACCTTGTACTTGATGGTAACTAAGCTGTATAAATACATATTGGTGGCAACATAGTACTGTTTATTTCATGTTTAAATGATTTTAGCAGAGTTAGTAATTAAGGTGATCCAAATTGCAGAAATAATTTGAGATAATAGATCCCATATAAAAAAAAAACTAGGACACAATCCAATTGGCACATCCAATTTATTTACATGATCATTATTGATTTAAAGAGGGTACAGAGAAGGGCAACTAAGGTAAAGGTATGGAAAATCTCAGCTACGAGGAAAGACTGGCCAAACTGGGGATGTTCACGCTGGAGAAGAGGAGCTTAAAGGAACAGTTCAGTGTAAAAATAAAAACTGGATAAATAGATAGGCAGTGCAAAATAAAAAATGTTTCCAATATAGCTAGTCATGGAACAATGCAAACTATAAAAGCTGGAGTGACTGGATGTCTAGTATAATAGCCTCCAACTTCCTGCTTTTCAGCTCTTTAACTTTGAGTTAGTCAGTGACTTGAAGGGGGGCCACATGGGACATAACTGTTCAGTGAGTTTGCAATTGCTCCTCAGCATTCAGCTCAGATTCAAAAGCAACAGTTATGGCCCATATGGCCCTCCCCTCAAGTCACTGATTGGTTACTGGCTGGTCACCAGGGTAACCAGTCAGTGGAAAACAAGAGAGCTGAAAAGCAGGAAGTTGGATTCTGACTATTATGTTAGACATCCAGTCACTTCAGTCTTTATACATTACATTTTTGGCTAACTAACTACATTAAAAAACATTTTTTATTTTGCACTGCCTATCTATTTACCCAGTTTTTATTTTTATACTGAACAATTCCTTTAAGGGAGGATATGATAACTGTTTAATGATTATGTATAAATATGTAAGGGGATTGTCCAATCAGTAGGTTCTTCCAGCTGACAAGATGGCACTCGTGGTTAGAAGAAAGGATGTTCTGCCTAAATATTTTAAGGGTTTTTTTTACAGTGAGAGCTCAAACATTGTGGAATTCTCTCCCAGAAATAGTGGTACAGGCTGATACATTAGATAGCTTTAAGAAGGGGTTGGATGGCTTTTTAGCAAGTGAGGGAATACAGGGTTATGGAAGATAGCTCATTATACAAGTTGATCCAGGGACTGGTCCCATTGCCACTTTGGAGTCGGGAAGGATTTTTTCCCCCTCTGAGGCAAATTGGAGAGAGTTCAAACTGGGTTTTTCAACAAGGTTGAACTTGATTGATGTGTCTTTTTTTTGTATGTATTTATGTATATTTTTATTTGTATAGCGCTCCTTGAGGGCAAAGCACTGTACAGCAACAATAAATTAGTAGTAACAAATAAGGGGTCACTGCATTAATAAGTAACAATAAGTGCATTATTATAAATACAGTTCACATAAATATAAAATATAATTACACAGTGTCGAGGAGACAAAAGGATGGAGGACCCTACCCAGTGGGGCTTACAGTCTAAACGGGAACTTACAGACACAATTTGGAGGGGTAATAAAGTGCTGTAATTTACAGTGGTTCGTATAAGTTCCAACCTAACTTTCTATGTTCCATACAAAACATGGTGTGAAAGGTAGATTTCAGCCTTAAAAGAGAAGTCAAGTCTAAAACCTTGTGGCTGTCAATGTGCAAGGCAACCTCCACCAAGCCTCTGGTGACTCCAGCTAACACTACATTACACGGTGCCACCCCTAACATTTCTATGTTGACTTCCTCTTTTCTTTTTACTACCAGACTTAATTTCATTTGAAATCAGACGCAAAGACAGCAACTTCTAAAATATTTCTAAATCCTCACAGTCAAAATAACTTGATGATATGAAATTGGCACAAACAGCATGCAACCCAAAACACAGTGTGTGCAGTGGTTAATATCTCCTGCTCTGGGATCATTTCGCTGTACATTGTTAAAGGGAATTCATAAATATTCCTATCTACAGTTTAACAGTTAACTCCCCCCCCCATTCTTTATAGTCAGGGCACAAAAGCTAAAACGATTTAAAAGAATATAAGGAGGAAAAGCACTTTTAATAAGAGTCAACCATGGCAGGAGTCAGAGAAACATAATTAGATGACTGCATGAAGTGAAATCAGTTTGACGTGTTGCGCTACACTCGCCGAACTGTACAGCTGCACGAAAGAAATAACCTCCACTTTGTGCATAATGAATTAAATTAGACATTGTTAAAGCCAATTCCTTCAACTTGTAATATCCACAGAACTGCCAAGCATTGAGTGAGTATTAAAAAGGCAACCGCTATCTGTAACAGCATAGATTCTGCAGATATGTCCAACTTTCTCCATTACACGTCTGTGTAACTCTTTGATTAAAAAAAATGATGGATATATAGATGGTTAGATAACTATGTTGGCTAAAGGAAACCAGTTGTGATGCCCGCAGGGTTACAATCATCAAGTTAAGAATCATCTGAAATTTCTATGATCAGTTCTACCAAAACATTCATGAAGCAGTTGCTAATCTATTGCCAATAGATTAGCCACAACAGTGCAATCTATAACACAATATTTATTTTGCACAATGCTTTACCAAACCTCAGTAAACAGCTAGAACCTCTCTCTGTTTAGGACAGCAGCTACCATATAGCTTGGAATGACATCACTTCCTGCCTCAGTCTCTCCCTGCTCATTCACAGCTCTGGGCTCAGATTACAGCAGGGATGGGAAGGAGGAAGAGAGAGGGAACAAACTGAGCATGCTCAAGCCCTAGGCCTGTTGGTTTATGCTGAAAACAGGAAGTCTGATATAGAAGTAAAGAAAAATGCTATGTTTCTTTTAACAGAGGACTCAAAGCTGCTTTATTTTGAGAGTTTACTGTTGTATTTTTATAGGTCGTTATGATAAAGCTTGAGTCTCCTTTATAGGGGTAGTTTGGTTGTTTTTCAATCACCTTCTTGGTCAGCAGCTTCTGGTTGCCAGGGTCTAGAGCAACTAGGCAGTAGTTTGAATAAGAGACTGGGGTAGCAACTTCATTGCTTCTGTCCTCTACCTTTCTTCTCTCAATATCTAAGCCATACAACTTCACTGCTAGTTTCCTTTTCATACTTTTGTATTAAATGCAAGCACCATCTTTATAGGGACCATTGTAAAGTTATGTAATTCTTCCTCCTAATGTTATTGGACCAGCAGATCCATGAGGTAGTTGAAACAAAGGTATGGGTGTATAATGTTAATCCAGAAACTGGTCTGATTTTCATATTGGGATCATTTCATAAACTAGACGAGTATGCATAACCTCCGCTATTATGGTTGCCAAGAAATATATAACCAGCTTGAGAGAAACCAAATTCTCTGGGGGGGGGGGGGTCCTAGTACACATGTCCCAAACCTTCAGCCAAGAGAGATGCAATTCACAGGCGTAGAAAAATATACTGTCTGGCTCTAAGAACAGACCACCATGTAGATAAAGTACAGCTAAAATGTTTATTTACAAAATGTTCTTAAAAAAATAGCCTTACTTATTTTGTGCATAAGAGGGCAATTACTCATATGATATCTATGCTTAAGTGCCCTCTTAGGCACTAAACACATAAGGCTATTTTTAAACAGTGTTCCTGTAAATAAACCTTGTTTTAAAGGCACTTTATCTACATGGTGGTCCATTGTGAAAAGCAGTAATCATTTGATATCTTTTCCTCCAATGGTCTTTTTTTTTTCTCTTTTTTTTAGTCTTGAGAAATAAATGCAATACTCAAGGATGTAGTCTAACCATTGACCTTTATTTACCCTCTAGATCTACTACTAATTGCTCTTTTTATAGAGGCTATGAGTTGGTATGATTTGCTTTCAAGTCTCCACTTCGTAAGTAATTGTCAGCCCCCTATATATCTATAATAAATTTACATGCAGAATGAGTGTGTTTTATTATTAAAACATGTAGTTATTTACGGAAACCCGTTATCCAGAAACGTTCCAAATTACAGAAAGGCAATCTCCCATAGACTCCATCTTATCCAAATATTCCAAATTTGTAAAAATAATTTCCTTTTTCTGTGTAACAATAAAATAGTACCTTGTACTTGATCCAAACTAAGATATAATTAATCCTTATTGGAAGCAAAACCAGCCTGTTGGGTGTATTTAATGATTACATGTTTTTCTTCTAAATTACAGAAAGATCCGTTATCTGGAAAAGCCCAGGTCCCGAGAATTCTGGATAATAGGTCCCATACCTGTACATGCATATATATGTCTATGGAAATTATATAAAACTATACCCCAGAACACTATTTAATGAATACAACAGCTCACATAAAAACCCTGCTTCATATAAATAAGCCATTTTAATAATAATATACTTTTTTAGCATTATGTGTCACTGGGTAATCCTAAATAGAAAATTCTCATTTTAAGAACGAACGGCCGCCCCCTGGGATCCTGCGAGTCACGGTGCACACAAACAAACCAAAAGTGTTAGGTCAAATGAGCCAATTAACAGACAAAGTTCGCCAAACGAGCGGATCTCTCCGTGTATGGCCACCTTTACTTGTCCTTTTTATACAAGTCATAACTTCAGGATATTCGGGGTTCTTGAGATATTTGTGTACAATGTGTTGAATATACAGTATATCTACATCCTTGATAAAGGCCCTAATGTGGACAAACGTTGGATGCGCAAGTGATGTTTGAACGTTTGGAGTGTGGGTCCATTGTATCTTCACAAATTGAGCTATAGTCCAATGATTCACACAGAACAGAGAGTTAACTAGTAAGAATCTGAGATGAATATGGTATGCCGCATTCTAAACAGGCTCTGTTTTCCATTTAATAATGTATTAGGAAAAGGCACTCCATGTTGCAGCACATTGTATTAGATGGCACAGATGAACTAAGACTTCAGTGCTTGCACGGTGTTTGCCCAAGTTATGAAAGCAACATATTTCCGTTCCACGGAAGCTATAACTCTGAGCATCCCATTTAGCTTTCAAATGGAACTCAGTGTAGCTTGCATATCTGCAAACTTCATTATAACTAACTGCCCATGTAAAAATCTAGCAGATACACACACACACACAGCAGTACCAAAGATTTCTTTCACACTGAAAATGAGAGTAATCAGGGCAACACCAAGTACACAAATCTCTTTGCAGGGATGATGTCACAAGGGGCAAGGCAAAACTGCCTGTTCCCGTAGAGATACAATCGGCTGAATTTATGGCCAAAAGCTCTGAACTCTCAAGAGTGTTTAATGAAGAGTCAAAGGTCAATGCTGCTCTGAGAGGAAACTGCTTCTGGCTAGGGATCCATAAATATAGCCGACTGCTATAATTTCACTCCTAACAAGGCGTTTGTGCTCTTGTTTTGTGACATCACCCGTTTTCTCAGGACGATGATGTAAAACTGTTATCGGAGTTAAATGAACAGTGAAGTATGTGTTATGTCATTTATAAGCAGCTATTCAACTTTCTAAAGAGTTGTTTACGAAGGCCCCCAATGCATTTACGAAGGGGTGAAAATCACTCCTCTCTGTGCTCATTCACTAACCGTCATCTAGAGTCTTGCTCACATTGGATCAAAAATCTGGGAAAAGGTGCAACACTCAGCGCTGGCTAGGGCAAGATAAACCTGTCCTTACAAGTTGATCCAGGGACTAGTCAGTTTCCCCCTCTCAGGCAAATTGGAGAGGCTTCAGATTGTTCAGGGTGTTTTGCCTTCTTCTGGATCAACTAGGTTGAACTTGATGGATGTTTTTTTTTACCTAATTTACTATGTTACTGCCTACCGCTGGGAAGACATTCAGGACAAGGCTCCTTTGCATCTTGTGCCTTTGGTAAGGTATAAATTGCATGCCTGAATTTAGGGGCAAGTAGGGGAGGTATGGGGCCTTCTTCAACGACCCCTGGTGTTACTGAAAGACTCAGCAGCATTGAGAGCAGATTTTTGTACAGGTATGGGACCTGTTATACAGAACGCTCAGGACCTGGGGTTACAGATAACGCATTTCTGTAATTTGGATCTTCATACCTTAAAGGGTATATTTATTAAAGAGTGAAGTTAGAGATCACTAAGTTTCACTAGTGTGAAATTCCGCACCTCTCCATTAATTTCTATGGGATTTTTAAAGGCATATTTATCGAAGGGTGAATTTTCACTTTCACCCATTGATAAATACTCTTTTAAAAAACCCATAGAAATGGTGGAATTTCACACTAGTTGAAAATCATTTCAACATTAGGGGGGTTATTTTTTATGGTCAGGGTCTTTGGTTCAAAAACTCAAATTTTTCATTAAGAAAAAAAAAAATCATTTTTGTTAGATGTATATTTTCCTCCCAAAGCTGCAAAAATCTGTCATCTGAAACCTGCCAACATCATGTAGAAGTCAATGGTAAATGTCCTTTTAACAATTTGAAGATACTGTTGTCTGTGCTGGGTTTTGTCTGATAATTGGAAACATTCGGGGTTTTCGAGTGATTTGGCCGTTAAATCTGTATGCTACGGGTATTCACTCGATTTTATCAAGTCTTTTCCCCACATGACTTTTTCGAGTTATTTTATTGATAAATAAAATAAAATCATGGATGGGAGTTTGGTGGATCTCAGTTTAATAAAAATATGAGGTTAATCTGAGTTTTAGTAAACAACCCCCTAAATAAAGCTGGTTTCGTTTCCAATAAGGATTTATTATATATTAGTTTGTATCAAGTACAAGCTACTGTTTTATTATAGAAAAAAAAGAAATATAATATAAATCTTGGATTATTGGGATAAAATTGAATTTATAGGCGATGACCTTTCTGTAATTCGGAGCTTTCTGGATAACGGGTTTCCGGATAACAGATCCTATACCAGTACCTGTGTATGTAGTGCAAATATCTAAAAAATAATAACAGTTTTCGCCTGTTTCTTGAACTTTGCACTCTGCATAGCTTGTATGAAAAAATTATATGACACTGCTCCACAAAGAAAACAACAGTAAAAATACATAAAGTAACTTATCTTTTCTGCTTAGATGCAAAAAGCAGAGAAACCCAGCCCACATAGAGCTGTCAGTCTGTGCCTGCTCTCCATACCTGCACCTATTACTTAAAGTAAGTGAAGATGAGTAATAATAATAATAATAATATAGTGTGGGAAAAGCTGAGGAGGTGTGAGCCATCAGTCTGGCAACAACCCCCTTCCCCCCAACACACACACTTTATTATACTGGAATTGCAGAAGAAAGCATTATTTGTACCATGTACAGGGTCAATATGTTCAACAGGCAGAGTTCTATGCAGACAATGCAGAAATATAAACCTGCATATTGCCTGCATTATCTGCCAAGGTATCAGAGTGCCAAGCTGCATGCTTATAAATACCCTGCTGGTGTCCTTCTGGATGGAGGAGTACTTTAAAAAGAAGTAAAACCATAATTAAGTGCCCTTAAGCAGGGATATAGTTCATTCCTGGCTTGTTGCGGCAGTTAAGAAATGCACTTAGGAGAATGGTGACCTGCCCTGGGTTTAACCCAAAACCTGATGCTCAAGCTTCTGCCTTCTGCTATAATGAGTATTGCAAGGATTAGGTTATTTTGTTCAGCATCGAGCTTTGCATAATACAACAACTAGCAGCTTAGTTTGCATTTATTTAAGTTAGTCCCGGAGTACATAATTATACACATATTTTCTCATCTGGGCAGCATGGTGGCTCATTGTGCTGCGGGTCCCAGAGTCAGTGATAGGTGCCATAGATTGTCTGCTCAGATAGTAACAGATAAGAAGAATAATCTCTGTAAAGGCCAGAGTAAAGACTAACAGTAAAAATAATTCCCTATCACTTTAATATGCTGCATGCAAAAGTCCATGGACTTCCAAAAGTCCATGATTACTCTGGTTTGTATTACTGCATCTAAATACTAGTCCAGACATATCCTAGACCTATATAATACAAGACCATATAAAATTAAAATTGGCCATAGAAGCAAAGATCAGCGGATCTTTCCCTGATATGCCACTAATCAGCAGGGCTATATCGGGGTAAACTGGACATTTGGCCCTATGGCCGAACGATCGGATTACAAGAAGCGCAATGGACTTCCGATGGGTCAGTCAGAAGAAAATCCACCCTTCCTGATCGTGTCCAGATATCGGTCGGGAAGACCCGTCAGAAGCCCCCATACACGGGCAGATAAGCTTTCAAATCGGTCTAAACAACCACTATCGGCAGCTTTGTCTGCCTGTGTATAGCCAGCATAAATATGCTTTATCTGCTGACAAAGCTAAAGCTTAGATAAAATATATAAAAAAGGTGGCCCTGTAAACTACAGCCCCCAGCCTCCGCTGCCAATTACCTGCAGGGCATTCTGGGAGTTGCAGTTAGCCATGCGTCTGACAAACTTGATACTGACTTTGATGGATCTATGTGCAATATAGACAAATTTCCAGATTGGACACCAACAATACATGCATTTAAGTGTAACTTGATTGGTTATAGGCACCCTCCCCAGGGCATGATGGCAGACAGACAGCTGCCTGACCTACAGACTTGACATATATTTGCATGATCTCTGCTTTTATTTCTTGACGCACAATGGTTATTGATTTAAAGGCACAATGAAACCGCAATGCAAACAGGCAGTCACCATCCTGGGTGGAAATTCCAATACAGAATTGTGCTGAATGGTTTCTATATGGGCCAGGCCCCTGAGGGAAACAACTGTTTGTGACCCTTCCATTTCCAGTTCTGAGTGTGACGTATGCAACAAACAGGAAGGGGAGTGTGCAAGAGAAATGGCTTCCCTCCACAACACCACAACATGCTGAGAACATTTGCACTTGCATACCTCCCAACTGTCTCTTTTTTTGGAGGGACAGTCCCTCTATTGACAGCTCAACCTGCAGTCCCTCATTTGTACTGGAAAGTCCCTCTTTTCTCTGCACTGAACAGCCAGAAAAAGAAACAAAGCTTCTATCATAATTGCTTTTTGGCAGAGAGCCCAGAACAGATAACAGGTGCAAACAAGATACTTTGTAACACGTTTGCGATAAGAAAATAAGTAATTGTAACAGGAGAAATATTTTCAAACTTTCATAATCTGCCACATTTGGTAAAATGAACATGGTAATTAGGGGGTGTGGTAAAAAAATGTAGCACAGTTTGTCCCTCTTTTTACTTCCAAAATGTTGGGAGGTATGTACTTGTAGACAAGAAGGGTTTATATTATACTTGTTGGAATATCTCATTGTCATTAATAATATTACAAATAAAAAATAATATATATATATATATATAAAATTATCTTGAAAATTGTAGAGCAGTGACGTCCAGCAATTCTAGTTTAGTTACAACTCCCAGTATCCCATGACAGGCCAAGTGAGTTTGCAGAGAGTTGTAGTTAAACAAGCAGGATACGTATGGCTGCTGTAGAGCCACACCTCTCTAACAGTTCTCAGGCCTCTCAGGTTACAGAGGGACAATAGCTACTCTGAAAAGGCTAGCCTGCATCTTTATATTGTTTAACTCCAAGAGAAAAAAAATGTCTTCAGAAAAAACAAAGCCCTTAGGCCAAATTCATCAAATCAGTTGAGTTAGCAGTAAAAACAGGACAAAAAAACCCTACGCATTTCAATTTCCATTGCAGTTAGAAGTGCGAGGGCCCCTGGAAATGCACAAGGGCTTGTGCCTACTTATGGGGAGAAATGGATAAATCATAGATGTCCAACTAGTGGCCCCATGGATGATGCTGAACTACAACTCCCAGCATCCTCCACTTGACGCTGTCAGAGGTAATCTGGAAGTTGCAGTCGGACTCCAGATATATATCTTTTGAATATACCTAGTGATTGATACATATTTCTTGCACTTTTATCTGTTTCTCCCCCAAAGGGCCCTAGAAATGCCAACAGCAGAGGCCTAAATATACATCTACACAAAATAATGCACAATAACAAAAACAAAAAAAAGAAAGTACATCCCCCTGTAGCATCTGACTGCATGCAAGGACAAGTGTGTGTCGCTTACACATTCTGCTTTGTACAGACAAACTTTTAACCCTTTCAAAGAGCAGTGTGCAGCCCCTGAAATCAATTGTCCTACGCAGTACAAACCATAGGAGCCGGGAGCGCACACACACAAGCCCATTCAGTGGGGAGAAAGCACCCGCACAACAAAAAATACCTCCCTCCTCAAAGTTATCAGTTCCCAGGACCAAAATAAACATTACCATTGAAATCAAGGTCCAATCAAAGAAGACATCCATTCAGCTGCATTCATTCCATGCATGGTGGTACCTTGCAGGACGGATTAAGATCCAAAAGTGATAACCAAGTGAGGTGGCCTCTGCCATGGCCCCTTCTTGCTGCTAAGTGCCCCAGGCTAGCAACATCTTCCAAGGAGGGAGTCAGCTCAGTCACCAGTGGGTTTCCCTTTCTTCTCTGCTGCAAGCACCTCCAGCTCTGTTTCAGAACACAATACCCCTCTCACTGTCTCTAATGCAGCATAAAGATTCCTGGGAGAGCCAATGGCATGCAAGAGCAGCAGCACCGGCAGCCAATAGGAGAGAGGTACATGCAGAATCAAGCACATGCTCTCTAAGGCTCTGATACTGTCACCAGCGCTTAGCAGGCTTCTAATCTAATTATAGCCTTTTGCCGGCACTGGAATACTGAAGCGCAGCCCTAAAAGCAAATTAAATTGTAATAAGTGAAAAACTTTAGATGATAAGAACATTTCAGGTTGATATTTTTATTATTATTTTAAGCTGCAGTGTGTTTGTCTTGTTTTATACTTCTTAACTTGGTCATTGATGTAGAGATCCGCTCGTTTGGCAATGTCGCCAAACGAGCGGATCTCTCCCAGATATGCCCACATTGAAGTGGATGATATCGGGCTGATACGATCGTGGACCCCAACGATTTGATCATAATGTATCCCATACGGCGGTCACATCGTGGGACTGCATCAATGCACAGACGTGGCTGCGATCCGATGGGATTTTTTAACCTGTTCGATCGAGATCTGCCTGACTTTCAGCCAGAAATCAATCAGTGAAGCCCGTTAAATAGCCCCACACACAGGCCAATAAGCTGCCGACTTGCCCCCATATGTAATATTAGGCACTAAGTTTGCCCAGGAGCAGTAACCAGTAGCAACCAATAGGATATTTGCTTTTAGACAGGTGACCACTATATGCTTGTTGCTGATTGGTTGCTATAGGTTACTGCTCCTGGGCAAACTTAGTGCCTAATATTACATAACCCCACATCTTTTGGTAGATTTTATCAGCCTGTGTATGGGGGCCTTTACAAGTATTTGTTAACAAAGGATGCACCAAATCCACTGTTTGTGATTCACCAGAATCCTTTATGAAAGATTTGGCCGAATATCGAACCGAATTTGTATATGAAAATTAGTGACAAGAAGGTAAAAAGTGGAAAAATTTTTTTTCACTTACTTGTTTTGTGACAAAAAGTTACATGATTTCCCTTACTGCCCCTAATTTGCATATACAAATGTATATTTGGCTGAATCCTGGCCAAATCCCGAACTGAATCCTGAATTAGGTGCATCCCTATTGTTAACATAAGTATCACAACAATGTCTTTGTTGGTAACAGGCAGTGTATTAAATAACATTCTAAAGGGCATTCGTATGAAATGGCAATTTTGGATGCATTTGCACTGGGGACAAAGGGTTTCTTTTCAGGGTATTCAGAGGCAGTCAGTATCAGACAGGATGCACAGAGGGGATGTAGCTGGAAGGAGTCGGCAGTGAGCTATGTCAGCCCTGTGTCTCACTCCTCATAGACAAGAATGCCTCCCAGCTAATAGGATAGGGGAGATATAATGTGTGTAGACTACCAGCTCCTGTTGGACACGTCAGCATCCTAGGTAATCAGTGCTGAGATATAATGCCAATGTGAATTGTAAATAACAACCTGCTGTGGGCTGATGTCATGCTAAATGACAGGCACATGCATCTTCCCTTGCTCATTTCATTATATACCCTGTAGAAGGAATTTTTGCTCTGAAAGACACACACACATTCCTTTTAGATGCAAAATCTTCTAAAAATGCACAACTCTTTATACACACACACACGAGACAGAACTCCCAACCCCTGACCGTCAGTCCTGTAACTTTCTGTCTGTCTGTAACAGACGCTCATGCACTATAAGACCACAAAGTGTCAACATCTATGAAGTAAAAGTCCTCTGTTCCAACAAGTATGTATCAACGCATTTCTAAACATTGCTCAAAGTTTGTTCTCCTTTATGACTTCAATGAGAACAAAAGCCTAATTAAAGAAGTAGCTAGAAATATTGCATAATGTTTTGTGCCTCTGTACCAGTCCAAGGTAACCACAGCCCTTTATTAGTAAAGATCTGTGTCTCCAAAGATGCCCCAGTGGCTCCCCATCTTCTTTTCTGCTGAATCACTGATTCACATGTTCTGTGCTGCTGTCACTTACTGAGCTTAGGGACCCACTCACAATATACAATACATATAGAATAGAAATGTCACAATATAAGGCTGATTAGTCATTAATACAGATAATTACTACATGGCGGCACAGAAACCGGTGCAACTAGCATCAGAATTTAATTATCAGTCCTATAGCTTCAGCTTATATTACAGACAAACCTCATTTTCTGCTGGATAATTAGTGACGACCCCTAAGCTTTGGCTATATTTTGGCCATATTCATTTTTAATTATTTGCGCTCATGTCTTTCCACTATGCCCTTGTTGTTTATACAATAGGGATGCAACAAAGCCACTATTTGGGATTCAGCTGAATCCTTTGTAAAAGATGCGGCCAAATACCAAACCGAACCGTAATTTGCATATGCAAATATGCTTAGATGCATATATGCAAATTAAGGATGGGAAAGGAAAAAAAGTGGAAACTTTTTTTTAAAATTTTGTTGCTTTGTTGACAAAAGGTCACGTGATGTCCCGTATCGCACCTTATTTATATATGCAAATTAGGATTTGGTTCTGCCAGGCTCAAGGATTCCGTCAAATCTGAATCCTGCTGAAAAAGATTGAATTCCAAATTGAATACTGGATAGGGTGCATCCCAATTATAAATACGCAATTTTGCAGTGTAATGCGAATGCGACACAGGGGTGACGTTTCCCAGTGCCCCAGGCGGAAGTGCACAAGTACCAAAAGGCACAATTGCCTCCCACAGGCAGCCCCTCATGAATACAATGTTGCTGAACATCAGCAGTGCTGTATTCATGGAGGGAGTGCAGGTCTTTGAGACCATACTGTAGTGCATAATGGTACAATATGCAAGGCAGGGTGCAATCATACAAGTATGGTGTCTATTGTCCTTTTTTGCACTTTAAAACGTGCACCTAACTGGGGATTAAGACACTTTACATAAACATACATTGAAACTATTGAATCATTCATACCCCAGTTGGTCCCCAAAGCAGCTGCAGGGTCTGCTGCCTTAATTGCACCCCTCTTTCAGTAATAAATGGCTTAAATGCTATCTAAATAATGCAGAATAGTCCAGCATCAATGGCATTTCCACTTTCCCTTCAACTTCCATGGAAAAATACTAAACAGGCAATACCTTCTCTGATGGAAAACCGTCATAGTTCATCGAATAGGAACATTTCTAGTTAATCCAATTATAAATAAAGCAGCACATGCAGCAAACTGTAACAGATATAAGAATTCACCTTACCTTACTTTGCCTTTAAAAAGTCATCAGAGTTCAAGGTGAACTTCTAGCACCCTTAATGATTTTCCACAGCTCTCACCTTATCTCATACATATTAAAATACAGGATAATAGATTCAATTCATTCACTGAGGGGAATAGAACCCATGAGACAGCATAGCTTTTATTTATCTATTGAAAAACATTGCCAGGGTTCACGTTCACGTCCATTACGGTTGGTAGGAATCACTGGGCTTGGAGCAAGTAAATAATTACTGTCCCAAAGCATAAAGAACTTTACTTTTAGGTGACAAGACTATGGGGCAGATTTACTAAATTCACATGAAGGATTCGAAGTTCGATTGAATTTTCAAAAAGATTGGAATGTTTTTGAAGATCACTCCGACCAGTGAATTTGGAAAATTCAATCGAATCGAATGATTCGAATAAAAATCTATTTGAATATTCGACTATTCGACAGTCAAAGTACTTCCCCTTTAAATTTATTCCACTGCCTAGTTCGCCAGATCAAAGCTACAGAATTGGGTTTGGTAATTTCTGATCGAATAAAAAAAATTTGATCGAATGGCTAAAATCGTTAGAATCAATCGATTCGAACAATTTTATTGATCGATCAAATTTTTACTATTCGATCGTTTGACCAATCGAATTGTGGTAAAAATCCTTCAAATTCGAAGAATTTTTGTTTGTTAACTATTCCCATGGTCGAATTCGAGGGTTTTTTAACCCTCGAATTCGACCCTTAATAAATCTGCCCCTATGTGCGTCTAGTGTGAGGGCCTTTTTACACTGAATTTGAATGCAATAGTTTTTGGTGCATAACCATCATCAGATGAGTCATAAAAGTAAAACAAATGTGTCATGGTTAATTCATTCTTGCCTGAAAGAAAGCCTTGTGCCTTTTGCAAGAAGCTGCTTCTCTATGTTATTGGAGTCCATGGGTAATGAGGATTTTAGCCCTATCATTATGCCAAACATTAGGCCAATTTTAGACATTATTTTGATAAATTTCCTTCCTGACACTGAAGCAAACCTTGACTGTTTTCATTTTCCTATTAATATAACATATGAGAATTCAATATTAAAGACTCATTCACATGGACAACACAGCACTCTGCTGTCTACCTGAAAAGAAGCTTTATATGAAAACATGACAACTTTTATCCTGAACAAACATAAGCAGGTCAGTTCAGATTCAAGGCAACAAAATGTACATAGCGGACTCCCAGTAACATCTTGCATTCCTGTATCCTATATAATAAAGTTCAAGTGTCTCTGCGTCTAGTCCCTGTGTCCGTGGGATTGCGCTACTGGGCATGTGCCCCACGGACAGCTAGCGCGAAGCGCCTAGCGCTAGTGCAAATTCAGCTCGAGCTGTGGGATGTGTGACCCGGGGAGTCCGCGGCGCAGTCAGTAAAGGTAAATGGGGGGTCGGGGTAGAGAGAGACTTCCACCAGCTCCTCACAGAGCGTCTTGCCTCTTTATTTATTGCCTAAAAGCCCCGCCCTCATGGGAGAGCCGCAGCCAATCCCAGTGCGCTGCCCCGCCCCTCTTTGTTGTGCTGCCCAATGACAGAGGGATAGAGCGTTGCTGGCCGGCGGGTGACAGAGGAGCAGCTACTGTCTGGCCTCCTCACTCAACTCCGCCTACAGGATGCCAAGGAAAAAATATGATTGGCGGAAAATGGGCATGCGCACGTCAAGCGCGAATGATCAAGAGGCGGGGGCGGTGCCAACTTTTCCAATCTTTAATCTCGCGTTGTTAGAAGCGAGACCCGCTCACTCAGCGCATGTCCCCGACGTTGCTATGGCAACAGGGATGCTGAGCTGACAAAGTCAGGCGGCTCTTTTTCTAAAAGTAAAATTGAGGCAGAGTCGCCTCTGAAATTCTGTGGGACAAACATTTTTTATGGAAAAAAACACTGGTGTGATCTATACCATAAACAAACATTGCCCAAACTCTTTAGGAAGCAGTAGTATTTTTAAAACTACTGAGAAGCACTCTAGGTGTCCACCATGGTTGTCCACTTTTTTTTGGACTGGAACAAGTCTGTTTTTATAAATGTTTGACTACATATGTTATGCGCTTTGGGTCCTACGGGAGAAAAGCGCTTTACAAATGTTGTTTGTTGTTGTTGTTGTTGTATGTTCTAGCGCCCGTTAATTTAACGGGCTTAATGTCTAGTATATATATAAAAAGCACATATTCGCTGTTAAAGGAATGGTGCCACAATGTTTTATTTCTAAATTACACGGTCCACACTGAAAATAATTCACTCTACCATATAAAATTTAATTCCTGAACCAACAAGTATATTTTTTTTAGTTGTAATACTGGTGGATAGGCAGCCATCATCAGTAGTTTTGCCTGGTCATCTGCTTTCAGAAAGAGCCAGCACTTCATGATGGAAATGCTTTCTGACAGGCTGTTTCTACTACTCAGTGTAACTGAAGGAGTCACAGTGGGACTTAGATTTTTACTATTGAGTCCTTTTCTCTTATCTTGACAGGGTTAACGGTTATCTTGTTAGATATACAAGAAATTAATTGCAAATTGCAAAAATTGTCCAAAGTCTCTGGAGCTTCCCCTTTAATCTGACCCAAAAAACTCTTTCTTCTCGCGCGTATTGTTCAACAAAAGGTTCAATGGGGTGTGAAAGTCAGTTTGGGGAAAAATAGAATGCAGCAAAAAAAGGGACTAATGGTGTAGTATTTTTTGGAGAGTTGTAGTTCAACCACCTTCCCCTTATTTATACACTATACAAGTGATCCTATTTACCGTTGAACCACCACGTGTGTTGATGAAAGGCAGGTACTTACAAACATTTCAAAATAGTTTCAGCATATAACAAATGAAGACAAATCAAATGGCCGCCTACTGGGACCCTTGCTGTACATAAATGTGGAAAGAAATAATAGTGTAAAAACCTTTATAAATCTCTAAAGAATTGCACTCAGAATTTTGAAGTTACAGTTAAGCACATCTTATCACCCAGTCTCACGCCAGTGATTTTTCAAAAGGAGCCACAGTATCAGAGCTTGTGTCAATGAGCTGTTACCTGGCTACTTTCCCATTGTTCTGCTGATGGACTGCTGGGGGAAAAGGGAGGGGGTGACATCACTCCAATTTGCAGCTCAGCAGTAAAGAGTGACTGAAGTTTAGCAGAGCACAAGTCACATGACTGAGAGCACTTTGGAAATTGGCAACATGTCAGAATTCAAAATCAAATATAAAAACATCAATGTGCTATTTTAAAGAATGGATTTTAGTACAGCATTCTGCTGGAGCAACACTATTAACTGATGCACTTTGAAAAAAAACAAACGTTTTCCCGTGACAGTATACCTTTAACCAATTCTCCGCTGATGTTGGGCTAAATCCTGAAAGTAGAACCATAAAATATTTATTTCATAATCAAGCATGTAGGGGTCACAAGGAGTGCAGTTATGAACAAGTACGATAAACACACATTGCTGCGGGCTCCATGGAAGTTGCACTGATCTGACAAGTTTTCACCTACAAGAAAGAACCCAGGTCTTACAGAGTCACCCAGAACAGACTTAAAGGGATGGTTTAACTTAAGGTTTGTTGTTAGTATTTTAAAGAGCAGTCTCGTGAGCAACAGGTTGCTTCCTCCTAAGCGTCTCCCTCCCCTTCAGCCTGTCTCTCTTCCCTCAGCCTGTCTCTCTTCCCTCAGCCTGTCTCTCTTCCCTCAGCCTGTCTCTCTTCCCTCTCCGTCCTGCTCCTCTGATACCCCCTCAGCTTCTGCTTCCATGTTGCGTCACTCTCCCCGTCTGCGTCCCTCACCCCTTGTGCGGCAGAGCATGTGCGCATATACATATAGTTTTAATATGCGAAGTTTTGCATGCGCGAATGATTTTAATGCGGCTGGCAGCATGCCGCCCCTGAATTTCTGCCGCCCTAGGCCCGAGTCTATGTGGCCTTGCCACAAATCCAGGCCTGGTGCTAAATAAAGGATGGAGATGCCAAATAAAGGATGTAATTGGCTATTTGGTATCCCTATGTGGAGTCTAGAGAGTTCAGTTTGGCCATAAATTGTTTTTTACGCAACCTAAACATGGCTCCAAGCCTGCATATCAAATATAGCACCTGCTTTGAGGCCACTGGGAACAACATCCAAGGGGTTGGAAAGCAACATGTTGCTCACGAGCTACTGGTTGGAGATCACTGCTCTACATCATAGTAAAGGTTAATTTGAAGGTGAACTACCCTTTTACTCATGAAACCTTTCTTTTCCATGATTAAATGGCTGTTATTTACCAATTGCTACCTTTCAGTCATAGAAAGAAAGCCAACCCAGACAGCCAAATAGTTTTCATTCATGCAGTGGCAGAAATGAGCAGATCTTACCTAAAGTAAGTGTGAGCTGTTGACCATCTTACAAGTATGAATTTGCCAAGGTTTCATTCACATTGGGTAAGGGCAAGATGTTTTGCAATGTTAAGACAAGGCAAAACTTAGGAGCACAGAGAAGTCTTATAAATTAGCCAGTTTCTGTACATGCACAGATGATAAGACAGCAAGGTTGGAACAAGCAAAACGATAGCATCTTCATTGGTACACACTAGAAATAAATACGTGCAATTTTGGCAGCGCAGTGGCAACTCCCAGCATTCCACTGGCACATTACACAGGCAAAATTGTACAGAAAGCAGATATGGAAAAATAGGACAAAAACAAACCACAAGTCTTACGCTTGGAATTGTGGCTGCATTTTTTACAGGTTGAATTGAAATGTATAGATATGGGATTGGTTATTTGGAAACCCTTCATCCAGAAAGCTCTGAATTCTCGGAAGGTCATCTCCCATAGACTCCATTTTAATAAAATACAGGTATGGGATCTGTTATCTGGAAACCAGTTATCTAAATTACAGAAAGACTGTCTCCCATAGACTCCATCGTAACCAAATAATCTAAAAATTTTCCTTTTTCGCTGTAATAATAAAACAGTAGCTTGCGCTTGAATCTAACTAAGATGCACGTAATCCTTATTGAAAGCTTTTCGGGGTTAACAGCTCCTACACCTGTTATTCAATTTTTAAAAAAAGTACCTTGTACGATATAATTAATTATATCATATTGATCAATTCTTATTGAAGGCAAAATAATTCTATTGGGTTTAAGTCATTTTTCAGTAGACTTACTGGATCCAAATTTGGGAAAGATCCATTCTCTGGAAAATTGGATAACAGGTTCAATACCTGTACAAACGTAGTTACAAATATAGATATGAATGCCTAAAAATATATTCAATACATACATAAAAAATGAATATTCATGCTGCACTATCCCCATGGGTATAATACTTGACTTACAGAGCACATCCCTCTTGGCCTGTTACTAACACCAAGGCTTCCCTTCCACTAAAGAAGGACAAAGCACAATCCCAACTAGGCAGCAATAAACTTCGTTATGTGACAGCTGGAGGGACAAAGAACTCTACCCCCAGCGTCTTTTGGAAAATGTGCCACTGCGTATTTCGAATAAAGACTTTTACGTTGTGTTTGGTCTCCCTGGTGTCTTGCTTCTTTGCAGAGAAAATGAAAAGAGCAGATATCAATCAAACTGCATCACTAGTAAGTGAATAATACCACAGGCTGCTCAATATGGAAGAGGAACAGCAAGACCACTGAGTTGAGAGAGTCTTTCCAGGCACTAACCACCTCCTATTGTATATAAACAATAGCAACAGAGGGAGGCTGAGGCTGGGCCCAGCTGATGGAAGTAGTGCTGCTGGGCGGAGAAGAAGCTGTCACATACCAGCTGGGCAGCGGACACCACGCATTTCACTCAGTCTGTCGACCATAACCAAACAGCACAGCTCCTCCAAGTCTGGTTCATGGTGTAAATGCCGCTGGAAAGCCATCACCACCAAGGTTATTGTTTCACTTTTATTTAAAAGTAGAATTCTTCTGTACAGGCATGTCGTGGCATTCAGAGGTACAATATCCGGTAGAGGTTAGAGTCACAAAAACTTGATTGAGCATGTTCTGCTCTCAGCAAACTAGGAAATCAAATAAAACCTTTATACATCAAGCTATAGGAATTAAAGGGGATGTTTAACTTTGAGTCAACCGTTAGCATGGTGAAGAGAGTGATATTCTGAGACTATTTGCAATTGGTTTTTATTTTTAATTATTTGTGTTTTTTTTATTTATTACACTTTATTATCACACTCCAGCTTGAAATGTCAGCAATCTGGCTGCTAGGGTCCAAATTACCCAAGTAACCATGCATTGATTTGAATAAGCACAGAGACACATGCTCAGATTCGGGGAAATTAGTCGCCCGCCGACAAATCTCCTCTTCTTCGTCCTCCCCTGCCTTCCCGCTGGATAGAATGTAAATTGCCGGGATAGCACTCAGATGCTTCATTTTCAGAAGTTGCCCGATGTTACCTCACGAGGAGATAAATCGCCCTGAAGAAGAGGAGCTTTGTCGCTGGGCGTCTAATCTCCCCGAATCTGACAGTGTGTCTTTGCCCTAAGAGACTGAAATACTGTATGAATAGGGGAGGTTCTGAATAGAAAGATGAGTAATAAAACGTAGTAATAATACCTGTACATTTTCAGCCTTACAGAACATTTGATTTTTTTTTTTAGATGGGTCAGTGATCCCCTTTTGAAAGCTGGAAAGGGTCAGACAAAAAAGGCAAATCATTCTAAAACTATAAAAAAATAAATAATGAAGACTAAATGAAAAATTGCCCATTCTAGATCATACAAAAAGTTAACGTAAAGGTGAACCACCCCTATAAATGCCATATTCTGTCATTGTTATTAAAAGTTCTTGTTTCTATGGTCCAGTGTAGCTATAGACAACATACTTTGCAGTTAATACTCTGTCCTGTACAAACCAAATATAAACCAAGCCAAATTCCTGAAAAGAGAGTTGTAGACAGCAAGTTATATCCAGAAACAAATTACTGAAGTATAATAATGATTCATACCCCCCATAACCTTCTGAAAACTTAAAACTGACATACTGTAAGACAAGTTGAAGTCATCACCACAAAATCAGTGCTGATGTCTAAGGGCTAGTCCACACAGGAAGATTTGTCACCTGGCGACTAATCTCCTCTTCTTTGGGGCGACTAATCTCCCCAAAACGCTCGAAGTTGTAATATGAGCAATTTCGGAAAACGCAGCGTGTGAATAGGCGCAGGCGATTCTTCATTAAGAATTCGGAAGGCAGGGGGAAGCGGTTCTGGGAGATTAGTGGACTAGCCCTTAGTGGAACAAGCTTTATGTAGAAATCCTTGGGACCTGGAACATCCAACCCATCTGCCTCCATCAGTTTTCAACAGGCTATTTTAAAGGAATTGTTCAGTATAAAAGTAAAAACTGGGTAAAAAGATAGGCTGTGCAAAATAAAAAATATTTTCAATATAGTTAGTTAGGCAAAAATGTAATGTATAAAGGCTGGAGTGACTGGATGTCTAACATAACAGAATACTACTTCTTGCTTTTCAGCACTTTTGGTTTACACTGACTGGTTACCCTGGTTACCAGGCAGTATCCAATCAGTGACTAGAGGGAGGGCCACATTGATCATAACTGTTGCTTTTGAATCTGAGCTGAATGCTGAGGATCAATTGCAAACTCACTGAACAGTTATGTCCCATGTGGCCCCTCTTCAAGTCGCTGACTAACTCAGAGCTGAAAAGCAGGAAGTTGGAATCTATTAGACATCCAGTCACCCTGAACCTTTAAGAATTCTGGGGAGTTTAGTTCAACAACCAAAAAAGCAGTAAGACAAGGGACAGATGGAACTGATGAAAGGATTTCAGGAATGCAAATAAAAGCAGCAGGCCTTTATAAGCTGCCTGCAAGGAGGGTAGAAGAAAAGGGGGTAGCCCAATACATGGGATGCATGGGGAGATGCAGTGATTTTAAAATATAACCTGCCATTGCTACTGCAATAATAATCGGATGTGCATACTATAGAACGTTTATACCGCTGCGGTCTTCTAAGAAAAACATACATATAAAATGATGGGGCTCAGCGGTGTGGCTTCTGAACCAGATGATTTACAGAAGAGGTTTTTCTTTTTTTAAATATATTTTTATATTAACATTGTTATTACAGGATTGCACGACCTATAATCAATAAAAACATTTTGATCAGAATCGATTTTGTCTGTGCGTTCTTACATCTTATGAGCATATTGTACAGTTGTAACAGGTATTTTAGAAATAAAATTCAAGAGGTTTTGAAAACCGAGTAGTGATGGTCACTTTTATAAGTTCACCACTATTTCTGGCCAAATATTTGCGAGGTCTATTTTCTTTTTTTTCCAGTCTAAACAGATATCAATATAACAATGAACATAAAATAAACAATTAAATCAGTTAAAGGGATACTGTCATGGGAAAAATTTTTTTTTTCTCAAAGTGCATCAGTAAATAGTGCTGCTCCAGCAAAATTCTGCATTGCAATTAATTTCTCAAAAGAGCAAATAGATTTTTTTTATGTTTCATTTTGAAATCTGACATGGGACTAGACATATTGTAAATTTCCCAGCTGCCCCAAGT
>CM044441.1:118850936-118893606 GCA_024363595.1 Xenopus borealis | reverse complement strand
AAAAAATCTGTTTGCGCTTTTGAGAAATGGATTTCAGTGCAGAAGTCTACTGGAGCAGCAACAGATGCGTTTTCAAAAAAACATGTTTTGCCATGACAGTATCCCTTTAAGGCCATTATTCACCCTTTCTAGAGAGGTATAACAGATCTTTCATTACATACTATTCAGAGAATCTTGGTGGATACTGGGAGGCAGTCAGTATATACCTGTTTAGGTCATCATTGCTAGGATTAAAGGATTGGTTACTAGGAATCTTTCTAGATTGTGCCATGCGGTTCGATAGAATGTGGAGATTGTCAGACTTAGGATATAAGTGGGCCATGTGTCAAAAAAATGTGTTATGTGGGACATTTTGTTTAGGGACTCTTCCAGCCAGTCCATGTGGAACAGGAAATGTAGTTTGCTCTTTACTAAATTCAGAGAAGGTGGAGTGGGTGATAGCCAGTCCTGTAATATAGCTTTTCTAGTGGCCGCGGCTAGACTTTCTGCAAAGGCTGTGTTAGCCCTAGATATATGATGGGTGTTGTGAAGTTTGCTAAAGAAAGCCCATTCAATAGTAGGTTGAAATTTTTGGTTGCTCAGCGAGTGCCAGTATCCGTATACCTCTAACCTAAAAGTTTTGATCATTGGGCAGAGCCACATACAATGAATTAGGGAGGCATCACATGCTGAACATCTGGAGCATGATGGGCTTGCTAGTAGTCCCATTGTAAACCTTCGTAGCAGGGTCAGATAAGATTGGTGTAATATTTGTAAAGTCATAATCTGGTACTGGCTGGATGGTATTCAGAAGACTTATTTATAAAACGGCATTAATTATCACTTATACTACTAAAGCTCTGGGGATGAAAAAAATAATATATTATAACGGTTTGAATGCTGAAGGAGGCGTAGCTGGCATTGCTGTCTCATAGCACTGGGGTCTTGCACTTGATGCTGACCAGGGCACTATCTATGTATGTTTGAGGTTTTCTGTAGGTGCTCAGGTTTACTCTCACACTCCAAATACCCAACGGTAAGTAGAAAGGCTTCTGCAGTAGCACACCCTAGTGCAGGACTTGGATCAGTGGTGGGGGCTCATTCTGATTTTTTCAGCAGGATTTGGATTTGGGCGGAATCCTTCTGTCACGTCGAACCATATCCTGGGCTGGGAGGGGAATGGCGTAACTTTTTGTCACAGAACAAGGAATTAAAAAATGTTTTCCCCTTCCCACCCCTAATTTGCATATGCAAATTAAGATTCAGATCAGTATTCGCCCAAATCTTTCTCGAAGTATAGTGGATTTGTTGCATCATGAATATTGGTTATGGTGAGATTTGTGGTGAATATTTATTTACTGTCCTAGATATCCACTAACATTGGAGATAAATATCTGGAGAGATTTCTGGAGATGTTGCCCATGGCAACCAGTCAGCAATTAGATTTTGGACAAAAAATTATTGATCCGATCGACCGCCTGTTGCCGATCATTATGTTAAGCCTGATATCACCTCAAGGTGGGCATATCGGGGAGAGATCCGCTCGTTTGGCGAATCTCTCTGTATATGGCCAACTTTACTCAAAGGTAACTAAAAGTCACAACAAAAAGTCTGACCCTGTAAAGGGGTCCCTGGCCAAAGGTTGGACCTTCAAAGGGAGGCTTGCACTAAAAAAAAAATTGACAACTGTTGGCCCTGGGACCTGTGTACTGCCAAAATTTTTACGAAAGGACCGGGGCAGGTAAGGAGGGTGTCGGCAGAGGTTGAGAGGGGGTTAGAGGGGGTTGGCATCCAATTCTGACACTCCGATGTCCAATTCAGCGTGCCGGCGTCCAATTTGATGCACTTTGTTAATTCGGCGCTAGGCTCTCGGCCCAGTTCAGGACTGCCCGCTGCCTGGCTGTTCGAGACCCCTGCCCTGGTATTAATGCAATAGGGAGTTTTAGTTACAATCTTTGCCCCTTCTCTAAGGCTAAGGCCAGACGGGGAGATTCGGGGGCATTTTATCGCCTGGCGACTTCTCGCCGCAACTTGTAGCAATTTTAAAAACCGCGCCGCTCCGTGTGGATACGCGCCGGCGTTTTCAAGCAACGCCAGTGCGCTTAGGTAAGTGGCTATTCGGGGAGGTTCGGGGGCTACAAGTCGCGGCGAGAAGTCGCCAGGCGATAAAATGCCCCCGAATCTTCCCGTCTGGCCTTAGCCTAAAACTGCTTCTGTGACGATTAATTGGTTGTTAAAACATTCTGGCTAGTCTCCTTTTTTCCTTCCCAAGCAAGAATGAAAACATCCATTAACAATGAGGTGTCATCAAACTTACTAGCAGAGGGAGGATAATAAATCAAAGTGCAGACACATCCTAAAGCATTGGTTTGCTATTCCACAAGTATAAATAGACTATCCATTATTAATGAATTTATGCTTTTAGCCAGAGAAAGACAGATGTATAGAGAGGTCTGGAGCGTGCTGAAGCAGTGTACGGCTTAAAGTTATCTGGATATTGTATAGTCCAGCATTCCCCAATCACTCTGAATAGAATTTGAGATTTACAGTGAAACAAAACTCGTACAATAAGTACACGGATGAGGCACGCTATACATAACACATACAAATAACCATATATGGAAACATTCTTGCCTCTATAAACCCATTTTCTAAAGCATTTTCATACGTATGAGCAGTTTATGGCATCCAAACAAAAATATGTACAGGTATGAGACCATCCAGAATGCTCTTAAACTTAGTTTTTCCCCCCCGGATAACTGATCTTTTCTTAATTTGGATCCCCAATAGGCTGGGTTTGCGTCCAATAAGAATTAAATTATATCTTAGTTTGGGTCAAGTACAAGCTACTGTTTTATTATTACAGAGAAAAAGGAAATCATTTTTAAAAATTTGGATTATTTGGATAAAATGGAGTCTACGGGGGACGGCCTTTCTGTAATTCTGGATAACGGGTTTCTGGATAACAGATCCCATATCTGTACACGAGATTGTAATATGTACGAAAAATGAAGAATACCATGAAAAGCTTGTTTGTGAGGCAATGGAATGTCTTTTATTAAGTAGAATGCAGCAGAAGGGATGGTATGGGAGATTATATTTTGGACCAACATTTGACCCAGGTGGAGACTGCTCCAACACAAGGCAGATGTTCTGCAACTTGCATGCAATTAATCAAAGAAGCCTACAGTATATCGGAATATGTGTAAGTCAGACTGTGAATAGCTTTTTAAATGCATTCAATTTGGCCGGCAAAACCGGCCCTGCAAATCACACATATACTATCTGCGCTAGACTAATTATAAAAGCTCATTATGCTTTATTAGAGGCGATTGTTTGAAGCCTGAAATTCAGTAATCCGGTGTAGGATAGAATTTGCATCGATTAGAAATACCTTGTTCTCTTGTCTCCTCCTATCTGCTTTATGTACAGCTCTGTGCTTCTGCAAGGCCCAAGCACTGCCTTTTTGCATATGAATGACCGTTGCACACAGTAAACAAATTTCTGCAAAGTAAATTCACAAAACATGATTATCTGGTGGTAGTAAACAAGGACAAATTAAAAGCTAATAAATAAATGTGACTCCAAGGCACAGAAAAATCATGACATACACACTTATTGCTGCAGAACGACAAACAGATGAATGGAGAGCAAGTGCAAAGAGTCCCAAAAGAAAGACAAATTTGCCCTCGGATTATTTCGGATTTATTTCTATGAGAGGCCCGGCTGAACGGTAGCTAGCAAGATGGGCATGATTAGTAATCCAGAGTTTATTTAATTGTGTATAATGAAGCAGAACAAAACGCTGTTAGATTCAATGGCAAGCCTTACCATCCTAAATCTCTAAAATATACAAACATTAGGCTCATGGCAAACACGCTCTATTCTTGTCGGCATTTACAAGCCCAGATGTATCCATTGAAGCCTATGACAGACTGGGTTTGGGCACTTGTTCACTGTAATATCCCATGAGTGCCATGAGCTTTATGCTATGTTACAAGTTTACATTTCTCCAAGGTTCACCACTTACAAATGCCCAGCTAAAGCTCAGAGGTTACCTGACCCACAAAGTAATGGTTGTAGGTGCAGGGAACCTTGATTTAATGAAAGGGCACAGGAGTTCAATTTAATAGAAAGGAGCAGATTTATTTACACACAAATCAATAGGCAGTAATAAATGTTTCCAAATAGTTAGAAGGCAAAAAAACACCTGCTTTTCCCTCTGCCCAAGGGTAGTTATATATGCACCAATATCGCTAGGCACACACACACACGGACACTACTGAGCAGTGAATTTGAAAAAAAGAGCTCCGTCCACCCAAGTGAAAAGTACTGCATCAGTTGGAACAAAATAACTGGACCAATATACCGTAGATCAGGGCTGTCTAACTGGCGGCCCACGGGCCGCAGACCCCCCCCCCTTGTGTGGCCCTCAGTGACAGTCTGCCTGCTGTACTTGCTTACCATGTGTAAGCTTTAAAAGGTATCACTACAGAGAGTAACTGGCCCCTGCATTGTTTAAACCTTAAATTGAGACTAATCCCCTGTATTGTTCACACCTATGTCTACCCTGCATTGTTCACACCTGTAACATACTGAGACCCAGACTGAAACTGCCCACATTGTTCACCTGTTCTCACTTTATTCAAAATGCTAATGGCCACCAGCACTGTGTCACTGTATGTAGTACATCTAAAGCTGGCCATAGACGTAACAATTACGATCTTTCTCGGAAAAGATCTTTCCAAGAAAGATCGTTCGTTTCAACACACACGTGTAGAGCTGAATCGTCAAATATACAGGTATAAAACAATAGAATTCTACTTGTATCTGACGATTCAGCACTAACAATGGCCGATGTTCAGGGAGCTTTCAAAGGCATCCGATCAAAATTTTCCGTCCAGTCCGATCAACCAGCCGACCGATATCTTAATCCTCTGACGATGTCAGTCGGCTCATTTCCCACCATACACGCACCGAATATCGTACGAAAATTCGTTTCGTACGATATTATCTGTGCGTCTATGGCCACCTTAAGAGTGGTCCTGATGGGTTTCTGTCTCCTGCTTTGTTCTACCTTTCCTATGCTCCCTGTGTGTCACACTCTGCTTTCCCAGTGCTGCTTGTGTGTGCCATTCTCTGCTTGCCCTATGCTACCTGTGTTATGTAAGCCTGGTAGGAGTTTGTTCTGGGTGTTTGTTAGCATTTGGAAATAGTTATTAGGGGTCCCTAAGGTGTTTAATCATGTATTGGGGGTTCTGCATTATCCACAGGAGAGGATTAGGCATATGGCTGACTTAAATGTTTCACATGAGTGATGAGGATATTTCCACAGTGAGAACCAACCAAATGTTTTTGGTGTGCTACTACTGTTAATGTGGATAAAGTGGGTGTGGTTTAAAATGGGAAGTGGTCAACACTTATCGGAGCTCTACCACATAGGCCATAAAAAGTTCAGCCCTCAGTACAACAGAAGTTGGACAACACTGCTGTTGATCATTGCGATATCAAGGGGTGGTCCTCCTTTAAAGGACAAGGAAAGTTAAACTAAAGACGTAGCTAGAAATGTTGTACATTACTGTATGTCATGGGCTTCTGTACCAGCTCAAGGCAACCACAGCCCTTTAGTTTAGATCTGTGTCTCCCCAGTAGATGCCCCAGTAGCTCCCCATCTTCTTTTCTGCTGATTCACTGATTCACATGCTCTGTGCTGCTGTCACTTACTGAGCTTAGGGACCCACTCACAATATACAGTACACATAGAATAGAAATGTCACAATATAAGGCCCATTAGTCATTAATACAGATAATTACTACATGGCAGCACAGAAACCAGTGCAATTAGCATCAGAATTTAATAATCACAGACACTTTCCAAGATGGTGACCCCCAGTTTGAAGTCCTGGATCATTGCTGCTATTGACAAGCCGAGACTTTAGGCTGGTGCAATAAGTTCCATATATAAAACATTCCATTTTAGTCCTATTAATTTTTAGGGGTTCCTTCTTTTAGGGGTTATCTTTTAGTATGTTGCAGAACAGCTAATTACCAAGCAACTTCATTATTTAATTTTTTTACAGTTTTTTAATTATTTTCCTTCTTCTTCTGACTTTTTCTAGTTTTCAAATGAGGGTCACCGAACCCCATCTAAAAACAAATGCAAATGTATTGCTATTGCTACTTTTAGTACTCCCTGTTCTATTCGACCCCTTTACTATTCACATTCCAATCTCTTATCCAAATCAGTGCATGGTTGTTATGGGAATGTGAGCCCTAACAACCAGATTGTTAAAACTGCAAACTGAAGAGCTGCTGAATAAAAGGCTAAATAATGCAAAACCCCCATTAAAGTCAGCTGTATATTGTTGCTTGCATCTCCTCCTGTGTTAAACTACTGTTCCAAAGACTAAAGAGCAATTGATCTCAAAAGAAATGAAGATAGCATCATATTGTGTTTTGGCCCAACAGGAACAAAGACTGTTAGCTGCTAAAAAAAGAAGTGGGGGCCCATTACTTGCACCCAAAGGTTAAATATGGTACAAGGGATGCCCCTTTCTTATAACACAAACCTCTGTTGAACAGTTCAAGGAGAAAATGTAGGTCATTGTTGCCCTTTTGGTTACAGCTAATTTATTGCTAATGCGTGTGTGATTGTTATGTCATGCATGCAATTTACTCCAGTAACTCTGAATACCAAGCCTTTTACATGTGAATAAGTATTTTTAAAGCTACAGATACCAGTTAAGAAAACAAAAGGAGGGAAGGGAAACCTTAAAAGAAGTCCTTTTTGGAGAGGCGCATAATCAATGCACCCCTGGGGAACAGAGACATCACTGGGAATGCCTGTCTTGCACATCAAAACCAAAACACTGTTTCAGTGTGCCCGCTGTTCTACTGTACCAACACTATGTGTGTATGTATATAATACACAAAAGCCATGAATAACTTGCAACTTATATCCTTATATAAACAGTGACTAGTCATCGGTTATAAACGGTGAGTAGAGATGTCATTTAAGTCAGATGAATCACTAAATCTGGTGTATTATAATAAATAAAATACCTATTGGAAAATATGAGGATATTAAAAGTAACCTCGGAGTTCCATGACCTATATGGTCACAGAACTCATCTGTGTCTTATAATATCCTTATATTTTACAATAGGGTGTACTTTATTTACTATATATAGATATATAAATATAGAGAGAGAAAGAGATTATAGGCACTTTTTTGTTATTGCTGTTGAGTAATTCCCTAGAATTAACCTTTTCACTTTTTTGGTTAACTTTTTGATCTTTTTGATGCACTGTACTCAACTGTGACCAATGCAACTCTGTACTGAGCCGCAATGAACCTGGTATTGCGGAGAAAACACGTGATCCATTGCACACTGCATCTGTGCCCAAAATGAACCCTTTAATTTCTTGCTGCGCTTGGACTTTCAGACTTGAAACCTCATGCTGGAATTAGCTAGTTAAGCCAGGGGAATCTGTCTGTTCACAGCAAGAGAGGCATTTGCAGCAGGAAAAGAATGCAAGATTGAGGAGCTCACATATTTTGTGCCTAAAAGGGTTTTGATTGTAATGATAGCTACCCTTTATGCTTCAATAAATGTAGCATCTACAGTACAGACAAAGCAGAACGTTGTTTGTCTCTAGGTAGAGGGAAAGGGTTAACAGTCAGGACTGAAATGTGCGTTTATAATGCTGCAGAATAGGAAGCTGTTGTCCTACTTGGTCTACTGATCCCCCCCCCCCATTGAACATTTTATTTTTCCATTTTCCAACAGTTTTTGCATTTGAAGCGTAACAAAATGCTATCAGCTGCACTAATGCACATCTGCTGGCGGAGACTGTGACTTTTTTGTGTTTACTCGCAGTCAGAATAAAGACCATGAATATGAAATGGGATTCCAGAAAGCTACTGTATTCATGAAATACGGCTGTAACTGAAAATATTGTATAACCTATGTTGCAAGCACAAAAAAATCATCCACCAACAACCCAACTAGATTCATACAGGTACATAGGAAATAGGAAAATCACGGTTGCTTATACATTAAATCAGTGGCTATCACATTGTGACCATATGTTAATTATGATAGTGAACTGCTTGCATGAACACAACAAAGGCTTTCTAGAGTAAGGCAGAATCTGTCAGAAGAGCGAGTAATAGCCCTGAGAACAGCAACTGACTTTACATATTAACAAAAAGGAAATATATGTATAAAGTGTCATAAGTCCCAACTTTATGAAACACAACTACAATCAGGTACCCGGATGAGCGTTGCAATTCCTTCAATATTCAAAATACTGATTTTATTTCTGTTTAGGAAGAGACATGAAAATGTCTGCAGAAGGATTTTGTAATCACGTTCCTGCTGTCGTCTCTGTCTTTCTGCTGTTCAGGCCCCATTAATTTCTTCCATCTTATCTTGAAAACTAAACAGAGAGTAATGTATTTTTTTTTCTGAAGTCTACTAAAAACCGACTATAAAGAAGTGCGCCTCTGTTTTCCCTGCACAGCCACAAGAGCATCTTTAATGGTATTTTATTTCTGAATAGGGACCAAATTCCCGGACATTTAGTTTATTACCTGTGACAACAGAAATATTTTTGCTTTCCAAATACTCTTGGAGTTGTCTGTTAAAAGTAATGGAAACTGGGATGCTGCGGGGGGGATAGGGGGGGTCTGGGAATAGGGAATGCAAGTTCTTTAGGCAAGGACACAAAAATAGTTTACACAACTGTGTCTCGTACAGCTTCATTATCTGCGCTCCCCCAGTGCGTATGTCGGGAAAATAAAACAGCAGGTCACGCTGAATTCCAATAACCCACTGAATATTAACGTGTTGGAGCTCGGTAAAGTAGTGAGTCAGACAGTGTGGCAGTAAACATCTTAGGGCTTTAATGATAATGGGTTGGCACAGTGAACAGAATAGATCATGTCTATGAGCCATATGCCATATGACTCCACATACATCATAATGGAGATGTGCACTGGATTTAACCCTCTTACTAACACTGTAAAAGTCACTGATAAAAAGATGAAAGGGGAGTTCATAGGATAACATATATAAGCACAATTCATTCGGACTACTTCTTGTAATCAAGGATAGACAAGGTACCCATGCAAAACTTTAGACAAAGACACCTTCCACTCTTGCTTGAGTCGATATATGCCCTAGAGCCCCCTTGGAGACTTAAGGTGGCCATACACGAAGAGATCCGCTCGTTTGGCGATGTTGCCAAACGAGCGGATCTCTCCCCAATATGCCCACCTTGAGGTGGGCGATATCGGGCTGATCCGATCGTGGGCCCTAGGGCCCAACGTTCGGATCAGTATGGGCGGTCGGATCGCGGGACCGCATCAACGAACAGATGCGGCCGCGATCCGACTGGATTTTTAATCCTGCCCGATCGACATCTGGCCGACTTTCGGCCAGATATCGATCGGGAAAGCCCGTCGGAGGGCCCCCCACACGGGCAGATAAGCTGCCGACACAGTCTGTCGGCAGCTTTTATCTGCCCGTGTATGGCCACCTTTAGAACTAAGCTAAAGAACTAAAGTTTAAAGGGGAACCGGCACCCAAAAAAATTATTCCAAATCCTATTTTATCATGTTAGTCAAGCAAAATTAACTTTAATTACACTATAAAAACTGAATCTTGTTTTCTTCCATCTGGGAATTCATTATTGTAGCAAGCAGGCAGGAGCCATTTTGTTGCTAGCCTTGCATCATTTCAAAATCTTGTCTGTGCACCAGTATGGGGGACCTGCTGTCCACTGATTACACGATTAAATGATGAAGAGAACAGAGGAAATGTGGGGAGTGCAGTGACATCAAGTAAGTTCTGAATGGAAAGTAAAAGTAATTGCCTGCCCCACCTCTATTCCTGAGGCATAGAGGAAGGACTGCCAATATTTGACAGCTGAAAATTTTAAATGAGTTCACAAAAGCTTATAAATAAAAAAAGAATTTGGATTTCATGTTCAATTTAAGTAGGGTAAGCCTTTAGCAGTACCTCCATAGATGACCCCAGTAGCTCCCTACTTTCTTTTCTGCCGATTCACTGCACATGCTCTGTGCTGCTTTCACTTACCGAGATTACTGACCAATGCACAATATACTGTATATATATAATAAATGTTACAATAGAAGGCTAATTAGTAAAAAATTCATATCATTGGTAGTCAGCAGCTCAGAGACCAGCATAATTAGTACCAGAATTGTAGCATCAGCTTATGTGATGATTTTTGAAGACCCCTAAGCTCAGCAGACCAAAGCACACTGAGCATGTGCATGTCACTGACACTACTAACACAATCCAAGATGGACAACTTTGAAGTCCTGGATCATTACTTCCATAGAGATGCTGAACAGAGAGTCCTGCAGTGGGTCAGGTACCTGCAGATTACCCGCAAAAACCTGTGGTACCCTGCAAGTTGCGTGCAAAACGGGCGGCCCACAGGTCTTCTCAATAGCGATTTTTACTCATTTTTCTGATCATGCCTACTTCCGATGATGTCACTTCCGGTTACAATGACAGCACTTCCTGATTGGCAGCTTGACAGCACTTACTGATTATTGATTGGCAGCATGAGGGCACTTCCTGATTCTTGATGGTCAGTGGGTTGCGATTCCGGATAAGGTACCTACGGAACGGGTAGCGGGTCCAGGCGGGTAAGAATGAAGGTTGCAGATTGCGGGTATGGGTCGTAAAAAATGGACCCGCACAAGCTGAACAGTTAGGCTGGTTCAATAAGTTCAGTATATAAAATTACTTTTTTATCCATAATAATTTTTAGGGTTTTATTTTCATACCTTCCTTATTAGAAAATTATATCTTGGAATCAAGTTTTATTATAACAGAGAAAAGGAAATATGCTTTAAATGTCTGAATTATTTGATTAAAATAGGAGATGACCATTCTATAAGTCAGAGATTTCTGGATAACAGGTTTCCAGATAACCGATCCCATACCTAAATTAGTCATACCTGGATCTGGACCTGAGCTTGCATGTAACCCAGTGTGATTTGTCCATTGTGTGGATTTGTTTGGCCAGTTTTACCAATAATTTCCTGATAACATTTGCAGTTGACCAAAAAAAAAAAAAAAGATTACTTGGAAGCTGAGAGACCTATTTGCCTATTTGGCAGATGAAGACATCCCCATGTATATGTGAACAGCACCACTTCTGATTAAATTTTTTTGATTATGGATGGATCACAGGATATTGGCTTGTTCTGGGCCCAAACATACAAAAAGATCAGCCTAGTGTGCTCACCATGCGAAATATTTTTCATGCTGTCTGAAAATCTAAATAATGTAACTTAAAAGCCTATATACTGTAAATGTCTGATTGTGGTATCACCGAGATTGGTGGGAACCACAAAAGAGCACAGGTAAATATTTAGCATGACCTACATCCATCATTTAGTTACCGAAATAAATTAAATGATCTGCTTCTCTTGAGGCGGTAAGGAAAATGTAAATGGAACTGTGTGTTTATACGGCTATCAAATAATGGAAACTTTAACCAAGCAAATTCCACAAAATATATGTTTTGCATTTACCAAAAGCAAGAAAATTCAAACAGGCTTTATGTGAAACCAGATGTGAAAATATGTTGCTTTTCCCAGGATCACAGTTGATTTGTTTTCCCTACTTTTCATTGTCGACTCTGGGGTAAGGAAGTAAAGCAGATATTCCCACCGGGAAAACACCATTAAATAAAGCCACAAGAAAGATCACAGCTGAGCAGGCTGAAGTGATTTTCTTTCAACACCGAGAAAGTAAAAAAGCAGCATCTTTCTGTTCTGTTGCTTGGCATTAATGGAGCAGCATTAAACCTCTGCAGAGCCCATATGACATTGCGTAGGCTCAGAAGAATCCTACTTTGTCAATGAGAAGCAGTCCAACTCCTATCCGTTGCTACAAGAGCGCACAAGTTCTAAAACCTCTTTATCTGACAGGAAACTATATACCCCATACATTGCAGAACATTTTTTATTAGGAGCGTTAAAAAAGAACTACAGTCAGCAGACTCTGGGATTGTAATGGCTGGATAAGCCCAACAGCTAAAAAAACAAAACAATGGTTCGCTTATTCCACATTTCATGTGATCCAGTATCTGCATTTAAAAAAAAAAAGCTTTCACGATTGTGCAGATAAAATTACAGTTCTGAATGGGCAACAGTACATGTACGCTTTGTTTTAGATCTTTAAGTATATTAATGACGATAGATGGACAGTATAGTTCTGGCTAGAAAAGTTCTGTTGGCAAGAACCAAATAAATTTTGTGAGCTTTTGTTGTACTGTATCTTATAGTTAAACAAGGATCAGGAGACCATTAAGCTGATTGGCACATTAATGGAGACAATTTAGCACAGGTTACATGAATGGTGATGGGCAATAACATGTCTGTCTCTAAGGTCAAAGATCTTTTTTCCTGGGAGATGTCCTCCCTTAGAGACACTAGTCCTTCTAGTAAAAGTCTACTAATAACTTAAGTGCTGCAGGCTAGTGTCAGATAGTAGTGTTTAATTGCTGTGGGAAAGTCAGCGATCAATAGCTCTCTTTAGAGTCAAGAACACAAGTGAGTGTTGATGGAGCCACTTGTGAATCTGGCTGCCAGCAATTTTCCATTCCCATTTTTGCATTACAGGTATCGGACCTGTTATCCAGAATGCTTGGGATCTGGGGTTTTCCAGATAATGGCCTTACCAGTAATTTGGATCTTCATACCTTAAGTCTACTCGAAAATCAGGCTGATTTTACTTCCAATAAGGATAAATTATATGATAGTTTGGATCAAGTACAGGGCACTGTTTTATTGTTACAGAGAAAAAGAAATAATGTTTAAAAATTTGGATTATTAAATCTTTCGGAGACAGCCTTTCCATAATTCGGAGCTTTCTGGATAGCAGGTCTCTGGATAATGGATCCCATACCTGTACTTGGCACAGAAGCAAAAGGCAAACAAAGCACCCGAGAGCATCAACTTACCCCTATTAATAGTCAGGATAATTAAGATTATATTAAGTAACATTAAGCAACACTCCACAGTGTTTGACAGTCGAACTAGGGTTGTGCTCCCTGTACAAAGATTAATTACTATTTCTCAAGCACAGTGTTATATATGAAGGCTATTTAGTTCTAGATTCGGGACTCTGATGTGGAAAATTGGCTCCCACTGCTCTCACCTGCACACTAATAAGTACAACCAAACCAAATCCCAATTTGCCAGTTAGTTAAAAAATTCACTGGCCAAGTCTGATTAGATGTAATGGAAACTCCAAAAACTGAGCCCCAAACTATACATACTATACATACTTCAGTAGCCATATAAAACCTCTATGTTAGAGCTGGTTTACATCCTCATTGAACCCCTTCTTTACCTGTAAATGACACTTTGCCCATTACCAGGAGATTTACACATTTCAGACTATTATGCTGCATTTTGTTATTTTATCAAGATGTAAATTCAAGGAGGCAGTAGCCTGATTAATGTTGATGAAGAGAAGATACTGGGCCTGCCAGACAGCTGAATGCTACTGTACTTTCTACATTTCCTCACATACATGGAGAGATGCATTTGGTTGGCATAACATATGAGGTCTTCACTATTTTAAATTCTGAAAATGATCTTCTGTAGGACTGTCCATCTAGCTTGATGGTCCCCAACCTTTTTTAACCATGAGCCACATTCAAACATAAAAAGAGTTGGGGAGCAACACAAGCATGCAAATAGTTCCCGTGGCACCTGCAGGCTACAGGAGGCTCTCTTTGGGAGGACACTTGGTTTTTGTGCATCTAAAATTTGCAAGCCAGAATTTCAAACATAAGTATCTGCTTTGAGGCCATTGGGAGCAACATCCAAAGTGCTGTTGAGCAACATGATGCTTGTGAGTCAATGATCGAGATACTAGAATGTCAATGTCTATGGGTGCAAAGGAGTGGCGTGTTATTGAAGAAATAGCTATGAGACCATGACTGCACTACAGGGACATGTGTACAGTTGGGCTATTTTACCAAAAGTGGCCATAATTACCTGGGCTGCAACCAATGAAATGCTTGTTTTCATTGTTTTACTTACCCAGGTGAAAATATCCCTAGTGTTAGCAAATGAGAAACTGTTTTTCTTTATTGGTATGTTTGTAACTATCCTGACCAGATCAGTTGCACTTCTTTGGTAATTTTATCTGGCCATGGAGTGCTCCCACAACTGCTCTCTTTTCTATTGGTGAGACGAAACATTATTGTCCTGGGTACCATTAAATAAATACAATTTATAACCCAGTGACACCTTCAGCATGGCAGTCAGGGAACATCACTGCATGTTTCAAGATTGTCCAAAGCAAATAGCTTATGGGATCTGGATTATAACATTCCATTCCACTCTGGCAACTTCCCTTGTAATCCCATACTCCTCAAGTGGTAGCAAGTATAGACAACCAATCTTATACATACAGTAAGCCACCTACTTATCTACCATTACTTATATATTTAAAAAATGTTTTCTAATGAGGTCAGTCTCCTTTTGCCTTATCTCCCAGATAATGGAGTGCTTCATTGTCATTCCTGTGTTGCCAGACAATTCGTTTAAGTCTATGATTATATGTTGAAGTATGTAGGGAGTTGCAATACGGACTCAACCCCCCTTTAGATTCCATGTCATAATAAGTTCTGTGCTCCCCCATTTAGGTCCCTTTCAGCTTTCACTAAAAGCAGAAGGGAGGCCATGGAGCAAAGCCGTGGTTATTATATATGCTGGATATGATTCTGTAGCCTTACAGCTAGCATCTAGAAATGTTTGATTGGCAGCACAAAGCAACCACCCACTCAGGATTGGAAAGAGGTAGGAGTGAAGGCTCTAGAAAAAAGAAGTTGCAGAGAAATTTTACATTATCAACTGTCATGTTTGCTCAGAGCCCCCAGCAAGCAATTATCTAAATTCACTGCATTCAGTTACAGGTAACAATGATTCATAACAATTTCTTATTAAATCCTAATATCTGTGCTGAAAGCATCCAGGTTCTCTCTGGAGATGACAGAAACAGTCACGATGGCTCATGCAATAACCATATGTATGAGAAAAACAGACAGTACAAACACCAAACTCCAGGAGGTACACAGTGTTGCACAAGGTGAAGCAAACTTACGAACAATGGGATTTCCTGCAAAAAAAAAATAATGCCTATCTATTCTTCTTTTCATGTTCAATACTGAATCCAAAGAGAAAACAAAAGCAATTCAACACATACCGAACATCACCTGACACACTGTGACTAGTTTTTCACAATAAACGTTCTACAGAGAAGCAGATACAGGTATGTGACCTGTTATTCAGAATGCTCAGGACCTGGGGTTTTCCGGATAAGGGATATTTCTGTAATTTGGATCTACATAGCTTAAATCTACTAGATAGGATTGTTTGTTTCCAATAAGGACTAAATGTATCTTAGTTGGGATCAACTACAGGTATGGGACCTATTATCCAGAAGGTATGGGACGTATTATCCAGAATGCTTGGGACCTGGGGTTTGCTGGATAACTAATCTTTCCATAATTTGGATCTTCATACCTTAAGTCTACTAGAATATCATGTAAACATTAAATAAACCCAATAGGCTGGTCTTGCTTCCAATAAGGATTAATGATATCCAGAAAGCTCCAAATGATGGAATGGCCGTCTCCCACAGAATCCATTATAATGAAATAATCCAAATTTTGTAAAATGATTACCTTTTTCTCTGTAATAATAAAACTATAGATTGTACTTGATCCAAACTAAGATAAAATTAATCCTAGTAGACTTTTCTAGAATTTTCTAGTAGACTTAAGGTATAAAGCCCCAAATTATGGAAAGATTCCTTATCTGGTCCAGAGAATTCTGGATAACAGATCCCACACCTGTACTTCCTCCCAGTTAAGATATTTTGACTCATTATGAAAACTCAGTTCTCCTCCAGGTCTGTTAATCATTTGGCTTCTGCTACATTACAAAATTATAACAAAAAAAAAACCTTATCTGGAAAGCCCCAGGTCTCAAGCATTCTGTATAATAGATCCCATTTCTTTATATACTGCAAGCTTATATAATTTTAAACATAGTCTCCTAACAAGGAAGCTGGTAAATGAAAAAAAAACGAAAAAATGATTTCTTACGGATTTTCAATACAGATCAAAAACACTATAATAAATATTTATTGTTAAACAAAGCTCTGGATAAGCATGTGCTGCTTCTTTAAAATAGGGACCAGCTGGCTCCATTGTGAGTACAGTGTTCATGATACACATAACCTCATTCTAGTAATGGGAGCCTCATCTGCTGGCTGCTGTAGAGGCGAAGGGGAAAGTATGAAAGAGAGAGAAAGGGTAAATTTGCAAGAAAACTACCAATGTACCCCAAATATCACCATGCAAGGTGGTAGAGCAGAACAGCGAATACAGCTGGTTCATTCAATGAAAAATCATAAAACGTTAACTCGACTTTAACATATTTACTTTAATTCTACCTATTTTTCCCCATTTGCATTTTATGCTTTTCTGTTTCCCAAAATCACCTCGTGCCTTGCATTCCACAAGCTCCCTCAATTTATCTTTTCATGTTATTGCTTCCTCCAGTTCTACGGTTTCTTCATTATCCTTCTGTATCAGCGCTCCTTGCATTCCTCATTCTGTCAGTCACTGGTACAGTTGTGCTACCCCCAGAGCTCTGTTCCCGTAGTCCCAATTCTTTACATCTATTCCATTTTCACTTCTCTTCCCTTTTTCTTTATCCTCAAGCTTTGTGTTTTGCTCTTTATATTTACATCTGCTTATGTCCCCTTTAACCCTTTTGGGGTCAACTTGCATCCCGTCTCCCTTGCCTGCAGGCAATCTGTGGGTTAGGGCAAATGCCAGATGGGCGGCTATAAGGTGCCATAGAAAGTCAGTATTTAGTGGGCTGGTGGGGACTGTTTGGGCCTCTATGTGGGCTGATTGGGCCTCTGTATACCTGAAATGCCAGGGCCTATTTTGATTCTCAGTCCAGTCCTGCTTGCCTGGTTTCAGTGTTGAGGAAAAAGAAGCAAATACAAAAATTGAGGGGGGAGTGTTTTCATTGCCAAATGGGGTCCATGACGTTAAATCTGGCCATTGGTTTTAGTGATTAGTCATAGGTCAGATTAAACATGTACAGGTAGATAGTGAATTTACACCTAGCGCAGATATGACCAATGGATGCACAATCACAATAGGGATTCTACCCCAAAGAAATCAGTCAATAACATTTAGTATGTGCTTCCTGCAATAAATCCTATTCCCGCCATCTATAGTTACTTTCTCCCCCAAACGGCTATTCCTTGTGTCTTAAAAGTTCCATGGGTTTCTCAGAATGTAACACAAGAATGTAAAGGTGGCCATACATGGTGAGACCTTGAGGTGGGCGATATCGGGCTAATCCGATTGTGGGCCCTAGGGCCCAACGATTGGATCACAACGCAGGGGATATGGGCGGTCGGATCACAGGCCCACATCTACGAACAGATGCGGCTGCGATCCGATGGGATTTTTAGTCCCGTCCAATCGACATTTGGCCGACTTTCGGCTAGATATCGATCGGTTAAGCCCGTCGGAGGGCCCTACGCGCGGGTCGATAACCTGCCGACTTAGTCTGTCGGCAGCTTTTATTGGCCCGTGTATGGCCACCTTAACACTGAACTGGCAGGCTGCTACCGATCTTCCTTTTCAGCACAGGTATGTCTCCTTTCCTTTTCAGGTATGTCTCCCTGTACAAGCTCAGGACCTGGGGTTTTCCAGATAATGGATCTTTCTGTAATTAGGATCTTCATACCTTATGTCTACTAGAAAATCATGTAAATCAGTGCTGCGATTTATATTGGTGCTATATAAATACATGTTATTATTATTAATAATAATAATAATAAACATTAAATAAACCCAATAGGTTTTATCTCCAATAAGGACTAATTATAGCTTAGTTGGGATAAAGTACAAGCTACTGTTTTATCACTACAGAGAAATAGGAAATCGTTTTCCTGATAAAATGGCGTCTTGGGAGATGGCCTTCCTGTAATCCAGAACTTTTTGGATAACGGGCTTTCTATTAACAGATCCCATACATTTACATGCCTTTCACCTTGATAATTTACTGGGCTCTTGAGTGTGCCGTGCGACTGTACAATTCTAAGGAGAACGCTTGTTTTGCTTGCTGCTCTGTTCTTCCACATTATAAATAATCCCTATCCAATCCATGTGCCAATTCAAAACATTGCAGTTATTTTCCCATGTCCTATCACACATCTGGTTCTGATTTACAGTATTTTGTACAGCATTCAGAAGCACTGAATCAGAGAGGTTTAAAGCAATAAATACATATTTTTTTACACAAATAAATCAATAATACCCATGCAAAAAAAAAAAACCCAAGAAGGATACATTTAAAGCAACATTACCATCAAAACATATTGAAGTGTAACAAACTATGTGCTACAGGGAGTGCCTTTAATTAGTGATTTTGATTTGAGGGCTGAGCTTGGCATATTTCTAATCATCTAATGAAAAGTAGGACTCATTATTAGCAAACCAAGCTCAGCATAGGGCAATAATCAATTGAAAATATATTCAACATCAAAAAAAAAAATCAGAGAATGTTGCTTCTCATACATACAAGGTGCTAGGTTGCATATGTATTTGAAGAAATAGTGATCTCCCACAGTCCAAGGTTCTATACCAGGTAATGAAGATAAATAAAGATATAATGAATCCTTATTGAAAGCAAAGTCAGTCTATTGGGTTTTATTTAATGCTTAAATGATTTTTTAGTAGGCTTAAAGGGATACTGTGATGGGAAAAAAATGTATTTTTTCCTAATGCATCAGTTAATAGTGCCGCTCCAGCAGAATTTTGCATTGAAATACATTTCTCAAAAGAGCAAACAGATTCTTTTATATTTCATTTTGAAATCTGACATGGGGCTAGACATATTGTCAATTTCCCAGCTGCCCCAAGTCATGTGACTTGTGCTCTGATAAACTTCATTTACTCTTGCAAGTTGGAGTGATATCACCCTCTCCCTTCCCCTGCACCCTAACAACAGAACAACGGGACGGTACCAGATAACAGCTGCTTGGTAGACCTAAGAACAGCACTCAATAGTAAAAACCCATGTCATACCTCCCAACTGTTTTTAGAAGGACAGTCCCTCTTTTGACAGCTCAACCCGTAGTCCCTCATTTGTACTGGAAAGTCCCTCTTTTCACTGCACTGAACAGCCACAAAAAGTAACAGAGTTTTTAACTTAATTGGCTTTTGGCAGAGAGCCCAGGACAGCCACAGCAGCAGATAAGATAATTTGTAACAATTTCTAGATAAGCAAATAAGTAATTGTAACAATATAAGAGAACAGGTCCCTTGAGAAAAGTTAGACTCACAGCTTAAAGGGCAATTCACCTTCATTAGCAAAACTGTAATAACTGGAAAAAAAAACAGAAATAGGTTTTGAAAAATTAACATGGTAATTAGGGTGTGTGGCCACAAACATGGGCGTGGCCAGCACAACAAATGTCCTACTGCGTTCCATTCAGTTACATTGAGAAGGAAAAACAGCAGCCTGCCAGAAAGCTCCCTCCTAAAGCGCTGACACAAGTCACATGACCAGGGGCAGCTGGAAAACTGACAAAATGTCTAGCCCCGTGTCAGATTTCAAAATTGAATATAAAAAAATCTGTTTGCTCTTTTGAGAAATGTGATTTCTGCTGGAGTAGCACTATTAACTGATGCATTTTGGGAAAAAAAAAAAACACGTTTTCCCATGAAAGTATCCCTTTAATGTGTAAAGATCCAAATTACGGAAAGATTAATTATCCGAAAACCCCCAGGTTCTGAGCATTCTGGATAACAGGTACCTGTACTAAAAATAAAGAAGATGGTAAAGAAGATGCTATTACAATGACAATAGACAAAAAATTATCTGTGTTAGGGTTTGAGGGCCAAAAACATCCCCTGAGTGGCTGCAGCACGGTTATAGCTGAAAAGCCTTGGCACAGGTGAGGCATTGAAACGGCAACAAAGAAAACAATGTACGGGACTCTTACAAGATAATGGGACATTCTCTGGCCTCTGTATTATCACACATGACAGTTTGTCTCCTGACTTTTATCTGGTTAAGTTCCCATAAAGTAAAATATGAGCTATGGCCTAGAGAAAATTCTCAATATAGTCCAGTAGAACTTTAAAGGACTCAACTCTGCAAAGGCATATACTATTTTAAATACTATTTATAAATATCAGAAAACACTGACACTAGAGCTACACAGGCTCTTTCTAGTGTTTAATACTAACAGTAAATGAGCCACTGTTCTAAATGTCAGTACAGTACAAAACCCAGATAAAACGCTTTTCAATAAATTATAGATTAGCTGACAGCATTCTGTTTCTGTGCAGAAAGGCACAATGCAAGAGCAAAAAATACTTTTAATTTTGCCAAAGTAAAAGTATTACATATGGCCGAGGTTCAATTTAATATATTTTTTCGTACCTTACTGCATCTTTGCCTGGGGAAACTTGAAAAACAATTACTGGTAATACAGGGAAATTGGCTAATTCTATAATGAACCATAATGGACTAAATCTTATGTCTCAGTCATTGTGTATTAAAGCGTGCGCGCACAATTCCTTTTTAAACAGTACTGAAAGAATAACTATAAAATAGACAAATTGTCCAGAGGAATCCGTTGTATCTACACACACAATATTGGCATCTCACACACAGAGGAGGCTTCCAAAGAACATGTAAAGAAAACCTCTGTTTCTCTGTTTTCTGAAGGTAAATCTGGTAAAGTAGCCCAAACGTCATTACTGGCTCTTTATAAACACCCCAAGCAAATGTCACCTATAGCAGCTACAGGCTAACTAAGAAACCAGATCCAACTGGCCTGCTGGGATTTCACTCATAATCTCACCGGTACATACTTTCTGCACAGAGCAGCCTTAATTGGGGGGTCAGTGTCACCCCCTCATCACACCAAAGCATTGAAGGAGCAAAGCCTGCATTTTATCAAGTGTCTGTCACAACTTGCTCTATGGCTGTGGCCTTAAAGGAGAAGGAAAGGTTAAAACTAAGTAAGTCTCATCAGAAAGGTCCACCTAAATATACTAGTAAACCCCCAAAGTAATGCTGCTCTGAGTCCTCTGTCAAGCATTTCTTTCCTTCTATTGCAGGGATCTGCAACCTTGGCTCTCCAGCTGTTAAGGAACTACAAGTCCCACAATGCAATGAAGGAGTCTGTCATGATTCATAAAGGCAAATGCATTGTGGGACTTGTAGTTCCTTAACAGCTGGAGAGCCAAGGTTGCAGATCCCTGTTCTATTGTGTACACATGAGCTTCTGTATCAGACTTCCTGCTTTCAGCTTAAAGTTCCTTGCCCCAGGCATGAGCATGCTCAGTTTGCTCCACTTCCCCCCTCCCCCTCCTTCTCTGCTGTAATCTGAGCCAAGAGCTATAAGTGAACAGGGAGAGACTCAAGCTGGCCATAGACGTAATAATTATGATATTCATTTCAACACACACGTGTAGAGCTGAATCGTCAAATATAAAGGTAGAAACAATAGAATTCTACCTGTATCTGACGATTCAGCACTTACAATAGCCGATGTTAAGGCTGCTTTCAAAGGCATCCGATCAAAATTTTCCATCCAGCCCGATCAACCAGCCGACCGATATCTTAATCTTCTGATGATATTGGTCAGGTCATTTCCCACCATACACGCACCAAATATTGTACAAAAATTAGTTTTGTGCGTCTATGGCCACCTTCAGGCAAGAAGTGATGTCACACCAAGCTAATATGGCAGCTGCAATCCTAAACGAACAGAGCGCATCTAGAGCGTTTTACCCGGGTATGGTAAACCATTCTACAGAATAAATATAGCATTCTAGCTTACACTATTGCAGCTAATCTATTGCTAATAAAATGCAATAAAATTTGCAGTGAATCAGCAGACGGGGAGCTATTGGGGCATCTTTGTAAACACAAATCTTCACTGCAAAAGGGGTGTGGTGGCCTAAGCCTGGTACAGAAGCTCAAAAAATTAAGCTTTACTTAAGCTTTAGTTCTCCTTTAAGCCCCTTGTGCAATGGTGTAATGCAGCAGGCATCCACTGGCAACAGCTGGAACAATGTAGATGGTTGCAATTAGTAAACACTCTAATTTGTAATGGGCAAATTTATTCGAATAAATAAATGTGCGAGACGCCAGTAAAATTTTGCCTGGCGAAAATCCACTGGCGTCTCATTTTTGGACACTGGCATTGGCAATGTGCGTCGGTGTCCAGGAACGCCCACATCCAAAATGAGATGCGGTGGCATTTCGCGAATTCCTCTAGAAACATCCCAGATTCACCGATCACTAACTCTAATGTCTTGTATATGAACAACCTATATAAGTGACATCACCGTAGCATCCAGAACACTGCTCTTTCTAATGCTAAACTGAGCTTATTTGCTGAAGTTAGTTATTATTATACCTAGGTCAATATCAAATGACCGCTATGAGTTTCATAGTCCATCTCCATAGTCACTCAGATCTGTGTGATTTAAACTAACAGTTAGTCCGAGGTAACTGAACCTCCTGCCCCGAATAGCACATTGCACTTACAATGATGCCTATATATATTATTGGCTTGATGTGTAAAGAAGAAGAAAATAATACAAAGGGAAAACCAGAACGCCAACCAAATAATAATAAAGTAAAAAAACAAAACATGATTTTGCATAATGAAAATGAGTATCAATTACATTTCAAATGATCTCAAACTTTTAATAATGTTTTATCAGAAAGCTGTTTTGAATGATATTTCAGGTACAGCAAGTCCTCATGCATTTTCTCACTGTGGCACAGAACTAGTACAGGGATTAGACCTGCTGCTCTCCTCCGTGTTTAATACATATTATTAGCACAGAAAGCACCTGCCAGACTAGACTACTTCCCCAATGGGAAAATGAGCCAACACCGGAACATAGAATTAAATATTTATTCTTTCGAATGTAGAGCAGGTGACAAACACTTTCCTATCATCCTTCTTGTTTGAAATCTTTATTCCCGCATTGTCGCAGTACACAAGGTGAAACACACACATCATGCACTAGAGTTGGAACTGGGCAATCATGAGCATTTGTCTTATAAAGACCACAGATAATTAACGACTGCAGCTTTACCTCATTATTTCATGTAGTCAGCAAGGAGTTTGTTTTCTGAGCTCTTCCCAGAGTATCATTCAATATGAAGTATCTGCAGGTCTAAGAGGCGATTGTTTGAAGTGTTCATACTGCAGCAATCAGCTTGGTAACATACTCCCTTGACCTGCAAGATAATGAACAACACAAGAAAATGATTAGAAACGTAATGAAACACCATTACTGTATACTATTCTACAGTTATGTTGCTACTGCCCACTCACAGTCCTAAAACCAGAAAACAGTTAAAGAGGAGTTTTTGCAGAGAGTGTAGGCACACGCCTCCTAAGGGTCAGTCCACAAGAGCAGATTCGGGGAGATTAGTTGCCCCAGTGACAAATCAGTGACAATCTCCCCAAACTGCCTTCTCCCTGCCCTCCGCCAGCTAAAATAGCAGCAATTCACACACGGCACTTCGTTTTCCGAAGTTGCCTCACAAGGAAACTTCGGAAAACGAAGCGTGCAGCAGGTGATTTTCATTTTAGCAGGAGAAGGCAGTTCGGGGCCCTGAAGAAGATCTGCACGTGTGGACTTATCCTAACTCGTGAAAATCATGAATACATACAAACCATATACATATCACTCACCCTTCTACAGTTTTAGAAGAATATTGAACAAATTACCATACACCAAAAATTTTTGCCATCACCCCCCCCAAAAGGGGTGTAAGGGTCAGTTTTTAAGGGAAGCCTCTAATTCTTTGAAGGATACTCTTGCTTTATTTTAACATTATTTTCCATAATGTTTTAAGGAAACTCAAGACTTCATCCTGGTGTTCAGGAAACAGTTGTGTGTGTATTGGAGCATTATCATGCTGGAAATGGAAGCTTTATACGGCAAATGAGTTTGCCCCATAAGGTCCACATAGTTCTGTAAAATGGCTATCCAAGGAGGAAAATCACCAGGCCTAATGCATCCCATGAGATGTCCATACCATTGTGGATCCAGCACCAAGAGTAGGCAACAGACATTGTCAAATTTTCCAAACATAAACATGTGGGTGTTGAACATGTTATGGCAATGGCACGCATGATTTTCATCCCAGTGTATGGCCAACCAAAAGTGCACTCCCTGCAGTTTCCTTTCAACAAATACCATGACCATAAACAGAGGTTCCTCAAACTTCTTTGGAACTCTCTTGTCTTATGTTGATTAGTGCACCTTTATATATCTGCTAGACTGCTAACTAGCATCCAGGGTAACCACCTGTGTAATTGTGTGTTGGTTCCTTCCAGTTTAAAGGGATGCTGTAATGGGAAACCATTTTTTTTTCTTCAAAATTTTTTTCTGCTCCAGCAGAATTCTACACTGAAATCCATTTCTCAAAAGGGCAAACAGATTTTTTTATATTTGATTTTGAAATCTGACACAGGGCTGTACATATTGTCAGTTTACCAGCTGCCTCCGGTCATGTGACAAACTTCACCACCCTCCCATCCCCCTCCAGCAGCCTAACAACAGAACAACGGTAAGGTAACTAGATAACAGCTCCCTAACACAAGATAACAGCTGCCTGGTAGATCTAAGAACAGCACTCAATAGTAAAATCCAGGTCCCACTGAGACACATTCAGTTACATTGAGCGGGAGCCTGCCAGAAAGCACACCAATATTACAAAAAAAACAAAAAAACAAAAAAAACCTTCAGGAATGACATTTTATATTGTAGAGTGAATTGCTACATGATAAAAATCATGCCAGAATTCCTTTGATGATATGCTGCTTCTCCATGTGCTGTATATCTTATTCACATACTGAATACATGCTCAATAGGAACGTAGGTCTATATTGGCGACACACAAATAAAGAAAATACAAGAAATGGCAGCGAAAGGAAATTGAGAGCCCATTTGATATGGATGCATAGATGCGTGTACTGATATCTGAGGCATGAAGCATAAAAGCTAGACATCAGTGCAACACTATGGCATTAGTGAGAGACAGACAGGGATAAAATAGCTTTGGGGAACAATGTGGAGATAATCCTCATTCATCCTGATATCCGCATTCAACCATGCAAGTCCCATCGAAGAGCCATGTTATAAGTTTTGTTTGTAATCTTTGGATTTATTCGGATATGAAAGCGAGATCCATCCGTGCACAGACACTGCCTATTCTTGGTCTCTGTGAGAAATGATAATCAGCTTTCTACAGACTTATTATATAATCAAAGTCATTTCCATAGCCCCCAAGAGCCGTTTATTACAGCCTAGAAAGTAATAAAAGCATAGAGGTTAATTATATACATAACTGAAGGGTTAGACAAATATTTATATAATTGGTTGGTCACTCACGGAGATCGGGAACATGGAACATCTGGCTGTCCAGCTGCTGCTAATGAATTCCCAGAGCCCTCAGCCACAGGTGTTATCAGAGCTCAGATTTCTGGGACTTGTAGTTCAGAAACAGCTGGCAAGTGCCATGTACACATATTAGATTTGCCCCTTCACTGGATTCATTATGATGGGCCTGGGCTCTCCTATTCTCTGCCTAGGGCCCACCAACTGTTCTCCGCCTGGGGCCCACCAACTATTCTCCGCCTGGGGCCCACCAACTATTCTCCGCCTGGGGCCCACCAACTATTCTCCGCCTGGGGCCCACCAACTATTCTCCGCCTGGGGCCCACCAACTATTCTCCGCCTGGGGCCCACCAACTATTCTCCACCTGTGGACCTCCAACTACAACTGATGCAGTGACATTTTTATATTGCCAGTAGTTGTAACTGGTGCTTTGTGGAGCCCTATAACAAAGGGGCCCCAATATAGTGGTCCCTGCTCACACCCAGCTAAATATAACTTTTGGTCGTGCTTAGATTGTTTGCAGATAACCTTTACAGAGTGAAATATCCAAGGCAGAATAAAAAGCCCATCGTAAATTAGGTGATAAACCAGTCAAAAGGCAGAGGAGGAAAATACATCAAAGTTTCCTTATTAAAACCAGAAATGTTTAAACTGTGGAGCCGCTATACTATTTTAATTATTAACATTGCAAAGTTAAGCGAGAGGAAACTGTTAAAATGGTTATGCTTTGGATTCCAGAGCGAGGAGACATGAGGAGGATAATGATTTATGAGCACACTGCCCATTGCAGACAATTAGATGAATGTGGCTGTTTAAAATGGGTAATAGTTCTGAAATGCACATATTCCCAGTAAACCTTAGTTATGTTTTCTTTCTGGGCCAAATCAAGTTTATGTCCTAGTTCTGTGTCTTTGGGCCTGCGGGGGGGGGGGGGGGGGGGGGGCACACAGATGGATGAATTATTAAAAACTGCTGTTCTATATGCTAGCATCAGATCCATCAGTGTGCTTTATCGCTTACTGTAAAGATACATTTTATTTTCATTTACACCTACAGCAAATGTTTATGCCATCACAGTCTGAGAAACCTTGGCCCAAGTTATAGATATTCCATTAACTTTTTTTCCTGATGGCAACAATCACAAGTATGTAAAGGGGAAATGAAAACGTGTGTTGTGCATCCAAATTAAGTAACTGTGTAGTTTGAAAATGATTTGAAATTTAATTAGGTCTAATATACATACTTGCGTCCTAATTTTTTAAAAAAGTTTTAGTGAGAGAAGGTGCAAAGGGGATATTGAGCTTTGTAATAATGAGTTCTGCCCCGTCAGGCACAGTAAATAAAGAAAAGTACATCAAACCAAAAGGAAATCAACTGAAGGTAGCAGTAAGACTCTTACTAAGCTCAACTCCACAGATTACGTGGGGGAAACTGAATTATACAGCAGAAAAGCATCTGTGTGACTGGCAGACCCAGCCATTGCAAACCAAGCAGTGCAACAAGTAGCATTCACAAGCATCTTTGTCCAATAGGTAGAAGATTTCAAAGGGTAAAATTAAAGGGATACTGTCATGGGAAAAAAAAAGTTTTTTTCAAAATGTATCAGTTAATAGTGCTGCTCCAGCAGAATTCTGCATTTAAATCCATTTCTCAAAAGAGCACACAGATTTTTTTAAATTTAATTTTGAAATCTGACATGGGGCTAGATATTTTGTCAATTTCCCAGCTGCCCCAAGTCATGTGACTTGTGCTCTAATAAACTTCAATCAGTCTTTACTGCTGTACTGCAAGTTGGAGAAATTTCACCCCCAGCAGCCTAACAACAGAACAATGGGAAGGTAACCAGATAGCAGCTCCCTAACACAAGATAACAGCTGCCTGGTAGATCTAAGAACAGCACTCAATAGTAAAAACCCATGTCCCACTGTGTACTATTCGGTTACATTGAGAAGTAAAAACAACAGCCTGCCAGAAAGCTGTTCCCTCCTAAAGTGCTGGCACAAGTCACATGACCAGGGGCAGCTGGGAAATTGACAAAATGTCTAGCCACATGTCAGATTTCAAAACTGAATATAAAAAATCTGTTTGCTCTTTTGAGAAATGGATTTCAGTGCAGAGGTCTACTGGAGCAGCACTATTAACCAATGCATTCTGAAATCACAGTATCCCTTTAATTTTTGATCTACAATAGATTTAAATAAGGAAATGATGTTGTTTTGGCCTTTCCCTCCAGCTGAAAGAATAGTTTCATCTTTCAGAATCCAAAACCTTTTAAAATAATCGATTAAAATGTGGCTGTGTGTCTTTTCATGATCACAAAGCAGAAGATCTTGCTCTGTAAGTCCAGCCACCAAAAACTTTTCTCTTACCGCTTTCCCCATCTAAACTGCAGACACACACTTCTGTTTGCAAGAACAGATCCAACACAGTGCAATTTTTCATAACCTACCCTCTTCCCCAACTGAATTACAGGCATGACATCTGTTATCAAGAACCTCTTTATCCAGACAGCTCCGAATTATGAAGAAGTTCCTCTCCCATAGAATGTATATATAATAATTACATTTTTCTAAGATTATTTCCTTTTTCTCTGTATTAACAAAGCAAACCCTTGTACTTGATCCCAACTGAGATATAATTAATCCTTATGGAAGGTTTATATAATATTTATATTCTTTTTTTTAGTAGACTTATGGTATAGCAATCTAAATTACAGAAAAAATCCTTATCCATAATACCCCCGGTCCTGAGCATTCTGGATAGCAGGTCCAATACCTGTTTCACAATCCAGTTGACCCATGAAGTAAAGTAAGAGATGCAAAAGTAATGACCTGCTCTGGTATTATTGAAGCAGGGGCTCATTGGTAAAATGTGGTAGCCATTAAAGAACAGCCATGTTCATGACCCCATTGCAGCACATTATAACTAAAGGGGATTTTTTTTTTGCAGCTAGGGTTGCCACCTGTCCGGTTTTGACCCGGACAGCCTGGTATTTTGAAGGGCTGCCCGGGTCAATGCTTCCTGCCCGGTTTTCCAAATAAGGAAAACCGGGCGGGATTAGCTTGATTGACGCCGCGATCGGCCAATCGGCGATCGTGGCATCATAGCTCCGCCCTGTGATGTCACTGGCCCGCCCACTGCCATCACGGGCCCGCCCCCCTGCCCGGCTTCAGCCACAGGGAAACCCTATTTGCAGCAAAAACTTACGGTCTCTTATACACCCAATGGGTAGGGTTGCCACCTCACCCCTTTAAAACCGAACACATATGGAATACACAGCCTGCATGGCTAATTAGCAATTCATTTAGATGCATGATGCATGGCTGCACATAAATCAGTTCGTCTGCAGCATGCATCTAAATGTATTGCTAATTAGCCATGCAGGCTGTGTATTCCATATGTGTTCGGTTTTAAAGGGGTGAGGTGGCAACCCTACCAATGTGCCATCAGACCTCTCTTATCCATCAACCAAACATTACTTAAATATAATTTTCAAATACATTTGAAATTATGACTGCTGCTTAAGAACTGCTTGAAAAATAAGAACATGGGTCTAAAATATATTATTAGCCAAAGGCATGAAAAAGCTTCCATATTCATGAGTTCCCTTCCAGTGAAGAAAACCCTAGAGATACTGTAGCTTCTCTTTGATTGCAGACAAGCAGAGCAGTAGGTAGAAGATTTATTTGTGATTTTTCTGCGATACAATATACATTTTATCTTTCTAGAGAAGTTCTTAAAGACAGTTACAAGACAGCACTAGGTGTGCTCTTCTCAGGAACTGTTTGGGCACAACACCAAAAGCTTCTCTGAACATTATCTGCAAACGACTTGCCCACAAGACCTTGTTTTCAGTGATAATTCACTTTATAAAAAAAAAAAAAAAAGAGAAAGCTACCTTGGATCTACAGACGCACAATGTGATTAGGAAAGCGGATTTCCTTTAATAACAGATACTAATACGGGTTTAAATCCAGCACATTTTTTTTACCACGAGTTTACCCAAATACAAATATTGGGTGGGGGACAATGACAGTGTTACTAAAAGTAGCAAGCCCTTCGGTTTCTTTATTTTGGCGCCCACCATGACAACTAAATAACCCACAATCCCTTAAGGCAAATCAACACAAACCATGACAGCATTCCACTTAACCATGGACTTTTACATTACCACCAGAATGTGATGGACTGAATGATTTACAAAATGTGCGCTTTATGCCCACGGTTCGCGAGACCTATATCACAGCGCACAATGATGTTATTCAATGGCAGATACAGTACATCAAATCAGGATTGAAAAAAATATAATCAATAGCATTGACTACAGTCAGCAATTTGAACTTTCTCTGACTTATCAATCAATATAAGCCAGTTTATTTTCATTTAGTTGATTAACAGATGATTACATTTCAGAGAAAAGTAGATGTGGCTCACACTTCAATGAGAACACATGGTATGAATTATTGTGGTCAAAGTTGTCACATGGTAGTTCACGGACTATAATTAGAACTGACCTCCGCAGGAATAGCAGCAGGAATGATACATCTAACTTTATCAAATATACTGTTTATAAAAGAAAAATTGATTAAGAACCCAAAGATCCTTTGTGTTCTTTACTAGTCTTGATGAGACCAATTAGCTTAGACATCCAGAATACAAAAATACAAGATTTTGCCTGAAGTGCAAACATTCTGAGTTTAAAACCGCACAAATGGTTTCCATGATGCAGAATGTGGTGTTGCAATGCTGTAACGTGTCCATGTGTACATTTGGGATCTCTGGTCTACAATTTAGTGCAAGTTAAGTTGAAAAATAAGTTTACAATTAAGAGATGATGCCCTAGTTATGGAGCAAGGAAAATTAATCAAAAAATGTGTTTTAAAGTAATAAAAATATAATGCAGTGTTGCCCTGCACTGGTAAAACTGATGTTTCTGCTTCAGAAACACTACTATTGTTTATATAAATAAGCTGCTGTGTAGCAATGGGCCATTTATTGGGTTTATTTCATGTTTACATGATATTCTACTAGACTTAAGGAATGAAGATCCAAATTACGTAAAGATCCATTATCCGGACAACCCCAGGTCCCGAGCATTCTGGATAACAGGTCCCATACCTGTATTTGTTGTTTTCTATTATTAGGCTTTTTTTTAATTTGGGGATGACTTGCCCTTTAAACCAACATCCAGGTAACAGAGTTCATCACAGGAGAATTAAAGAAGGAATTAAAGCTTGTGAGAACATTTTCTCATTAATACCATGTAGGTGGGGAAACTATACTTGTTGCCACTGACCAGTCCTGTTGTGTACAGCAGTTAAAACAAAAAATGTATGGGATGGGAAAAGAGGAAGACAACATGAAAGGGAGGAAATGCACATTCTATAAATTCTGCACTGTTCTAAAACAGTGTTTTCTTTCTGACGTTATGTAGAACATGCATTTTCACTTCCCTTGAGATGTTGTATAAGCACCAAAAACAAAAAACATGCCAAATTAGTTACACTTTGCGGCAGATTTATCAAGGGTTGAAATGAAATTTTGAATTTTCAAAATTTTTTATGGTAAAACTGTCAAATTCGACTAGGGAGTTATTCAAATTCAATTCGAGTTTTTTTTTTAAATCTGAATACGATTTTTAAGATTTATTACTCTCTGTCCCTTTGAAGATTTGAATTAGATTATTTGCCACCTAAAACATGTCAAATTGCTGTTTGAGTCAATGGGAGAGGTCCAGGGATCTATTCTGAGCTGTTTGCAGCCTTCCTGACGTTCGCGTTTTTATTTTTTTTGGAGAAAAAAATTTGAATCAAATTCAATTTGAGTTCGATTTGAATTTTCGGGTCGATTTAATCCATCCGAGTTTTAAAAATAAATAAATTTGAATTGGTCGAATTTTAAATCTATTGGTGTTTAGGGGAGTTTTTAAAAACTCACATGAATTCGAAATTCGACCTTTGATAAATGTACCTCCCCAAGACATAGCCTGCATATTTCTCTACTTGGATATAAACAATTTTTGCTTTTGTGGCAAATTACTACAACAACAAAAAAAAAACTTCAAGTAAATGACAGTGTATATACTTGAAGGCATTGCCACAAGAGTTTGGATGATGCTTGTTGCACATTACCAACAATGGCACCTACACAAGAACTTGACTGGTAAAACACATTTGTAATTCATCTGGTTTTTGTTTTATATTTTAATGAGACAGAGTAGTGATGCCAAGGGATTTTATTGTATTTTTAGATCTCTGATAAAAGGAAAGGCTTGTTTTGGCTTAACTTGCAAAATTACTTCCGTCATGCTGTAGAAAGTTTATAAAAAGAGACACACACACAATGTGAAATTTGGCATTAGAACCTGTCTCAGTATTACACTGCCATTAATATATATAGTCTTACAACACTGCCAACTTCTTAATACCACTCACCAAGGCAACAGGGCAAGTAAACAACTACTACAGTCATATGAAAAAGTTTGGGAACCCCTCTCAGGGTTAGTCCACATGGGAAGATTCGGGGAAATTTGTCGCCTGTTGACTAATCGCCTCTTCTTTGGGTCGACTAATCTCCCCGAACCGCTTCCCCCAGGCCTTCCAGCTGCTTTAATGAAGAATCGCCTGCGCCTATTCACACACGGCTCTGGGTTTTTCCGAAGTCGCTCGAAGTTGCCTCGTTCGCCAATTTCGAATTGCTTCATGGAATTGAAGCAGGCTGTCCATGCTCGGCAGCCATCAAATTTAACTGAACTGGAGAGATTTTGTATGGACGAATGGTCAAAAATACTGCCATCGAGAATCCAGACACTTAACTTCCTCTTATGGTTTTTGATTCTATGTACAGTGTAACAGCAACAATTTTAAACAGCAATAGATTTAAAGGAACAGTAACACCAAAAAATGAAAGTATTTTAAAGTAAAGAAAATATCATATAGTGTTGCCCTGCGCTTTTTTGCTTCAGAAACAATACTATAGTTCACATAAACAAGCTGCTAAGTAGCAATGGAGGAAATTGAAAAACGGCTATATGGAACAGGATAAGTAATGGATAACAGATAACATTATGTTCTACAGAGCTTATCTGCTGTGTAACTTGAGCCTTTTCTCCTTTGACTAGCTGCCCCCATGGCTTCACAACAGCTTATTTATATAAACAATAGTAGTGTTTCTCAAGCAAACACTGCAGTTTTACCAATGCAGGGTAACACTGTATTATATTTTTATCACTTTAAGACAATTTCATTTTTTGATGTTACTGGTCCTTTAATGATTCTGCACCCAGCCTAAACAGCTCAGTTTCCTGTTTTTTTGATGAAGATTACAAAACATACCAAAAAAGTTGATCTGTAAAAATAAATAAGAATATATTGTTTTCATTATACAAGTTATTTGCTTCAAATTAAGTCTATGGGAAATGTTTGCCCCATAATTCGTATTTTTTTGAATTTTGGGTTTCCTGATAAGGGATCCCATACCTATAACCTATAATTACATGTATAGGACCTGTTAGGGACCTGGGGTTTTCCAGATGATGGATCTTTCCATAATTTGGATCTTCATACATTATATGAGAAGTAAAGGTTAAAACTAAGTAAGCTTTATCAGAAAGTTCTATATAAATACACCAGTAAACCCTCAAAGTAATGCTGCCCTGCGTCCTCAGTCAAAAAAAAAACAAAACACTGCACTTCTTTCCTTCTATTGTGCATACATGGGCTTCTGATTCAGACCTCCTGTTTTCAAAATAAACATCCAGGGCTAGGGCTTGAGCAAGCTCAGTGTGCTCCTCTCTCTCCCCCCCCCCCACTACCTGCTGTAATCTGAGCCCAGAGCTATGAGTGAGCAAGGAGAAACTCAGTCAGGAAGTGATGTCACACCAAGCTAATATGGCATCTGCTATCCTAAACAAAGAGAGAGAGCTTCTAGAGCCGTTCACTCAGGTATGGTAAAGTATTCTGCAGAATAAATATATAGTGTTATAGCTTGCACTATTGTGGCTAATCTATTGGCATTAAACTACTTCTGTAGCTTTCCTTCTCCTTTCAGTCTACCTGAAAATTATGTAAACAGTAAATAAACCCAATAGGTTGGTTTTCATTCCAATAAGGATTGCTTATATTTTATCTGGATCAAGTACAAGCTACTGTTTTATTATAATGAAGAAACAGGAAATCATTTTTTAAAAATTTAATTATTTGATTAAAATGGGGTCTATGTAGGGTTGCCACCTTTTAAAAAATTTTTTACCGGCCGGTGGGGGGCGGGGTCACAAAGGGGCGGAGCGTGGCGTCAAAAGGGGCAGGCGTGACATCATAGGGGCGGAGCCACATCGAGCGATCGACTGAAGACGGTGAGAAAGGCAAGTTTTTACTGGAACTAAGGCAGGGTAAGGGCCTTTTTTAAGTGGTATTACAAATTTACCCACAGCTACATTGCCGGTAAATTTGTAATACCGGCCCCGGCCTTGGCTGGTGTTTTACCGGCTAGGCCGGTAAAATACCGGCTGGGTGGCAACCCTAGGTCTATGGGAGATGGCCTTTTCATAATTTGGAGCTTTCTGGATAATGGATTTCCAGATAACTGATCACATTCCCGTATAGAGGATTTCATTGTTTTAAATGAACCATCCTGAGGTAGATTTTTGTCAGAAACTTTGAGCATTTTCTAGCGTATTTATTGCCCTATTTACAGCAGATTTCATTCATTATTGTCAGTTTGCACACAGAAAATATTGGCCTTTTATCTGCCGGCATTATGTACGCTAGTGGAGAAAGGTGATATTTAACCTTATGTCATCAAAACATTCTCGCTGTGTGGGAGGGGTAGAAAAACACTAGAAATTGTCATCCCTTTCAAAACGAATGGGAATCATTGCCATGTGCTATACTGTCAACTAGGAAATGAAATCCAAAGTTTGTCTTAATTTGTATTTAATATAAATCTGCCCCAAAAAGCCATTAAAACACACTAAGCTCAATAATACAAGTTTGCACTCTGAGGCACAATTAAAGTTAACCAATATAATTATATTAGCAGACCAAATATTGAATTGCAGCCAGCCATAAGCAGAGAAGCTTGCTGCGGTCTATAACTCTCCTGGGAGCAGTAACACACACAATTCACTATCCCATCCTCTTTCCCCTGATACCACCCACCTGGTGGGAGGCTGGAGCAGACCACATCATCCAGGTAAGAATCCCTAAAATCATAAACACTTAAAATTAATGGTTTATTATTATGTTACTACTGCAAACCAGCTATTAAACAATTTAGAACTGGGTATATATATATATATATATATATTTTATTTATTATTTCAGGTTATGGAGCACCTTCACATGCTATACAAACAATTTCAGCAGTTTTTATTGTCCTTTCAGCAATCTAAACTCACCACTCAGGCATGTATGTTTTTTTAGGTCTAATACAAGATCCAATTTCTGCTCGGTCAGAAGTTAGGAGCTGGGCAGTAAAAAGGAAGTTAAGATGTTCCAGTACTTTCATCAAGTAAACTGCCTGTACTTAATTTAAAACACATGGATTGTCTATATAATAAACAGACAAAAGCTCCATTATAAGGCCAACAGTGCCCCAAACCTAGCTCAAAGTTTATTCATTCAATGTTAGGCAACTTTAAAGCTCTTGACAACGGAAGGTGATCGTTTATTCCATAGATAATGCAGTTTTGTAACATTTTTAATCTTCAGATCTCAAGGGCTTTTAAGTCCCATGACATAAAGGGTTTGCATTCGAGTCTTACAAATGCATCCAAAATGATATAACCAGCACAGTTCTGACAGCTGCAGACTCAATGCCCTATTTCCTTTTTCGCCACTTCTGATAAAGAGCTGCTCGAGTAAAGGTTCTCTCACCTGTTTAGTTTATGGCAAGAATTGCACTGGATACACCAGAGTCTTGGATCCTAGTGCACCTGAATTTATCTGTACCCCAAATAGGTTCTCCAGTTTTATTAGACTAATATAATATACAGATCAAACACTTAGGGGGCAGGTTTACTTACTTTCCACCTTAAAGAACATACTTTTTTTTCTTTTGCTGACAACGGACAGTTGAAGGTAAGTGTTTAGCTCTATTGTGGACCCTATGGAATGCCTATATTTTGTGAGCGAAAACAAATTGTCGGCTTCCTTATGGATCAGAGGATGGTCTGCAAAATGTTTTGCAGCATTCCATGTAAAATAAAGATACATGACAACATGAAATAATATGGAGAATCAGAGACCACACATAAAAAGTAATTGACCTTTCCCTAGAAGACAGCATGGTCCCTAAGAATTTCCATTGCATTTGTCATACCTGATCAAAAGAAAAGAAATATTAAACATTCATCTTTATATTCAAATACAGTATGTAGGTCTCTTTATATAGCTACTTGAATATTCTTTTTGGAATCTATTAATAGTACAGGCAGGGGAACAGACTGTACAATAAAAAAAATATATACAAATATAAGACCTGTCATCCAGCATGCTCTGGACCTGTGCTTTTTTTGGATAATGGATCTTTCATACTTTGGACTTGTAGACATTAAGGGTGGTTTTGCTTCCAATAAGGATTCATTATATGTTAGTTTGAATCAAGTACAAGCTACTGTTTTATTATTACAGAGAAAACGGAAATCGTTTGGATGATTTGGATTCAATGGAGTGTACAGGAGACCAGCTTTTCTGGAATTTGGAGCTTTCTGGATAACCGGTTCTAAACAAATGGAATGTGACCGTAGAATGTAAGCTCCACTGGAGCACAGATGCATATGAATGATGTATATTCTCGGAGTTATGTAAACTTTACATACACAGGTCAACAAGCATCGTATGAAACAATAATAATATTAATTCTCTTTGTATCTCCTTGAAACAGGACATAGGGGCAAATTCACTAAGATGCGCAAATTCGCTAGCGTTGGCTTCGCTAGCGTTTGCCGCACTTCGACGGGCGAATTTTCGCCAGCACTACGCAAATTCACTAAAGTGCGAATTTACGCTCAGGTCGGTGAACGGTAGCGTAGTTGCGCTAGTGTTACTACGCTAGGCAGAGCGCTGTTACGCTAGCGAAGCCTAATTTGCATACGGCGCGAATTTCAAAATAGAATAGAAGTGTATGTTACAGCCACTACGTTGCACTACACAAGCCCAGGAAACCTTTAATAAAAAAAAATAAAGTTGTCCTATTGCCCTACATGTGCCCCCTATATAGTTGTGTTGCCATATGTTAGGAAATGTAGGGGGGAAGAAGGGTAACTCCACCAAAAAAATATCGATCTTTTTCAGACTATCACCCTCCTATGCTAAAATACGCCAGCGTTTTTTTTGGGAAAATGCTCATCTTAGTGAATTTGCCGAATTTACGATCCTTCGTCAGTGCGCAACTTCGCCTGGCGTAAGGGTGCGAAGTTGCGCAAGCCTATCTTCTTCGATAGCGTAAATTCGCCAGCATCCGTGTTAGTGAATTTGCGAAGTTGGGAAATGACGTCACACTGGCGAATTAGCGCTAGCATTAGACGCTTCGTGCTTTAGTGAATTTGCCCCCAAATGTGAACTCGACATTAAATTTATATCAGACAAAAAAATCTCTGGTTCAGGGACAAACATAAGAGTCAGCGTCTTACACTAGAATCTGCTGCTGCTGGAATGGATCAGCTCTATGCCCTTGGGCCACTCTGAACAAAGCACCATGGAAAATGACTTGCACTTTAGATAGAATATGAAATGTAAAACAGAGCAATGAATCACAGTTAGTTACTGATCCTAAACTAAAGAGAATATTGCTTGATGAATATCTCACAGGCACAAACTAATTAATAGCAGAAAAATGATTTACACCATGTAATATAGTAACTGAGGCTGAAAAAAGAAACACGTCATTCAAGGTCAGGCTGCCAAGCTGTATGTTGAGAAAAACAGAATGTTATGTTTTCTGTCACAGAATAAGCACAAACCATAAAGCAAAAGGTTATCCCTGTGGAAAGGACCAGGTGTCACCCACTGCTTGCCACATTTAAGTAAGACAAACAAACTATACTGGAGAGAGCCAATGGATTGCTGAAATCCTGCATCAGCAGACATCAAGGTTTCTTGCACAACATGCGGTTTGAAGCTGCAGTAAGTTGGGAAATAGGGTAAGTGTGAGTCAATGATGAAATAGATGAAGTGGAAATGCCCAAGGCAATCTTAGTGAGCAGTTGCTGCCCAAGGGGTCCCAATATGCCCAAAAATATCCTTTTCATGTGAAGCACTGAAATCAAGGAAAGTATGTCATATGTCATTCAGCTTTTAACACTAGTAAAGCACTGCCATCTACATTGGTGAGGATGCTGGGGATCTTAAAAGAGAAGGAAAGGAAATAATTATTAAGGGAGGTGCCAAAAGATAGGAACCAGCCAGTGACTGTATTCACTTAACTAATTCTGTGGGCTCGGTGCTCCTATGAGCAGGAACTGCCCTCACTTTTGGTTCTCCCATCAAGCATCATGGAGCAATCCTCTTCCTGCTCCTTCTTTCTTCATGCAGATGCACGTCTCACTGAGAAAATAACATAGGGGTGCTGAAATTGGTTTTTAGGCTTTGGATGTAAAGTGTTAAGGTGGCCATACATGCAGAGATCAGCTCATGTGGCAATGTTGCCATCGAGTGGATCTCTCCCCAATACGCCCACCTTGAGGGCCCAGTAATCGGATAACAACGGTCGGTCAGACCAAGGACCACATCAACAAACCAATGCAGTCCTCGATCCGACAGGATGTATAAACCCAGATGCTCGAGATATGGCTTATTTTCAGCCAGATATTGGGGGAAGTCCATCAGAGGCCCCATACACTGTTCAATAATCTGCAGTCTGTTGGCCCATGTATTACCACTTTTATTTGGTAACGGCCATTCAAACCTTTTTAAACTCTATACGAGCTGATCCAAAGTTAATAAAATGGAAACCTCTAAAAGGACAGAGAGAAAAATATTCTTTTCTGAGGCCAAAATCACCTCTAAGTATAGGCAACCGTCTGCTCTGCATACACCTCTGATCCATATAATTCGGAAACATATCAAATGGATAACCATAACCAAAATAGCATTCCCTTTGGTAACTGAGATATACAGTACATTTTATTTGAACAAAAGCAAATACAAAAGTTCTAAAGGCCCACCAATAGCATTGCACAACCACTTTACAAATCAGAAAACACTGCATTGAAACAAATTCCCTTCACTTAAGCTAAGAGAAAACAAAATTCTTGTAAATGACCCTCAGGGATATCAAACCTGCACCCTTGAAGCAACTGATTAGCTACACCCATGGTTACTAGATCAGAGATATTCACACTACATTATTTGAATACCTTCATTTGGACTTACTTGATGTGCAACTTTTGATCACAGTGGTTTCAGGCATATTTATATAGATGAGCTTAAATAAATCACACTAGTTCATGGCATTTATAAAGCCCTTGTTTTCAGACCTGGCATAATCCACTGAAGTCAATGGGACAAAATAAATCCTATCCTTCAGTCCTGGTACAGAATAAATAAATCCAAAGCCAAGCTAAAAGAAATCCCCCATTTGGTGGTAAATTGAATTATGCAGCAATAGCTTCAAACAAAGCAGTGAAAATAAAAGTGTGCCTGGAATCACTTAAGCTGCAGAAATCCCCATCCTATTAAACATTGTAAAATATAAAATATGTAGTAAAAAGACAAGTAGACGACTCAGCTGCTTAAATAACAAGAAATGTTATTTCATTTATTGCGTTGTCTGTTAAGTCAAACCTTTCCCCTCACATTCAATAAGGAATTGACATACAGTACATATCCCTGAACTGTTTGGGAGGGAATAAATACAAATACTCGTGGAAAACAGACTGAAGCAACATTTGAGCACTTAAACAGTGTTTTTAATTGGATAAGCACAATAGCTAGCATTTAATAATTCAACCTAGCAATTTAATCATTTTCGCCAGTACAGTCCAACAGGAGGACGCCAACAGTTTGATGGCCCACCCTGTCTAAAGGTTCAAGCAGCTCTTGTACATCATATACAGTCAAACCTTGATGCAAGACCCAGGAATACATAAAATCTGGGAGGAAAACAGAGCTTACCTGCATTGAGCTGCAAAAAAACAATGCAATTTCAGGAAATACACATCATATAAGTAAAATGAAGGTTTGACTAATAATTAGTGGCACTGAAAAGACAGAACTCATTCAGGTAAATGGCATAACATTTTTTTCATCCTCTTTTGGGTGTAGTCCTTTTTGTCATTTGTTTATATAAAATATTTATATCAAAATAACTGAAAATAAACTTCCATCTTTGGCAAATTAATTTTCCTCTTCTAATTCTGTCGTTATATGTATAAGGTACAAGAGGTAAAGCAGACGGTGCTTGGTTGCCTTTTCTTTTTCATTTACTGTGATGCGTTCTATTATTGCCAGTTTGTATACATTTAGAACGGCTTTCGATCTTGGTCTTTCCTTAAAAAAAGTGCACATTAAACACAATGTTCTGAGCACTTTCCAATGCTAGAACTTGTGGAGAGTCGCATTTGAGCTACAAACACATCCTCAGTCATATTAGGTCATGGCTTGATGGTTGACTGGAAACTCCTAGTGGCAGCATAATAAATTCTGTACCGTTTCTGAAATAATCAAGTGTATCTTCTCTCAGCGTCTGTTTCTCCTCATTCTGTCTTCATTCTGGAGTTGGGTGTCAGATGAATGATCCACTATATCTTATAGAGGGGCTCCTTTTGCCTAGAAAATGTATTAGAGCTCACTCTAAATCACCAGAAATCCTGTCTCTCTACATGCAGAATTTGTACAAAAGGCAGTTATTTTGTTACATTTTGTTTGTACTGAAATCAGTTATTTGAGTGATCTCTAATACATCTGCTAGGAAAGAGAGTTCTTCCCTATAAGATATATTGGATCATTCATCTGACACCCAACTGCTTGAAGACTGAAGAGAAACAAATGCTGATAGAGGAATAGTGAATATAAACTTCAGAAACAATGCCGAATTTTTAATTGATTGTATTTAGAAAGCTTCTTACTTCAGTATGAGTAAGCTTTTAAATTTTAATTTTTGCGATAGTTCCCCATGAACTACAGTAGCTTCAGAAGTCATCAAGGGAATGCAAAGCTGCACTCACCCATTGGAAAAGTAGGATCATCCATGGATTGACAGAACAGTCTGATCTGTCTCTTCCATACATCCCCAGATGGTTGGGCAGATGGTTGAAAGTTGTAATTATTTTTATCTTTTAAAAAGAGGAGGGCACTCATAAAATCCACATTCAGGTCAAACAAATTTAAGCATTACCTTAATATTCTAGGCTAGCCTAGCTTTTTTCAATATCATTTTTTATTGAATGTATGTAGCCTGGAATGGTGGATTTAATAAGTGTCCAACTTTTTCAGATGCATTGATACCTATTTCCCTAGCTGAAGATCTGGGCTAGTTGCCCTTAGACCACAGCTATATGGTAAGTGGTCAGCTTCTAATATTCTCATTTATTTTTTATTGTTAGATGGAAGAAATTATATAAACTGCCTTTTCAAATGTAGGCTTGTATGGGTAGCTTTAGACCTTCTTGCGAGAATAGAAGGTGAATAGAAACCAAAACAGAAAGATCTCATTTCATTCTGAAATGTGCATGACAAACTGCTCTAAGCTACTGGGTGACGTAATGCACATAACACTGGCACCACTTATCAGGCATTTATGTATGCAGCAAATATATTTATATAGCTCAGCCAAAGAGATATACCTTGTTTAGTAGTCTATAAATATCCATTAAATTGGCTATAACTATTCAACTACAATGTCAAACCAGTATAATGCTGCAGCCTGTACAGTAGTAGCCCTTGAACTAACTGCATGGGTGAAGTCCTTGCAGAATATCTAATAACAGATTTACATATGTAAATTGAGTTTTTCAACATAAAGAAAACATTAACAGGTATATAAACCAAGGAAAAGAACATCAAATAACTATAGAACTATAGAACCAAAGAACTATAACCCATTACATTACATTACCATTACATACAAATACTTGCAATTATACATAGATGCATTTAAAGGGATACGCCCATGGGAAAAAATGTTTTGTTTTCAAAATGCATCAGTTATTAGTGCTGCTCCAGCAGAATTCTGCATTGAAATCCATTTCTCAAAAGAGCAAACAATTTTTTTTTATATTTCATTTTGAAATCTGACATGGGGCTAGACATATTGTCAATTTCCCAGCTGCCCCAAGTCATCTAACTTGTGCTCTGATAAACTTCAATCACGCTTTACTGCTGTACTGCAACTTGGAGTAATATCACCCCCCCCCACAGCAGCCTACCAACAGAACAATGGGAAGGTAACCAGATAACAGCTCCCTAACACAAGACAACAGCTGCCTGGTAGATTTAAGAACAGCACTCAATAGTAAAAACCCATGTCCCACTGTGTTCCATTCAGTTACAGAAGTAAAAACAACAGCCTGCCAGAAAGTAGTTCCCTCCTAAAGTGCTGGCACAAGTCACATGACCGGGGAAGATGGGAAATTGACAAAATGTCTAGCCCCATGTCAGATTTCAAACCTGAAATGGATTTCAGTGCAGAATTCTGCTGGAGCCGCACTATTAACTGGCGCGTTTTGAAAAAAACATGGTTTTCCCATGATAGTATCCCTTTATCTATATCTTACTGGAGCACATATGGTAAAAAACTATGGCTCACTGGAGCAAATATGGCAACAAAATGTAAGCTTTGGCATTTAAGTGCTCACAGGTGCTTAACTTCACAAGAATGCAGAGACCTTACAAGTGGTTCTACCACTACATTCACAAAATTGGCTATTGTGCTTCACTAGCCTAAAAATGCTAAAAAAAAAACATACAGAGCAGATCTAATAGGTGCATATGGCAGTTTGTTTGTTAATTGTTGCACTAAGATTTTCCCTGTTGATTCATTTGTTTTTGTCCACAGTGATGCATGTGCCAGGTTACCCCAGGCTATCAGGGGTGTCCAAACTTGGCCCTCCAGCTGTTAAGGAACTACAAGTCCCACTTTTAGTTCGTTAAAGGGACAGTAACATCAAAAAATTTTATTTAAAAAAACGAATGCATATACATTACT
>CM044441.1:118820061-118841972 GCA_024363595.1 Xenopus borealis | reverse complement strand
TGCCTGGGAGATAGGGCTGCCTTGAAGGCACTCTTCGTTCCCTATTTTACTCCTCTGCCAAATGCAAATGCATAAATCTGTTCCAGTATTCAATGCAACATAAAAAATAAGATGGCACACACTTCTGCAACTGTGCTAATTCTTTGGTGATTTATTGAGATCTCAACACAACGTTTCGGAGGTACAACCTCCTTTATCAAGTGCTCTCATACGTGTAATTCAAACTACAGGTATAACAAGGTGCAGAGGTGGAATACTCCTCACCTCTAATTAAGAGACATCACAAAGTGCATTTATGTATTAGCCTGTATGCAAAGTAATAATTAGGGGCAGATCGCTTGAATCATACAAATTTTTTCGGATGCTCGAAGGAAATTTTAGGATTTTTTCGTGAAATCGAATGATCGGATTCCGATCGTACCAATTCATCGAGAAATCGAATATCGAGCAAAAGGATAGCCTAAAACAAGTCGATAAACATTCGATGGTGGAATGCTTATCGAATTTCGAGTAGGATCTAGCGAATTTTGGGGAATAATAGTAAATTTGCCCCATACTGTTTTATGCAAAGTGATACATTGTATTATATTGTGACATCATTACATTACAATACCTGAATAGTGACAAAATGTGCATAAATGTGTCCACTGGTGACTTTACTGAAGAATATGTCCATAAAATGCTTTTTCTTTTGAATGTAAAAATAAACATTATATGAGTAAACAAATATTTCTGTTTACTCATATTATTTATATTGTATTTTTTTGTCACTATTCAGGTATTGTAATGTAATGATGTCACGATATAATACAATGTATCACTTTGCATATAATAGTGTGTGCCATCTTATTTTTTATTTTGCAAGCTGGAAGAAAGGCTTCCATACTGGTTTCCCTCTACACGTCACTTATTCCAATAATAGAGTCTCCAGTGGTTCTTAAAAACAACAGCAACATGCTGTTTTTTTTATTTCTTGAGCTAAACATTATAAAGAGATACTGATCTATGCCATCTTTAGTCTTTGTAATGTACATACGGGACGTCTGCTTACAAAACAATATAAGGGTGAAAGGAGGAGGTTGAATACTGGTAATTGAATTATCTACCTCGCAAGGACCAAAAATGGAGTAGCTTCAGTTTCTCCATTTTAGCAGAAGAAATAACAAAAAAACATAGATTTTCTTGTGATTGAAACAGTAGCACAAGCCCTATTCAATACGTTCATGTTAGTGCATGGTTTTCTTGCATATTTTGTGGCATATTTTGGTTGAAAAACAGAATAAAATTGGAAAGCAGAATGCAAAATAAGAAGAATAAATGTAATGGATTACACAGAGCACAGAGTGTTACAACAGGCTGCAACACAGGCAGCATTGTTTGTGTATTTCACTAAATTACACTTCCCAGTCAGACTGGAGGTGGAGGGAGAGGTTACAATATTGCAGCAAATTAATAAAGAAAACAGTCTCGTTTGTTCTCTTATATAAAACACAGTGCCCCTATTCATTTTACATTAATGTACTGACTCAATAAATTGCACAGTATAAAAAAAAAAAATACATGATAACATCCGTAGATGAATACCAATATTATAACGAATATTATTACAGGCATGGGACCTATTATCTGGAATCCCATTTCCCATGACTAATTTCTTTATAATAATAAATGCACCTGATGGTACATAAACTGCATAATTCCATATTAATAGCAAAACAATCTGTTTATATACAATTTGTTAACCTTAAGCGATGGTGCTCCAAATTACAGTGTATTCAAAGTATACAGAGGAGTCTATATTCCCAGGCTCACTTCATAGCTGCACTGATGGCTCAGCTCAGTCTAGAGAGTGGCTGACTCAGTATATGTTCATAAAGCTTTAATAAAAATTTATATTAATATTTCTGATTTCCTCAGATTTGCTTTCATCAAGCCAGTCAGCAGCATCAAGGGCAAATAAGGTCTTGAGCTGTATTAAAAGGGGAATAGATTTACAGGAGGAGGGGTCCACTCTTCCACTTTATAGCACTGGCAAGGCCCCATCTAGAATATGATGTACAGTTTTGGTCCCCATCACTCAAACAGGACATTATTGTATTAGAGAGGGCAGGGCCGGGCCAAAGTAGTTTGGCGCCCTAGGTCCAATCAGCGCCCCCCCAACCCCGTTCTGTATGACCATTTCCCACCTATTCACTTTTTCTTAAATAAAGAAACCTTATAACACATTAATGAATCAAACTATATGTGTACCAACCAGCCCCTAATCTGTACCTGTGTCAGCAGCACCCAAAATATTGCTCCCAATCTGTACCTGTGCCAGCCAGTAGCACCCAAAATATTGTCCCCAATCTGTATCTGTGCCAGCCAGTAGCACCCAAAATATTGCTCCCAATCTGACCGATACCAATAGTTGAGTGCTCTTCACATTACCACGAGAGAGTGGGAGCGATCCCGAGGTGGGTGGAGGGTTGGATACGTGTAGTGTTACTACGTAATTAGTGGTCTCACTACTGGCATTAGAGAGGAACAAATATACTATATGCTCAGTATGACCATTACGTGAATCCAGCATTTAGCTGGTCTAGCTCATATCCCACACACATCCCACCTATCTGGCCAAGGTTAATCAGCCTTCCTGCTGTTAATCAATTTTTAATAAATTCACAAAGGACATTCTTTTTAACATATTTATTAAAAGTTAAGTTTTATCGTATCCATAAACATGAGCATCGGATGCTGAGAATTGGAAGGTGCATATGAATGAGCCAATTCTCTCTCTTCTTTATGTGACAATTCATTGTTGGAAAGCAACTTGCAGAAAACATGGCAGACGGCATCAGTTCTTTGAACTTTGCAACATGCATTGCACTTGGTCTTCTAGTAGGCACCAAAAAGGCCAGCCACTTTCTGCGCTTTATTTTCCATGTAAAAGCTTAATAACAATACCATGGGTTTGTCACTGACTCAGGAGCATCTCAGAAGTTGCAGAAGTGACATAAGCCTCAAAGGACTCCAACTATGTAGAAGAAACTCTGCAGCACAGAAAGCGCATTTACTACTCATTCGCCCTGTGACAGCAGAGAAGTGAGTTACTGTTCCACTGGCTCTTAGTATGTTGTTGCCTCCTTTCCAACTCACAGCTCTGCATTTATTCCTCTATCCAAATCCTTTTTTCCTTCCACTGGTTCTATTCCTTCATCGTTCAAAGAGGCCCTTGTGTCAAAAATCCTCAGAAAGTCCTCATTTGACTTTACCTTTTCATTCATTTTTCTGTTTCTCAAATAAATATTGCATCCTAGACTTTTTTCCCATCTTTAATCCAACTCATTAGTCAACTCTTCTGTCATAAATCTGAAAGCAGTTCCTACTCATCGGCTTTGCTTTCAGCAGCCTGCTTCATCCCCGGTACATATATTCACCATTGCGTGGTTTAAAGGGGTGGTTCACCTTTCAGTTAACTTTTAGCATGTTATAGAATGGCCAGTTCTAAGCAATATTTTAATTGGTCTTCATTATTTTTATTTTTTTTTTTTAGTTTTAGAATTATTTTCCTTTTTCTTCTGAATCTTTCCAGCTTTCAAATGGGGGTCACTGACCCCAACTAAAAAACAAATGCTCTGTAAGGCTACAAATGTGTATGGTTATTGCTAATTTCTATTATTCATCTTTCTGTTCAGGCCTCTCCTAGTCATATTGCAGTCTCTTATTTAAATCAGCGCATGATTGCTAGGGTAATCTAAACAACCCCTTTAACATATATTGGCTATGGTTAGCTTGGCCATACAAGAATAGATATTGAAGTCAGATACAAGGTTTTCTAAAATAATCTGTCACTGTGAACTGACTGGTTAGAAACTTTGGGTTGCATTCCCTCATTCATACAACAATATGGGTACACGTACAGATCAGTAGTATAATGGTTGCAGATGCCAATGTCCTAGCCAAATAACTGACTGATGTCATTGCATGGATGACCCATCTGACGAATGCTCTATTCTAACAATCATATTTCCAAGAACGCAATCTCTACATTAAATGATACAAAAAAAAAAAAAATGGTATGCCAAATGTATTGTATACCTGACAAACTGCTGTAAAAGGCATGGCCACTTATGGACAAGGTACATGGCAGCTCCTATACATATGTATTATATACAGGGAAAGAGACACATACAGTTGTGCTCATACGTTTACCATGGCAGGATTTATGATTTCTCAACCATTTTTCAGAGAATATGAATGAGAACACAAAAACTTTTCTTTCACTCCTGGTTAGTGGTTGGCAGAAGCCATTTATTGTCGAGCAACTGTGTTTACTCTTTTTAAATCATAATCACTACACAAACTACCCAAATGACCCTGATCAAAAGTTTGGATTGATAACATGCACACAACTTGACACAAGAGAGTTAGAATGGCTATTATAGTGGGTGTGTATAAAAGGTCAATGACTTCCTGGACTCCTGACAAGGTGAACTTGAAAATGGGCCTGTGATGCCGAAACATGTTGTGTGTATCGCAATAAAATTGCACTGTGGCAGTAGTCCGGCATCCTGTCCTTCTGTCCCCTCATCTACGTTACCTATTATATGTGAACCACTCCTTTAAAGCAAAGATAGACAATTGCTGATACAGGTAAAAACAACAGTACACGGTTTAACGCAGGGTTGATCAAAACGTAGATCCGGATCTACCAGTAGACCTTTAGCTGGTGATCAGTAGATCTCAAGACACTGTCAACAAACAGGTTGACAATTACCATCCTGGTTCATGATGTTCATTCAGAATTTTTATTCTTAGAAAGAGTTGTTTGTTAAATATAGCAACATAAATTCTCTCTTAAATCAATATTTAAGTAATATTTTCCATGGAACAGAATGCGAACAGTGCTATTATGGATGTAGATCATAATGGGCCAACATCCCTAAAAGTAGACCTCACATTAGTAAAGTATGGGCACCCCCCCGAACATTGCCTTCCACCCGAACATTGCCTTCCACTGCTGATCCTGTGAAGGAGATGAAGAAGAGGAGATCTATGCACTGTCAGTAGATTAGCCAGGAGGAGTAATCGAGCCCAGCAGAACAGATGATCGCCATGTCGCCTTTTCTGAAGAGGACAGGAAGTGGAGTTTCTGTAAGTTATTTCTTAATAAAGGCTTTTCTTTTTGAAATTTAAATTTGTCTTGGTGTTTTTATTTCGTTGTATTCTAACGAATTTTTTCATAAAAATTTTTGATGTTACTGTTCCTTTAACGCCTTGTCTGCTTTGATCTTGCCACACTGTTTAATGCAAGACAGGAACAAACTGAAAACAAAAATTCTTTGGCACTGCCAGCCAGTTCATACATCTGGCACCACAGATTTTAAGATCTACACTAGGCAAGTGGTTAAAGAGCAGTTTAATTATAGAGAGGATTATGAAAATATAATTGTGGCTTCTGTTTAATCAGTTAAGAAATGAAGACAACAAAAGCTGTCAAAAAAAAAAGCCCCTTTGAACATAAAGCAATTCTTGTTAGCGTTATTTGAGACAAGCAGAAATGTGATTACCCAGCCTGCTCTGCCCGTAGTTCCTAAGCCCTGGTTCTTATGGGATAGCATGTGAAGGAAACTAGTACAGGTTTGGGAACCATTATCCGGAAGCCAGTTATCCAGAAAGCTCCTAATTATGAAAAAGTAATCTCCCATAGACTCCATTCTAATGAAATAATCCAGATTTTTAAAAATGATTTCCTTTTTATCTGTAATAATAAAACAGTACCTTGTACTTGATCCAAATTAAGATATAATTAATTAATCCTTATTGGAAGCAGAACCAGCCTATTGGGTTTATTTAATGTTTACATGATTTTTTTAGTAGTCTAAAGGTATGAAGATCCAAATTACTAGGGATGCACCGAATCCACTATTTATGCACACGCTTGAAGATATGTAATATATATGCATACTTTTCCTTTGCGCATTGTTAATGTTTATGTAACACTCTCGAATCAAATGTAAGCAATCTTGTGCCGACTTCCACTTCAAGAAGACCTTAAAAATAAGCAAAAGTTCACAATTTCACACCACCAAAGATTTAAAAAAAGAAAGGAGGGGACATAATTAAAGGAACAGTAACTTAAAAAAATTGTTCGTATACAACAACAAAAAAAACACCAACACAAATTCAACTTTAAAATAACAAAGTCTTTATTAAGAAATAACTTACAGAAGTTCCACTTCCTGTCCTCTTCAGAAAAGGCGACAGGGCCACCATCCATCCTTCAGCACTCGATTTCCCCTCCTGGCTATTCTTGTGACAGCGAGTGACGAAGCTTCGGCTGGGAAGAGCAGGAGTTACTGAGCAGGGAAGCAGAGAGCCGGCAGGGGTGTGAGCTGTGCAGCAGAAGGCAGCCTGCTTGCTTCAGAAACACTAGTGTTGCTTAGATAAATAAGCTGTTGTGTAGCCAAAGGAGAAAAGACTGCTGTGTAAGAAGTTACACAGCAGATAGCAGATAAGCTCTGTAGAACATAATGTTATCTGTTATCCATTACTTATCCTGTGCCATATAGCTGTTTTTCAATTTCCGCCATTGCTACACAGCAACTTGTTTATATGAACTATAATAGTGTTTCTGAAGCAAACATATCAGTTTTAACAGCACAGGGCAACACTACATGATATTTTCATTACTTTAAAACACTTAAATTTTTTGGTATTATTGTTCCTTTAAAGGAGCAGCGTAACGGTGTGCAGGGGGAGGCGGGCCTACGGAGGGGAGTTAGTGGGGACTTTTGACTGTGAATGGCTTACTTCTCCTTTAAAGCACCGGAGGCCCTGTGCCTAGGGCGGCAGGTTTTGGGGGGCGGCCCTCTGGTGCATATAAATATATTTTTTAAATAAAAAAAATTGCCCAGGCTCTTCCACGGATTTCCTTGGGGGGGGGTAGGGGGCCGGGCTGGGTGTGGGAAGCAATTTCACACGTGTGGGTAATGTCAAGAGCATGACGCACCGACATCACACACTATGCGTAGAGGGCGTATTTAGGTCTAATGCCTAGGGCAGTATCGGACCTAAATACAGCCATGGATGTGATCCCTGTTAGGATTGCAAGTGACTGTTCTACGCTTCTCAATGGCAAGTTATGATTTGGGTGCAAAGTACAGACTTGCAGCTGTGGGTTACTGTGTAAGGGGGGGTTAAATCAAGGTGACATGAGCAGACGGGTCTGATAAATGCATGTTATTACATAAAACATCTACAGTTAATTTATTAAGCAAGATATTATGGCAACAAGGTCATTTTAAGGGGGGGGGGGACTCTGCCCACTGCCCAGTTAGTAACAATAATATAATAAGTATATATAAAGGGGACATTTTGCATAACATTTTGCCAGATTTTTTCTTTAGTTTTAGATAAAATGCCAGATTAAAACTGTATTTGTCTCAACCTAGATTCCAGGGCTTCAGATATATTAATTTGCCTTTTTTCCTCATTAAAGGGAAACTGTGATGGGAAAACTTTTTTTTTTTTTTTTTTTTTAAATGCATCAGATAATAGTGATGCTCCAGTAGACTTCTGCACTGAAATCCATTTCTCAAAAGAGCAAACAGATTTTTTTTAAATTCAGTTTTGAAATCTGACACGGGCTAGCCATTTTGTCAATTTCCCAGTTGCCCCTGGTCATGTGACTTGTGCCAGCACTTTAGGAGGGAACTGCTTTCTGGCAGGCTGTTGTTTTTCCTTTTCAATGTAACTGAATAGTATGCAGTGTGACATTGGTTTTACTATTGAGTGCTGTTCTTATATCTACCAGACAGCTGTTATCTTGTATTAGGGAGCTGTTATCTGGTTACTTTCTCATTCTTTTGTTAGGCTGCTGGGTGGGGGAAAGGGAGGGGGTGATATCACTCCAACTTGCAGTAAAGAGTGATTGAAGTTTATCAGAGCACAAGTCACATGACTTGGGTCAGCTGGGAAATTGACAAAATGTCTAGCCCCATGTCAGATTTCAAAATGAAAAATAAAAAAATCTGTTTGCTCTTTTGAGAAATTGATTTCAATGCAGAATTCTTCTGGAACAGCACTATTAACTGATGCATTTTGAAGGCAACACACGAGGTGATAAGGGCAAATATAGTGTACCCTCCATAGCCCCACACAGCTGATTAACCGCAGCATGCCAATTAAATAATAATGGTTCAAAGAATGTCAGGCTAAGGGCTTAACTCCAGCCCTGATTGGTCGGCCCCCACATATTTTCACCTCATGAAATCCAGTTGTGGTTGCAAAAAGTTTGGACACCCCTGGCTTTAGGGTTGCCACCTGTCCGGTTTTGACCCGGACAGCCCGGTATTTTGAAGGGCTGCCCGGGTCAATGCTTCCTGCCCGGTTTTCCAAATAAGGAAAACCGGTTGGGATTAGCTTGATTGACGCCGCGATCGGCCCGCCAACCGACGTCAAGGGCCCGCCCACTGACGTCACCGGCCCACCCCCCCTGTCCGGCTTCAGCCACAGGGGAAAGTGGCAACCCTACCTGGCTTAGAGGTTAAGAGAGGAAGAAGGTGGAAGCTGTCTTCCTCTTCCTGTGCCACAATAAGCCATGTTTTTCACATCTACTTCTGTTTTGCCTTCGCCGATTCACTCTCATCACTAGAGGCATTCAAGCAATTCCATTTAAATGGGTGGCTGTGACACTAAGGGGCATATTTATTATGCTGTCTAAAATGAAATTTGCTGAAAAAAAGTGTAAAAAACTGTGTAAAATGAATGGCAAATTTATCAAGGCATATGTAATTTTCTGCCATGCGAATGCCAGATTTGCTGCTGTTATTTTACCTAGCATGGTGTAGATGCTTACTATGGTCATTTGAAATCCACTCATGAAATGAAATCTAGAATCCCTTTCTTAAGAATTCTTTAGAGGAAGCACACAAAGGTTACGACTAAACATTCTCCTTCCCCGCCCTAACCCTGGAGGTTTCAGATGTTGCCATCTCAGCTTACCTGCATGGAGCAGTACCTCTGAGGTTTTGCCCTGATCATGTGCTTAGCAGCCTTGCCTTAGGCAACTTCTGGGTTACAAGATGTTAAAGGGATACTGTCATGGTAAAAAAAAATTTTTTTTTTCTAAATGCATCTGTTAATAGCACTGCTCCAGCAGAATCCTGAACTGAAATCCATTTCTCAAAAGGGCAAACAGATTTTTATTTTTTGGGACTGGACATATTGTCAGTTTCCCAGATGCCCCCTGTCACGTGACTTGTGCTCTAATAAACTTCAGTCACTCTTTACTGCTGTACTGCATGCTGAAGAGATATCACCCCTCCCCCCCCCCCGCAGCCTTATGCGACATTGCCAAACGAGCAGATCTTTCCCCGATATGCCACTAACTGGCAGGGCTATATCGGGGTAATCCGGACGTTTGGCCCTATGGCCGAACGATCAGACAACGATGATCGCAATACACAGGCAGATAAACTGTCAAATCGGTCTAAATGGCCAATATCGGCAGCTTTATCTGCCCGTGTATGGCCAGCATAACAGAACAATGGGAAGGTAACCAGATAGCAGCTCCCTAATACAAGATAACAGCTGCCTGGTAGATCTAAGAACAACACTCAATAGTAAAATCCAGATCACTGCGACACATTCAGTTACATTGAGTAGGAGAAACAACAGCCTGCCAGAAAGCTGTTCTATCCTAAATTGCTGGCTCTTTCTGAAAGCACATCACCAGGCAAAAGCACCTGAGATGGCTGCCTACACACCAATATTAGAACTAAAAAAAAATATACTTGCTGGTTCAGGAGTAAAATTTTATATTGTAGAGTGAATTATTTGCAGAGTAAACAGTGTGATTTAAAAATACAACCTACATCATAAAAATCATAACACAATTCCTTTAAGGGAAGAAACTACTTGATGGGGTGCGAGTGTGAGGGAAGAATGGCACTGCTGAGAACAGTGGGAGGAAAACAGCACTGCTCAGTGATTGGCACCTTATAGAAATTTACATCAAAACTGAAGATGTACAGAGGGTAAAAACCTGCATGGGTTTTTTTTTTTTGTTTGTTTTTTTTAAACTCACACCCAACCCGCCCATACCCAATTTCTCCAAGCCTGAGCTGGAGTGGCTTTCGCCCCGCCCTCTAGCTGCAGTGTTCACCGCACCAACCAGAAATGATGTCATGCCGGTATGTTTTTACCAATCAATTTTCTGCCCTTTCTCCTGGATTGGCCACCTGTAGCCCTCCACAGAGGATTAAGCACCCACAGGCCACTCGCACACTGGGAAAATAAAGAATAATCCGTCCAAGTCCCATCATATTGTGGGTATTCCATGGGTACCTGGCCCGATGCAGAGCTCTAAAAGAGGTTAAACTAAGCTCAATTTTATTCACACACAAAAAAAGGTATTAAAAGTGTCACTAATTGTACAGCTTGACAATTAAAGGAAAACTATACCCCCAAACAATGTAGGTCTCTATAAAAAGATATTGCATAAAACAGCTCAGGCCTGATTCATGTAAATAAACCATTTTTCACAATAATATACCTTTTTAATAATATGTGCAATTGGGTGTTCCTAAATAGAAAATAGCCATTTTTAGAAATAAGGGATCCTACGATTCACAATGCATACAAACAAACCAAGCAAACCATACATGTTAGGTCACATGAGCCAATGAATGGATATAGTTCCGTCTTTAACACCCACACTACTTCCTGTTACAGTTAGAACTGTAATATTTGTGGTCAGGTGATCTCTGAGGCAGCACAGAGAATATCATAAAATGGGGGCTCACGGGAAAGATGTAAAAGGGCAATATTTACGGATATGCATATTCCAGTTTGGGAAGATTCTTTAATGTGCCACTTAATATGATGTCAACTATCTGTTGCTAAAGTATTCATTTCAGGGGTATAGTTTTCCTTTAAATACAGTAATCTGCATTCATTCCTGTCAGTCTGTGGCCTGCAGGCTAATTGTGGTACTCGTGGGAAACAGCACAACCAGTTCTGCAAAAAGGAGCATGAGCCGGCAGATTCATTGGGTTTGTCTGCACCAGTATATTTCATTATTGAGTTCTGCATAAGATCTTCCTGGTTTTTCCTTCGGGAATAAGCAATAAAAACACACACCACTCTCTTAATTTCCTTGCCAGCATGAATAAATGCAATCTTGGTGTTCATGGCACACACAAACAACTGTCTAAAAGAAAGTCTTCAGCAAGGGTTAAAATAAAAGTGTCAGTAGATCAGATACATTAAAAAAAAACACTCCTTTCAGCACATATTGCAAACAATTTGCAAATGATTTCTTATGCATATTACAGTCAATACCCATGACAGTCATTTCATCTGTTACTTTCAATCTGCTAAGCATTTCTTATTGTAATTGCAAGACTACAAAGTCAGACAAGTCTTGAAGCATTTTAAAACCTTTCTGGCCAAAAGGCAAAAAGCTGTTAATGTGCAAAAAGAAAAAAAAATACAATACAATAAATAATAAATCTAAAGAAACACACAACCACACAACCACACACATGTTGTTCTTCCTTATGTGTTATCAAGTCAGCTGTGAGGTGTGACAATTATTACTAAGCATATTGTGTGTGCCCGTATAAAATCCAGGAAGCACCCAGTATCAGCAGTAAGTCTGCCAACTGGGTTTGTGGCACAGCATGAAAATGCAAGATCGGCATCTTTCTGCCGAGATTGTGCCAAGTATTCAGTCATTGAAGATTGCATAAAACATACATGGCAGTTGGATAAAATCCTTATTTCCCATGAACTTTACTCAAACCTACCATAAACAAATCATTACTCAGTAAGATCAATTTAAAGCTGGACATAGATGTACAGATTTTAGCCTCATATCATACAAACAATATTTAGGCTCAATCTTGTGACCTCCAAATAACAGTATTAAAATAACAAATCAGACATATGAATATGGAGATTTTCATTCATTCATTCATTCAACAAATCAGACAAATGTTCTGGCCAGGACACGAAAGTTACGTTCGACAAATAGTAGTGACAGTCACCCACTGACATAGCCAGATAGGCAATAAATGCAGAGATATTATCATTAGCCGACAGCAATCTTCTAACCACTCTATCCTTCTAACGACTAATTGCCATGGTATGAAAAACGCTGGCATAATTCAAACACGGACCATACAAAAAAAATTTTGATGCAACTTTATCTTAGCGTGTACCGATAGTTTAAAGGGGAAGTCAACCCCTCCGGCACTAAAACCCCTACCCCCTTGTACAGCCCCATGGGATCATATGAGTCACAGTGCACACAAACATACCAAAGAAACTATACTTGTTAGGTCACAAGAGCCAATTAACAGACAGAGTTCTGTCTTCCACACTTCTTCCTGTTACAGTTTGAGTTGCACCATTCCTGGCCATTATTTTTCTGACCCTATTAAAAATACTAAAATATTCACTTGTTACCTAGTCGTAGCTCCTTAAGCTTTACACCACAGACAGCATTTTAGGGTGGGGGCACATGGGCAGATTGGGGAAGATTAAGTTGCCTGGAGACGCCCCGAACTGCCTCCCCCTGCTTTTCCACTGGCTTGAATGAAAAGTTGCCAGCAGGATTGCACTTGCGGCGCTTCATATTCTGAAGATGCCCAAAACTTCCTTGTGAGGTAACTTCGGAAAACAAAGCACCACTAGTGTAAACAATTCAATTCATGTGTGCTTCTAGAGTAGGCAAATAGGCTTTCTGCAGCCCCAGGTGCACGCTGAACCCTCTGCCAGGGCAACTTGACACAGTATCGAAAAGACTTGATAAAGGGTCAGAAGGGCCCGAAACGTTGCCTTGTAACACGAAGTAAAAATCTATTTTTTCAAAATACCAAAGCACCACTAGTGTCATACCACTAGCGATTTTACACTCAAGCCGGAGGGAAGGCAGAGAAAGGCAGTGCGGGGAGATTGTTGCCCCAAAGAAAAGATTTGTCACTGGGGCGACTAATCTCCCCATGTGCCCTGACCCTAAAGGGACACAATTTGTACCAGATACCTCTTTCCAGGTTGCAAATGCTTCCTGTTTGTTTAAATAAGAAATGCACTTCCTATGCGAGATGCTGCCTCTATCAGATGAGCACTGATAGTAAATGCTCACCTTCCACAGTTAAAGGATAAGTAAACTTTTAAAATAAGTAAATGCAAAATAGAAGAAGGTGCTATTCTAAGCACATTTGTAATGTACATTGATAAATTCCCTTCTCCAGGCAGGAAAGGTCATTTTGACTGGTGCAAATCAAAAGAAGCTGGAAGAAAAAAAAGGGCCTGCAGGGGTCATAGTCCCAATAGTCTCCCAATGCAACAACAACAAAAAAATAGTCAGAACACATTTTTAGTACAAGTACTATTTATCTACCTAGTGTTGACATTGAAACCACACTGTACATCAATCTTGTAACACAGCTGCAGTAAAGATGCACAAGTCTGTCCCAGTGAAGTGTTCCACAGCACCAGGCAACTTATATTAATTTCAAACAGAATTATATATACTGTAAATAAGTACAGGTACAGGAAACCAGTTACACAGCAAGCTCCAAATAACAGGGAGGCCATCTCTGATAGAGACAATTTTACGCAAATAACTAACCTTTTTAAAAATGATTTCCTTTTTCTCTGTAATAATAAAACAATAGCTTCTACTGATGGTAACTAAGTTACATGAATCTATATTGGTTGCATAACAATCCTATTGAGTTTATTTATTGTTTAAAAGTTTTTGTGGCAGACATAATAAAATATGGAGAGCCAAGTTACAAGATCCCATATTAAGAAAAACCCAGGTCCCAAGCATACCGGATAATATACTCTGTAGAGGTCTGCTGCAACAGAGGCTGATTGTCAGCAAAACCTGAGCTAAATAATGAGAAAAAAAGAAGATACAAGCACTGGTTAAAGGAGTAAAAGAAAGGAATTCTTCGTATCAAAACACAAAAAGGTGCAAAAAACAGTTGAAATATGAACCTATGAAAAATAGCTACATCAACATCTGTGCCAACTGTCGAGATATAATCAATGACAGTTTGTGTCAGAATAAATTAGGGATGCACCGAATCCAGGATTCGGTTCGGGATTCGGCCTTTTTCAGCATGATTCGGATTCGGCTGAATCCTTCTGCCTGGCTGATCCTGAATCCTAATTTGCATATGCAAATTAGGGCCAGGGAGAGAAATCACGTGACTTTTTGGCACAAAACAACGAAATAAAAAATGTTTTCCCCTTCCAACCCATAATTAGCATATGTAAATTAGGGTTTGGATTCGGTTCGGTATTCGGCCGAATCTTTAGGGAAGGATTCGGAGGTTCGGCCGAATACAAAATAGAGGATTTGGTGCATCCCTAGAATAAATGATCAAACTGCCAGCCCATATTTTCACAAGTCCATTACAATGAGATGTCACACTTCCATTGCAGATACCCTTTTACACAAGCCAAATTCCATTGAGCACATAAAGCGCCTGTTAAAATAACGTGTTTTGCCAGTGCAAAAAACAAAGGATATAAAATGCACTTGCCAAAGCAGCTTAAATATTGTCACTTCTTATTGTACTCCCACGTCCTTTAAAGTTGATCCTCCTATGCTATACAGAACTCTTTCTCTTTGCTCAAAGTTTTGACAGTGAACTGCAATATTTTAGAATGGTTCCCCTTTCTGCAGAATACTTTGCAGCCAGCATATGGAATGATTTGGAGCAGTCACACGTGGTCTGCCAAGATGCTTACTCTCAGGATTAGTGTGCTCTGTGAAGGATCAAGGGGCTGTAATCCTAATATTTTTGTCAAAAAGAAGAGAATGGCCAGGCCTGATAGTTATTGTTCCACAGGAAATAAAATACAACAGACACTGCTCTGCTTCTTATACACGGGTGGGATAATATGAATATTTCAACCCAATTCCAAGTTGTAATAGTATCAAAAATTCAATTTGGTGAACTCTTCCCATTTTATTAAAAAAAAAAAAAAAAAAAAAGACTAATTTTGGGACCACAGCTGCTTCATTCAAAAGAAAGTGCCAGAAGATGGATCTGCTGTACTTGAATGCTGTGACAGATGTGCTGCAGATAATGAACGAAAGATAAAAACAGCGGTTCCCCAGAGAAAAATACAGAGGTCTCCCAATAAATGCAGAAATGGTCAAAGTGTGTATGCGACTCATGAAAAAGTACAGCGAACATTTAGAGGGTAAATGAAGCCATTACATTTTACCTTCAGCCTATATTATTTAGGATGCTCAGCAAAGTTGTCCTCCTGCTGATGTAGCAGAATGGAGTATGGAGAGCAGAATACTAATAATAAGAGGTGCATCTCAATGCCCCCATACATGGACAGATAAGTTGCTGACAGATTGTCAGCTTATTGGGCAGTGTATGGGGACCCTCTGTCGGGTTTCCTCCATTGACATCAGGCCAAAAGTTGGCAAGAGATTGATTGAGTGGCTTTAAAAATGCCATTTAATCGAGGATTGCATCGGTTCATTGATGCATTCCTTGATCTGACTGCCTGTATCATTCTTGTTGTGATATGAATGTTGGGCCCTAGGGCTCACGATCAGGTGAGCCCAATATCGGCCACCTCAAGGTGGGTATATCGGAGAAACATCTGCTTGTTTAGCAACGTCGACAAACGGGCAGATCTCCCTATGTATGGCCAATTTTAATACAAGACATAATCTACATTTTAATGATTTATGCTTCTACAGTTGACCTGCAGGGTCAATATCTGCATTTATAAAGCACAGCAAAGACATTTTTATTGACACCAGGTAAAAGCCAAAACCGATGAAAGACTGGCTTGCAGGACATCCCCTCCCAAGAACACTACTGTATCTGTGTGGTGCATGATATGCAAAGAAAGTGTCTTGCAAAAGTGTCTTTCATATAGCAACTCACTTTAGAAAGGAAGCATAGTTAATTTGATATATATATATATATATATATATATATATATATATATATATATATATGTGCCATCATTTAACCCTTCATGTACCAGCTGCTTTGACCTAGTCACTTGATGCCAGTTAAACTTAAAATGAAGAATTTATAGAGTTGGCACTAGTTTTATGCCACACCATAGTCCCTATGGTGGCTTAAGACACTCTTGGATCTACTTTTAGTCTGTTTGATTGATAGGGGTCTATTTATCATGCTGTGTAAAAAGTGGAGTGAAACATTACCGGTGAAGTTACTCACAGCAATCAGCAATTAGATTTCAACAGTTAGAAAACAAAAGTAAAGATCTGATTGGTCGCTATGCGCATCATCACCAGTAATATTTCGCTGCACTTTTTGCACAGCGTGATAAATAGACCCAATATTGTAAAGATAAGCATTCATACAGGCACCAGAATGTTTTAAATAAGTATACATTGTATACATAAATTAGTCATGTAGCTTGAAGCCTTCAGTGCCACATTCTTAGCCTGACTTTTTTCCCCCCCGAGAACACAGGCGCCCTATTCCCTCTGAGATAGAACAGACATGGTAGCCACAGTGAGCGCAGCAACATGTATTTATTTTGAATTGGACAAAAATCAGCAAAAACTGTTGTTTTATTCAAGGACAGAACGAAGGAGAAAAAAAAGCATATTTTTAACAGTATCAAAATGTGGAATTTCATCAAGGGGGATGATCATTTATCAAGACCTCATCTTACATACTTGACAGTCTTCTGGGTATTCCATAATTTGGAGTACTAATAAGCTGCAGCGTTTAAATAACAATCAGGAAGGTTTTGCCATCGTATAGCTTTATGCTAGCTTAGTTATCAAGTGCAAGGCTCTGGTTAATAATTACAGAAATAAAGTTAATGCATAAAAATGATTCTTTGTATAGGATTCTAAGTGGCAATGCTGTATTTTGAGTTTTCTGCAGAACACTTTTTTGAATAACAGACCCCATATTGTACATTAAGGCTAATGCCACACCATTCTCAGCCAATGTATAAACGCAGGAGGAGAAGCAGCTGATCCGCTCACTCCGTTTTCTGCACAGATGTTGCGTTGGCCTGGCTGCAGATACACAAAGCAAATTTGGGAAAGAAGAGTGAAAGTATGCATTTTCATCCCAAACCACCAAACACCCAGGCTAACACAGTGCCAGTCAGGGTAGACAGAGAAGAAAGAGGATGGGCTGTTTCTACATTTATACAGCCACATGGAGCACTCGCCTAAGAGTGAAGGCTTCAAAATACAGTTCTATAGTTTACTACATTAATTATTATTTGATATCCTTTAATGTTACAGTTGCCATGCATTATGGAAGTGTGTCCCAACCTTTTTAACAAGTGAGCTACATTCAAATGTAAAATGAGTTGGGGAATAACACAAGCATGAAAAATGTTCCTGGTCAGTCCAAAATAAGGGCTGTGATTGGCCATTTGGAACATGCTCCTCATGAGCCACTGGTTGAAGATCACTGCATTAAGGATTATGTGGATGTGCTAAATATCTAATTATGTGTTATCAGGAATAAAATTCCTGATAATATTCCACTGCAATTATGTCTTGCATTTCCTTGTTACTAAATGTAAAACTGAGGGGGTAACAAATTAAACCACTTGTGGATCTGCAATGAGAACAATGCTGGGAGGTTTGTTTTTGTATATAATTGTTAGTTCCTCCTAAGCCTGACTCTCTGACACTCTGACTTTGCCAACCTGACTGTCCCATCTCAGTCTGTTAGTTACAGTTTCTAATGATAACAGACTCCTGCTGCACAAACATGGCAGCCCCCTCATACAGGAACATGGGGGATCAGACAGGTATTGTAAAAGCATCATGCAAATACTTTATGGCAAAGGTAGAAGTAGCTTTCAAAGCCAATATTACAATGGACGTAAAAAAGAGTTTAATTTCAGGTGTCAGTATCTCTTTAATCTTTGTTTATGAGGATGACAAAAGGCAGACCTTGGTGGCATCATCATGGCAGTCTGATTCAATGCATGGGTACAGCAAAGGGAAGAACAGGACACTTATTTCATGGACATCACTTCCACAACTTCTGGCCAAGCAAGTTGTCAGGAACAAAACATATGGTTCTAGTAAGTCACATATTCACGGAACCATTGTACTCCACTCAGGTCATGGGGTTCTTCTACAATATTCACTGTTATGGTTCACATCCTTGCCTTTCAAATGCAACTTTATTAGAAGTATTTAGTATTGTAAGGATTTCAGACACATTGTGGTATTCTGTTTAGCTGGTCCTAAAGTAGAAAAAGCTGAAAAACACCTATCGGTACAGTTGAGGCACTATAGACATACATAAAATGTATTCCAACTGGCTATTTATCAGTCACATGGACAGATAAACACGGAAGCACCTGGGCTGGGAGCATTTTATACCTTCCAGGCTCCTCCTGTGCAACCATAAATACAGAGATATCAAACTGAGCAGAATGTGGGCCCAATGATTAGATCACAATGAAGAGAATATGTTCAGCTGGATAGAAGAATACATCAATGAACCAATGCAGTCCTTGATCTGATGGGGTTTTTAAAACTGTCCAGTCGACATCTGGATGACTTTCAGCCAGATATTGATTGGGTGAAGTCAGTTGGAGGGCCCCATACAGTGTCCAATAAGCTGAAAATGTAAACTGTTGGCACCTTGTATCGCACAGTGTATTGGGACCATTACCAGAAGAGCAACACCTGGGAGATAGGTTGTCACTGTATAAGGGTACCATTTGGTGATAAAGGGCTCGTGTTCTTAGTCCAGGTGCAGAAGAGGTGGTGGGTCAATACAAAAGGAAACTAGAAGATAATTGGTAAATTAATGGGGGCCTCCATAGTACTTATGGTAGCATCACAGTAGCCCAGAATATAAATGCATATAAAACAAATATTTAGTTGGGATTTTCTTGACGCTTTTCTTGCCACTAAGTGTCATTTTCCACTGGTCCATTGTGTAATAGGCTCCAACCTTAGGCTAGTCCTGCAAGTAGCAATGCAAGTAGTATTTAATGTGATACCAACAGATTTAAACATGGGTGCCCAGTACACCCTCTGGAGCCCTTGTCCTGGCAGGGGCATCACATCAGTTATGCAAACAGTACAGCTGCTGGACCTGCAACAGAGAGGAGATTCAGGCTGAAGTCAATGGATCCCCTCAGTTTGGCATGGGCAGCCCGGAGCTGTGATAGGAATGCACCAGATGTATTGCTTAAACTGCATATAGTTTGTGCCCATCACAAGAATACGAATGCAGGGGAAACACTAAGTATCAGGGTAAAAACCTGCCAGTGCCTGTGACTATAACTAATTCTAACAGTGACAATTAGAAAATCAGAGTTCATTCTCACTAGTACTATACTTAACAGCAACTCTTGTACTGTTGCATATGCAACACTTTAAACATTTACAAAAAGTGGGGTTTATACTAAGAATACTGTATTTATATACAGTTAAAAATGAATAATCAATGTTTCTATGCCCATAGGACTCTTGCATCAGGTCTGCATAAAGTTAATTACAGTACGTAGACATTTTATAAATGATTCCGTGACAGCAGTTTGACCTGTGGGATCGCTGTTACGCAATGATACATTGCTGATCCATAGTCGTTAATTAAAAACATATGCTTTCCAGTAGAGCACAACCATCCAGCCAGCAGCCTTTTCAATGCAACTGCCCGGATCCCCCTGTAAAATCTTTTCGGATTAGATGCAGAGAGTTGCAGTTTGGGCACAGCTGGAGAGCCACAGGTTGGACATTATTATTATTTCAAGGCAGCCAACAGAGACGGTCTGTGCTTTTCTTACAGAACAGAACTGACAAAGGGAAGCGGAAACCTTATAAAAACAATGAGAACAATCAATGAGCAGAGCTGGCAGTGCTTAAACAAACCATCCCTCCAGGACTTTCTCCTTACAGTAAAAACCTTGCCATTGGCCTCTCTCTCTCTCTCACTGAATTCCTTTGCACAAATGACAAGGCAAGTGCAAGCTTATGTGCAATGTCACACTTAGTGGAGCCTGTCGTTTTAAAGATGGGCAGAAAATTGTACAAGCCTATGACTAAGTGTTTGTAACATGAAACGCGTAAGGCTGTGGACACAAACTATTCCAATTGATTCAACTGTCTGGTGGAAGATTGCCATTATTGAGAGCTTGCTCCAAAAAAATTTCAGAAAATTGTATGAGTAACAAAGTTAGTGCCCCAGCAACCCACTACTAGACGCCTTAGAAGCAGACAACCCCATGCCTTGGCCATTGCACTTAAAGGGCAACTAAAGTCTAAAATAGAATAATGCTAGAAATGCTAGATTATGTATATTAAATATAAACATGAATTTACTGCACCAGAAGCCTAATTAAATAAATTATTTATGCTTTCATAGTTGGCCGCAAGGGGCTGTCATCTTGCAATAAAAAGACTACACACATGCTCAGTGTGGTCTGGGCTTTAGCTTAGGGATTGCCATCAACCCAGCAATATCTGCCATAGAAGCCAATACAGCAAGTCTGATTAATACTCAGAATATACAGACTGCACTGGGTCTGTGGATACAAATCTATACAGCTGCTCTACATGGAAACAAACAAATTTGCTTGAGTTCTGGGAAGTAAGGTGGGGGGGCAGGTGGTATGCCGTTTGAAAGTGTGATCGTTTCCCTGCAAAGCAGTTAGAGACCATCTGAGGTTTACTAGCCACAGCTGTCAGAGCAAATAAAAATGAAGGGGGAATTTCACTGCATACAGTTAGGTTTATTAAAATAAAAAAAAGAACAGTAGACATAAAGTATATTGGAGACAGATTTCATTTTTCATTAAAGAAAATAAAAGTTGTTTTTTTTTTTGCCTTTACATCACCTTTATGAACGAGTGCAAACTTTTTATCATAGGGACACAGGTCAGCATCTTATGCATAAAGAAAAAAAAAGGGGGTGCAGAGTGCAAGCATGTAGTCTGTACCCCTCAGCATACATTTTATGCCTAATTCCAAGTACAACAATTCTAGTGCAACTAAACATTGGCCCCAGCATACACATCTGTAGCATCACAGCACTAAGTCCCACTATGCTCAACACCGATTGGCTAAGGAAGCATAAAGGTCAAACACTGAACGCTCTCCCTTATTAAAAAGACAATTATTGCCCCATGAATTCATGTGTTTGGGCTGCGCCAAGGGAAACAATGAGCCCAATCTGTAGCATTCATTCAATAACCCCCACTGGTAGAAAGAAAAGATGCAGCGTTACCGTGTCTCTATCTGTCCTGTTGCATGAGTTACACGCGCAGAGTCGCAGGCTGGGATAGCACAGACGCAACACCGGGGGCACAAAAGCGAAGGCAGTCTGCTGATGAGTTCACACACTGGATAGTAGTGAATTAAATCTGCTTTATTCAGCCTGCAGGAACAGCTCAGCCCTTTCCACTTCCTGGGGAGAGGGAGGGATCACTAACACACATTATGCCGCTGCTGCTGCTGCTGCTGCTTCTTTTTTCGCTATTTTATTAGGGATTTCAAGAGGAAAGTGGCGCCACCTAGCGTTAGTGCTTTCCAGCGGGTTCGTAGCATCAGAAATGATGAAGAGCGGCGGATTACTGGGCAGGTAAGGGACAGAGGGGAGGGTTTAGGGACCCTTTAAGAACGACAAAAGGTATAGGCGTGTATAGGGGGGGATTACTAGTAAACAAAAGAGCAGGACTGGCAGGGATGAGGTAGAAATGCGAGAAGATATGGGGGCAGGGCAGGACGTGATGCTGGGTTGGTCGTCCAACCTTTTGGCTTCCCTGGGCCACACTGGAAAAAGAAAAGTTGTCTGGGGCCACACATGAAATACACAAACACTTTTCATTTGGATAAGGAAAGCAAATGCACAGAAAAGAACTACAATACCAGTTGGATAATCAGATGGAGCTATACACTGGAA
>CM044441.1:118776751-118816869 GCA_024363595.1 Xenopus borealis | reverse complement strand
ATTACTAACTGGGCAATGGACAGAGTCCCCCCTCCTCCTATATCCTTTGTGACATGACGTGTTGATCTAAACGACACGACTGTCGGTTGAAGACGCAGCTTGCAGCATTTTCATCCAACAGTTGTGTCGCATCGGATCAACCCTGCGACACCATCTGACTTTCTATTACTTGCCTTGTTTTTGTCGCATGCGTTTTGACTCCCAGCATCAGATGCCCAGAAAACAAACGAAATCGTCCATGTAGTGCTGCCCTAAGAGCTGCAACCTGCAATCCCACTAACCTTTGGTCCTCTTTGTGGGTCAGAGTTTAGTCACTAAAATCACTTCACACGAGTAGACTCGGGGAGATTTAGTCGCCTCTTTTTCTGGGTGACAATCTCCCCCAACTGCCTTCTTCCTGCCTTCCTCGTGAGGCAACTTTTGGCGATTTTTTTATTTTAGCAGGGGGAAGGCAGTTTGGGGAGATTGTCGCCCCGAAGAAGAGGCGATTATTTGCCAGGCAACTAAATGACCCCGAATCTGCCTGAGTGCCCGTGACCTAAGGGTAGTGACACTCGGGGAGATTAGTCATCCAGTGGCAAATCTCTTCTTCGGGGCAACAATCTCCCCAAACTGCCTTCCCACCGGCAAGAATGTGAATCACCGGCGGGATGGCAGCACTCTGAGTGCCATGCTGCCGCCGATCAGGGGGATTAGTCTCCCACGGAAGATGTGATTTGTCTCCAGGTGACTAATCACCCCAAAATAGCATTGTGTGCCTATACCCTAAAAGAAGCAAGTAAAATAAATGCACCAGCACAAGCAACTTCACTCCAGAGCGGAGTAGTGATGGGTAAATAAATTCTCCAGGAGCGAATTTGCAGCAAATAGTCGTGCGTCAAATTGTCGTGGGCATTAAAATTGTTCCAGACACCGAATTTCTTGCCAAAGTGAAATACGACAGATTCGCCCATCACTAGAACACAGTGCTGCTCCCATGTATACTTTGCTCTGACTCAACGGGAATGAATGGGCAGTACAGTGAGACCCAATACCCAGGAGCTGGGTCTGTGAATACAAATCTCTACATGGTCGCTGGCTGCTCTACAGGGAAACAAACAAAGCTGCATGAGACCTGGGAAGTAAGCTGAGAGGGGTCTCCCCCCTGCTGTTTGAAAGTATGATCCTTTCCCTGCAGAGCAGTTAGGGACTGTCTGAGGTTTCCTATCCATAGGTCAGGTTTCTTATAAAAACAGTACACATTTTTCAATTAGTATAATTGGAGATAGATTTCTTTTTCAATAAAGATAATAATTTTTTTGCCTTTACATCCCTTAAATGAGGTATTGTGCAACTTCATTGAATGTTTAGGTGGGTGTAAGACACCCAGTGTAGAGGTCTGTTTAGACAGGGTGGGTTGCAGTTTTTTACATTGAGGTCTGGATATCTTTAATAATCTGATGCCATTAGCTGGTTACTTTGGGTGCCAAGGGTGTCCCCTTTTGGTGGCTGAATGTATCTACTCCACACTCCAGATGCAGCAATGTGGTTTGGCCCATGCAGGCATGATCTTCTCTGTGCATTTAGATTCCTCCTGAAGCCATGGCAATGAAGGAAGGGCCACTGACCCCATCTAAAAAACAAATGCTCTGTAAATCTATACATTTAAGAGGTTATTTTTAAACCTCACATTTTTTTGGTCAGGCTTTTTTTTTCAAGAAAAATTTTTTTTCTCGAGATTTAGTAAACTCAGATGCTGCAAAAAGTCAGAATCCAAAAATCCGCCATCTCATACCTGTCGAGGTCCTGTATTAGTCAATTGGAGAGGCACCTATAACAAATGATTCTGGTCCTCAAAAATCTAAATTTTTGGCGTTTTCAAGCAAAGAGTCGAAAAAATGGAGCGATTCAGGATAAAGGCCTGAAAAAATTAAGCAATTCTGGGTTCTACTCGATTTTATTGAGTTTTTCTCAGTGATCTGATTAATTTGGGTCAAATAAAATATCAGATAAATTTGGATTTTAGTAAATAACCCCCTCGTTGTTATTGCTACTTTTTATTACTGTTCTTTCTATTCTGCTCCTCTCCTATTCATATTTAAATCTCTTATCATATATATGGTTGCTAGGGTAATTTGGACTATAGCAACCTGGAAGAAACCTGATAGAAGCTGAAATGGCAAACTGGGCATCTGCTGAATAAAAAGCTAAATAACCCAAATACAAAACAAAATGAAAAACAATTACATATTGTCTCAGAAGATCAGTCTGGGATTCTGGTCCTGAAACATGATGTGTGTTTACCCTTTAAAGGACTGCAGTTAAAAAACGACTGTCCTTTTGATTTTGACTTTTATTCTTTGGCCTTATTTCTAGTAGATACACCCATTTAGGCTCATGAGTGAGTGTGTTTTTTTCCATGAAGGGCAAATGTATGCTGCAAATCTTTTAATCTGAATTATGTTGATTTACCTGATTCTCGAGTATTCCACAAAAAAAACTTTGAATGAGGAATCATTTACAGTATGTGCTGTGTTATAAATCAAGACTGAACTTATCCAGGGGTTCCCAACCACCGGGCTGCAGCGCAGAAGCGGGACGCAGATAATCCTGAACTGGGCTGCTGGCTTGTACCGAATTGGACGCCAATGCGCGTGAATTGGACGCCAATGCGCGTGAATTGGACGCCGACCCCCACCAACCACACCTCTACCCCTCTGACCCCACCTCGACCCCCCCAATCATATCCCCACCCCTGTCCTTGCATAAAAATTTTGCCTCGACACCGGTCCCTGGGCCAAAAAAAGGTTGGGGACTAATGTTATATACAGTACTATCTATAATATGGTCTCTCAGCCTTTTTTGTTATACAATTATGGGACCTGTTATTCAGAATGCTCAGGAAATAAGGTTTTCCAGATAACAGATCTTTCCATAATAATTTGAATCTTCATACCGTAAGACTACTATAAAATCATGTAAACATTAAATAAACCCATGATGATTGTTTTGCTTCCAAAAAAGATCCATTATATCTTAGTTCGGATCAAGTACAAGCTACTGTTTTATAATTACAGAGAAAAAGGAAATACTTTTTTTTTAAAAAATGGTATTATTTGGATAAAATTGAGTCTATAGGAGATGGGCTTTCTGTAATTTAGGGCATTCTGAATAATGAGTTTCCAGTATACCTGTATCATATTTTGCACATACTCCACTGTGTATCCCCTTTGGTCTGTTAACATCAGCATCATTTATAGTAATTATTTTAACTCTTGCTAACTTTTTGCCTGCTCTTGTGCCTACCCCTGCAGAATCAAATATGTGACAGAGAAAGGGGCAGATCTGGAATTGTATGGGTTAAGAGGTGCTTTAGAGTCCTTAAGGGAAAATAAATATTATAGGTGGGGCGGAGGGCAACAATAGCATACCAGCCTTGACATAAGGTTAGGCATTAACTCTGCCCCCTGTCCTGAACACATACTAGAAGAGTTTCTACTCATTGCTGAAGCAGCTGTTTGCTTGAAGTCTCAGGCAGGAAAGTGACAAACACAGGCACTACCCCACATTCCAGCTTGAATAAAACTCCCAAGCTTGCCACTTTGTACTATTTCAGGAATGTTTTCTTTAACAGGTGGAATGCCATGTTTAAGTGAAGGAGGGACAGGTGGGCCATAAAAGATACTGAAGTTGGTTTGTGGTGCATATTGAACAGAGACCTTTTATAAAACACAAATGCAAATAAAAGTTTCATTTCAAGTCTGGGATTTTTGATTTAGCTGAGATTGTACATAGTTTATATAAAATATAAAGGGGTGTTCACCTTCCAAACACTTTTTTTTCAGTTCGGTAGTTTGTTCCCCAGAAATAAAGACTTTTTTCAATTGCTTTCCATTATTTATTTTTTACCGTTGTTCCAAAATCTAAAGGTGGCCATACACGGTGAGATCCTCTCGTTTGGCAATGTCGCCAAACGAGCGGATCCTCTGCGATATACTCACCTTGAGGTGGGCGATATCGGGTGATCTGATCGTGGGCCCTAGGGATCACAACGGAGGAGGAACGGGCAGTCTGATCGCAGGGCCGCATCAACAAACATACGTGGCTGCGATCCGACAGGGTTTTTAGTAGGGATGCACCGAATCCACTATTTTGGATTTGGCCAAACCCCCGAATCCTTCCCGAAAGATTTGTCCGAATACCGAACCGAATCCGAACCCTAATTTGCATATGCAAATTATGGGTAGGAAGGGGAAAACATTTTTTACTTCCTTGTTTTGTGCCAAAAAGTCACGCGATTTAGCTCCCTGGCCCTAATTTGCATATGCAAATTAGGATTCGGATTCGGTTCAGCCAGGCAGAAGGATTCGGCCGAATCCGAATCCTGCTGATAAAGGCCGTATCCTGGCCGAATCCCGAGCCGAATCCTGGATTCGGTGCATCCCTAGTTTTTAGTCCCGTCTGATCGACATCTGGCCGACTTTCATCCAGTTATCGATCAGGTAAGCCCGTCAGAGGGCCCCACACACGGGCCGATAAGCTGCCAACTGTCTGTCAGCAGCTTTTATCGGCCCGTGTATGGCCACCTTGAATTTTGGTGTCTCTGGTGTTTGAGTCTGGCAGCTCAGTAATTCAGGTGCAGATTCTGAACTGTTACAATTTTGCAACATTTAGTTGATACATTTTTCTGCAGCATCTCTGGCGTATTAGCAACTGTTGTATCAATTCTAACAGCTGCCTGTAATGAAATCCAGAGATTCTGCTCAGCAGCGACAAAGATAAGAAATGTATCCATTTAGAACAGTTTGGGGTCCAGCAACCCCCCTCACAGAGCTGCTTTAGAAGGTGAAAAATTACACTTTATATTTCAAGATTAGAAAAACAGTCACAAATAGAAAGCAATTGGAAAAAGTTGTTATTTCTGGCAAACTATCTGAAAACAATTAGTTGTCTAAAGGTGAACAACCCCTTTAAGCTTATGTTTTGTCCTTACAGAGACACCTCCAACTACCTTTGCTTATGGTAACTGAACTTCATCAACAAGAACCACACTGTCAGATTCAGGGAGATTAGTCACCCGGCAACAAATCTCCTCTTCTTTGGGGCGGCTGATCTCCCCAAACTGCCTTCCCCTGCCTAGAATGTAAATCACGTGCGGGATGGCACCCCAAAGAAGAGCAGATTTGTCGCCGGGCGACTAATCTCCCGAATCTGACCATGTGTCTCTGCCCTATAGGGTAATTTTCAAATGCAGTGCAGTATGGCAGTGATGGGCAAATTTATTCGTCGAATAAATTCGCAAACCGCCAGCGAAATTTCGCCAGAAAAACGTGCCGCGCGTCGTTTTTGACGCGACGCCGGAAACGACGCAACGCACCAAAGTTCACGCAACGCGCGTCAAAAGTGTCCCGCAACTCGTTTTGCAAATTTTTTGTCAAATTTTTCGTCGAAGCGAATCTCGGGAGATTTGCCCATCACTACAGTGTGCATAGAACAATTTGGCATTATCAATGCAGTCATGTGATTGCAGGAAGAAACAGATTACTTGGACAATGCTCCGCACTGCTACAGTTGTTGCAGAGCTAAAACTCCCATCCCCTGCTGAGCGATCTCAGAAATGTTCCACATGAACTGTAATGCCAAAAGTTAATTAGCCCCAATAGAAACCTCATTATGACCCTGCAATATATTTTTGGCGTAGCCAAATATGCCTCTAAAGAGCACCAACTATTGGAAGCCAATCCATATTTGGGAATTCTAATATAGACCAATATAAAGACTGTGTTGAGTTATGTATTAACTGTAGCTACCCACATATTCAAAGCCATGTATAAGCCTGGGCAACGCTATATTTGAAGAGAGAATGTTTATGCAACAGCTACATATGCTTCAATATATTGCTTAAAATATACTTTGTTAACTCTACTGGGCAGGACTCTCCTCCCACTTGTTTGTATACAATTAAGCACTCTTTATGTAACTCTACTTTGTATTTATTATTGTTTTGATCCCAGTTTTGTTTAATTTATCTACTGTTCTTCTGTACAGCACTGCATACATACAGTAAGTAGTGCTTTATATATATATATATATATATAATATACATGCATACCAAAAATGTATCACTTTTCTAGGTTTTGAAATCGTGTGTGCACAAGTTCAGAATCAAAGCTACTTATTTCAAATGGTGCCAGTCTGCACTACCCTGTAGTACCCAGTGGAACTTCTGCATTTTTCACACTTTCGTTACAGTCAAAGAGAACAGTGAACATGAGGCCTGTATAATAGCAATCCCAGCAAATCTAAGAAGGAAAACATATTAATTGATGTGGTACAGCTTAGATTTTAACACAGTCTGTATTTTTTTGTGGGTTCCTATTGTATCTACTTGGGATACCAGTGTGATTAAATAATGTACATCCCCAGTGATCTCCCTACTGTGTGGGATTGGGGAGCCATAAAATTGGTTGGGGAATGACTTAAAATTCATGCAGGGGCTGGGGTTATGAAAATGATTTAACCTTGGGCCTACCCACAAGCATGTCCTCAGGAAATCCCATACTACTTTAGATGACAACTGACCCTATTTCTAGGTACTGGGATTATTTGTGTCTCTGGATTCTATGCATGTTTCCTTCTGCTGAGATGATAGCTGTGCTGCGACATCAAAGTATTTCATTGCTCCTATGACCAAAATGACTACATTTTGTTCATAGGAGCAGTGAGATACTTTGATGTTGCTGGACATCTATCATCTCAGCAGAAAGAAACATGCATAGAATCCAGAGACACAAATAGTTTGTTTATACTCTGCAAACTATATTTAGAGAATGGGGGATTTAATCAATCAGAATATCATATTCCTTGGCATAGAGCGAGCGATATAAATATTTATAATAATTGATCATTTTTTTTGAATAGGAAATGTCTGATATGAAAATCAATTGCTTATGAACTATACAGTGTACCCCGGGCAATATATTTAGTTTCTATAGGGCACCAGCTTTCTTCCTCTTCCTGTTTTTCTATTGCCTCTGCTTTGTCATTCAGATCACTGAGCAACCCATTTACTGCATCACTAAGCTCTTTGTTAGATGTGCAAACACATTGGGAAGAATTCAAGTTTGTTATACCATCAGCTTGCCAATCTAGTCATCTCTGTGCACTGGCTCATGTTAATGTGTAATTGTGCATCCACATGCCAAACCTTCTGCATGGCAGGGAAGGGGATAGTTCTGGGCCTTTCACATATGGAAATTCAGTTAAATATTTTGATGAAATTGCACTGCTTATTAATATTGCTGGCACCACCACAAACACATGTGGTCTCAAACAAATACTCTCAGTTTTGGTCTTAACTGCACTTGGCGGGACTTCATTTAGGTTTGGGCATTTGGCCTGACTCACCTTGAGGAGAAAAATATAAAATACCAAGAACATAATTGTCAACCCCACAGCCCTTCACTTGATATTGAACTTCGACTGCCATTATTCCACCCATAACAAGGCTAATTACTCACCATGTAATTGCACCATATTTTATGCCATGCAATTTTTTCACCTTTATGGTTTTACTAAAGTGCACTTACAAATAAATGACAAATAAGTCATGGCAATGTGTGATAAATGCCCTGACGTGGCTAGGCATTCATTCAAATTCAATTTCCTAGAAAGTTTCTCTTTGTGGGAGGCAGATTAGTTGCCAAGTGGGCTACTTGTCTAGATTAGTGGTGCAGAAACTGCAGTTACCTGTATCAATACCAAGAATATTTAAACAGTACAAGTAAGTCACCAAAACTGCTGCCACACAAACTAGTGATTGCATCGGATACTTGCCGAGGCGCTCAGGAATAATGGTAGGACCAAGGTTGTAAAGTTATCTGTTAATATTCCTATCTTTCACTAAACTGAGTTGGATGGGGACAAGCCCCAGTTGCTAAGATAGGGCAAATGTGCACCTCAGCAGCAATTAATCAGTGATTAGCTTTGGTCAAACTGCCTAAAATGGTATAAAAACAAAAGAATCAATACATTGATTGATCTCCATAATCTCCTGGGCAAGCTTGCCCATTAAATGAGCTCCACTAGAGTTCCAGAACATTACTTGTGTGTAAGTTCACATTAATTGGCTGCTGCAATGAACTCAGTAAGCAGATATGCCTTCCTTAAGGGCAATGGTCCACATACAGATTAATCACCTGCTAAAATCTAATCTTCTGTGGGCAACTAACCTCCTCCAAATGCTTTTCGACTGGTTATAAAGCCTGTAGAAAAACCCACGTGTTATTTCAGTTTTCTAAGTCGCCTGAAGCAACTTCAGGTGACGTCAAAAGATTGAAGCAACAAGTGGGTTTTACCACCAGCCATTCACTTTATTGCTGGTGCGAAAGTATTTGGAGGAGATTAGTTGCCCACAGAAGAGGAGATTTGTAGCATGTGATTGATCTCCTTGTGGACTATGGCCCTTACATCCTCCTTGGTGTCAAGTTACTCTAAACTAGGTTTACAGGCAAACTTCTAAGGTACTGTTGATATATGTGTTTCCCATTTGGTAGAACTTTCTTAGGTGATTTGCTTACTTGAGAAATCAACCATTATTGGGGTATGAAATAGCTAAGCCATGATTTGGTCTAGGTCTGCATGTAGTTGCCAGCTCTTTTGTAGCTCTTGTAATTTTTAGCTACAGTTGAGAAACGACCTCAGGAGTACGAACCTCACAAGTTACCTGGGGGGGGAGCCCCCTTTAAGACTAAATTTTTTGGTTTGAAAACTGGAAATTCACCTCTTTCCATTAGCAACATTGGAACCCCTTTGGTGCTGAAAATGAGAGCGTGGGGTGCAGCAGCACAAAAGCTACCTCAGGGAGGCAGAGGGTCAAGGATCGAGTTTTAACCTTGGAAAGCAAATTTCAGGTAAAACACAATCCCTGTAAAAAATATACATATAAGGAAGTAATAGAATTCTTAATGAATCAGATTAAATTGAGTGTAGGACTAGCCAGACCAGGGGTGACTTAGATATAGCTGACAAGATTGATATATATACAATATATGGACAAACAATCCCTATTTGACCATTTTTTGTAGCTTAATACAGAAAACTGTCCTTAATAAATTCATAAGTGCAGAGGACCTCTTGTCTTTGTTTAGGTCTGGTAATTCACCATTTACTGGTTCATTACAGACTGAATAACAAAAGCAGTCATCTGATTTGTTGTTATTAGTTACTAGGCCTCAAAAATATTTTCCCCTTATTATTATATTTCTTTGAAGGTGTCATTATATAATAAATGCTAACTTGTATCAACTTGCTATTAGGAACTGTTATTTTTTGGACTCATTTAGAACAGTATGAGTAATAATGGCGGCACTGTTCCTCCTGGAAGGTAAACTTGCTAAATAAAGTCTTCTCTAAACGCTCGAGATTTGCCTTTTAATTATATACTAGGGAATCAGCTGTATTCTAAATTATGTGTAACTATTTTAAATGAGTCATATTAAAATAATTTCAGGTATAATAATTAGATATAACACATAAGCCTGATGTTTTCATAATAACTCTGGGAACTGCTGTTAACAGTGAACACGGCAGCCAGCCTACAGCACTGTAGTCAATGTCTGCATTTAGTGTATTTTTACATAGGCACAGGTTGCATCAACAATATGTTTCCAGCACACCGTGTTCCATCGCACATGCAGGGTACCCAATTCTAGAATATATATACTAAGAAATGGTTACAAAGCCTACATTCAAAGGATGGACCTAATGGCCCTTTTAGATGGATTTTCTACTCTTTCTCATTCAGAGTCAAATTGGAGAAAGCTTCAAGTAGGCTTTATTCACCTTCCTTTAGATCAGTTAGATCAGTCCAACCTTTTGGCTTCCCTGGGCCACACTGGCCATGACATTTCCTCGGGAACCAAGCATTTCCAGCTGGGCCGCATTCATATCCATCCTGGGCCACAGGTTGGACACCCCTGAGTTAGATGATATTCAAGTGCCAGGGCAAAATGTTAAACGTGATTAACATGTCTTTTTTCTACCTCAACGTATATATAACTAAATAATTTTGAGCAAGGAAAAATGTATCTTTACCCATTACTAAAGAATTACAAGGTCTGACTTCCTTCAACTGCATTGGGACCCACAGAAGGGGCCAGTCCCATAGTTTGGGAACCACTGGCTTAATACATAGTAATTCTGATCTTAAGGTGGCCATACACGGTCCGATAAAAGCTGCAGACAGACCAAGTTGGCAGCTTATTGGCCCGTATATGGAACCCTCCGATGGCCTTTGCGAATGATATCTGGCTGAAAGTCGGATCAGCCTGATCTCGCCCACCACAAGGTTGGTCCTAGGATTGCCACCTGGCCGGTAAAAATGATGGTTGATCTCAATGTTATTAACAGGGAAAAAAGAAAAAAATATACGAAGGTCAGTATTTTTTCCAGAAAAGGTAGCAACCCTAATCTCTCCGTGTATGGCCACCTTTGGTTCTGCATCTGAGTACCCATCTGTCCCATTTCTGACCTCCATCAGTCTATGTGGATACTATTGTTCGGCTCAAACAGAATGACTATGTGGGGGTTCTTACCCCTTTACTTCTTCAAGAATAGCTATATGACCAGTCCCAATGTAGATTTTGTACTTTAAATATTAATATCAGTTGCCTTGTTTTATAGATTTGTTAAGTAGGCTTCCAACCTTGACCCATGATATAGGGACTATGGAAGTCACAAGTTTAAAAAGCACAACTTTAAAGTTTACTAACAGTGCACAGAACACACTTATTTCTGGAAGAGTCAAATTACTAATAGACAATGCATACCACAGAACAATGTTGTGCCTTTTCTTTCACAAATAACACATACAGTGGTGTGAAAAACAATTTGCCCCCTTCCTGATTTCTTATTCTTTTGCATGTTTGTCACACTTAAATGTTTCTGCTCATCAAAAACCGTTAACTATTAGTCAAAGATAACATAATTGAACACAAAATGCAGTTTTTAAATGAAGGTTTACGTTATTAAGGGAGAAAAAAAACTCCAAATCTACATGGGCCTGTGTGAAAAAGTGATTGCCCCCCTTGTTAAAAATAACTAAGAACAAAAGTAATTGAAATCTATCAGTCTGGTAAAGGTTATAAAGCCATTTCCAAAGCTTTGGGACTCCAGCGAACCACAGTGAGAGCCATTATCCACAAATGGCAAAAACATGGAACAGTGGTGAACCTTCCCAGGAGTGGCCGGCCGACCAAAATTACCCCAAGAGCGCAGAGACAACTCATCCGAGAGGCCACAAAAGACCCCAGGACAACATCTAAAGAACTGCAGGCCTCACTTGCCTCAATTAAGGTCAGTGTTCACGACTCCACCATAAGAAAGAGACTGGGCAAAAACGGCCTGCATGGCAGATTTCCAAGGCGCAAACCACTTTCAAGCAAAAAGAACATTAAGGCTCGTCTCAATTTTTCTAAAAAACATCTCAATGATATGCCAAGACTTTTGGGAAAATACCTTTTTTACCGACGAGACAAAAGTTGAACTTTTTGGAAGGTGCACGTCCCGTTACATCTGGCGTAAAAGTAACACAGCATTTCAGAAAAAGAACATCATACCAACAGTAAAATATGGTGGTGGTAGTGTGATGGTCTGGGGTTGTTTTGCTGCTTCAGGACCTGGAAGGCTTGCTGTGATAGATGGAACCATGAATTCTACTGTCTACCAAAAAATCCTGAAGGATAATGTTCGTCAACTCAAGCTGAAGCGATCTTGGGTGCTGCAGCAGGACAATGACCCAAAACACACCAGCAAATCCACCTCTGAATGGCTGAAGAAAAACAAAATGAAGACTTTGGAGTGGCCTAGTCAAAGTCCTGACCTGAATCCTATTGAGATGTTGTGGCATGACCTTAAAAAGGCGGTTAATGCTAGAAAACCCTCAAATAAAGCTGAATTACAACAATTCTGCAAAGATGAGTGGGCCAAAATTCCTCCAGAGCGCTGTAAAAGACTCGTTGCAAGTTATCGCAAACGCTTGATTGCAGTTATTGCTGCTAAGGGTGGCCCAACAAGTTATTAGGTTCAGGGGGCAATTACTTTTTCACACAGGTTTGGATTTCTTTTCTCCCTAAATAATAAAAACCCTCATTTAAAAACTGCATTTTGTGTTTACTTGTGTTTATTTGTGTTATCTTTGAGTAATAGTTAAATGTGTTTGATGATCAGAAACATTTTGTATGACAAAGATGCAAAAGAATAAGAAATCAGGAAGGGGACAAATAGTTTTTCACACCACTGTATAGGCCCCTAGCAACATATATATGGCTCGAGAAAGGACCAAAACAAAATGTTGCTAGGTGTCATTATTTCCAGATTCCTTTTCATAAAAGCACAAATCTAACTGTTATTGTACAGTGTCTTCTTACTATATATTACATCCTCGTTTGCAGTAACTCTTTTTGTGCTGTGTGATCTTTTTATGCGTGGAATCTTCAGTTGCCAGGCCACCCACAACCTTGCACTAACCAATAACTATATAAATGATCACTGCCATATATTTTACAATAAGGGTATGTTATTATCCAGAATGCTCGTGACCTCTGGTTTTTTGCATAAGGAATCTTTCTGTAATTTCAGTCTTTAAGTCCTTAAGTCTAATAAAAATGAATGCAAACATTAATTAAACCCAAAAGAATTGTTTTACCTCTTGATTGATTATATCTTGGGTTCGAGTACAAGATACTGTTTTATTACTACAGAGATAATGTTTTTGGAGTCTATTGGAGATGACCTTACTGTAATTCAGATCTTTCTGGATAATAAGCTAGATAATGGATTCCATACATGTATGTGGCATGTAAAGGGTTGAAAGTCTCTTCTTTAAAGTAAACACTCTAAGACCCTCTAATGCTATTATTTGCCCTTTTCTGGACAAAGATTCCTTTTTGTGTATTGAAAATCAAATTGGACTGCATTTTTTAATAGGACATTATTGAAAAGTGAGTTTAATGAATTGGCACATACATCATGCCTATTGTTTTAATCACAACTAAATGTTTTTTTTCTTATTTTTTATGTTCAGCATAATCCCTAATCATTGAGCACATGCTGAACAGAGGGTATGCTACAGGTTAACTAAAAATGTAGGGTATAAATGTTGCACATTATAGTTTGTGCTTCTATATGAACCCAAGGCAACCGCAGCCCTTTAGCAGTAAAGATCTGTGCCTCCAAAGATGCCCCAGTAGCTCCCCACCTTCTTTTCTGCTGATTCACTGATTCACATGCTCAGTATCACAAGATACTGAATATATAGACTATTAATGTTACACTTTAAGACTGAGGCTGATTTGTAAATAATTATTGGTACCTGGCAGCTCAGAAACCAGCAAAATTAGCACCAGAATTTAATCATCAGGTTATATAACAGACATAATTCATTTTCTACTTGATGATTTGCAACAACTGTGTCGCAGACACTCATAACAGAATGCAAGATGGGAAATTCCTGCGACAACTGCTCTGCTTCATTAATACTGCAGAGATGCTTTAGGCTGGTTTTATAAGTTCAGTATATAAAATATGGCATTTGTTACATATTCACTTGGCGTTTAGTTGCCATTTTAAAAGCAGGGTTAGTGCAATTTTTGAGTGAGAATTTAACTACTGTGAAAAACAGAGGGGACTCGAAAATGGCATTATAACTATATAAACAGCTCTTTAGTGATGTCATCAGTTATAAACAGAGCTTAGTGATGTCATTTTGTTCATGTGACTCTATAAAACTTGTGTATTATAATAAATAAATAAATACCTGTTTTGCAAAATATGAGGATATTGGAAGTAACCTTAGAGTTCCATGACCTCTATAAAAGCACTCGGAACTAGGGGTAGGCAGAGTAGGCACATGCCTAGGGCAAAAAGCTGAGGGGGTGCCAGGCATGTACCTTACCTGTCTCTACCCCTAGTCCAGTCCCCTCTGTCCTTGGCGATTTGCATGTTCACGTGGAAGCACACGGTCATCAATTCACGCCTGTGCGCTTGTTGATCCACGTGAGCGCTGAGTAGCACATGCTCACTGGCGTTGATTCATGCATGCGCATTCCCAGTCAGCACTGCTACCGGCCAGGTTTCCTAGGGTGTCTGGCAAATCTGGTCCGGATCTGCACTCGGCCTTCAGCATTGTGCTTTTATGGTTATGGAATGCCTCAGTAACTTATAATAGCCTTATATTTTACAATAAGGGGTACTTCACTATATTATGAACTACTAACAATAATACAGCTCCCATATTGCAAACCAGCATGCAGCACTTTTCCCAAGATTAAAGGTTCATTTGGCAGCCATATGTAAGAGTAGCTGTATTCAATTATTTAACTTATTTAACATAATCTCACCCATGTTTACTTTATTTACTATACATGCTTACTACTGGTGGGCTATGCCTTAATCCTGTTGATTTAACATGCTACCTGGGGTTAACCTTTAACTTTTCCATTTCCTTCTCTAATTATAAAATTACCACTGTCCACAATTGCGACATTTCCACTTACCATATTGCCAAATCCATCCCATATTCTATTTAATACACTTATCCATGTATCCATGCTTTAGAAAATAGCAACCAGACTCCTATCTCAAATCCATTCAGTCTTAAAATCTGCATCTAGAACCCACTTCCTCACCTCCTAATCACCTAAGGCTGATGACACACAGGCACCCAAATCTGTCAAGCAAAGGAAAACTTTCAAATTCCTTCAGCTATCTTTTCAACCCTTAATAAATCTGCCCCCAAAGGGGCTGTTAAGTTTTGGGGGCAGATTTATTAAGGGTTGAAGTGAAAATTCGAATAAGATTCGAATTTTAAAAATTCTAATTTCAAAGTAATTTTGGGCTATTTCAACTATAGAATATCCCAAAATTAATTCGAATTGAAAAAATTTTAATTTTGGAAGTACTGTCTCTTTAAAATCCTTTGAATTCAACTAATCACCACCTTAAAGCTGCCGAATTGCTATTGTAGCCTATGGGGGACCTCCTGGAAGCTGTACTGAAAAATTTTCTAAGTCGTGGAAAATTGAAGCTTTTTTAAAAAAAATCGTTCCAATCAAACGATGCATTCGAACAATTCAAATGATTTTATTCAATAGAAATAGGTCCATTTTCGATCGAATATAGCCTTTAAAAAAAATTTGGTGGTCGAATTTCAGTTTTTTCACTTCAAAATTCGACCATTAGTGAATGTGCCCCTTAGTATGATATAGAGAGTGATAATAGTCTGAGATAATTTGCAATTGGTTTTAATTTTTTTTATTTGTGGTTTTTCAGTTATTTAGCTTTTTATTCAGCAGCTCTCCAGTTTTCAATTTCAGCAATCTGGTTGCTAGGGTCCAAAAGTATTAGGTGACATTTCTGCAGAAATACTGAAAGGGTTTAACATCTTCCAAGCACCACTGTTTAGCTATTCATGAATGCCTTCCGTATAAGAGTAAAAATCATCATAAACAAATGTACAAATGGAACACTTTGGAAAATGACTAGAGTAAACATATTTCACTTTAAGTAGTACATGCAGAAAGGAAGGCTAAAAGGCTGGAAATGCTGGGGTTCAAAGGAAAATGCTGCTTTGTTAGAAATAGTGTTAGTGTCCCCAGTCTTCTCATTTCCTTCATGGCTGTCAGATAGATTTCTGAATGCGGTCAGTAAATGTTGCTACAGCCATTGTTAGCCTGAGCCAAGACAACTATTATCACTTTGCTGACGAAACCATTTCCTCTCATACATATAATAGTGTGATTTAATATTACAGTGGATGCTAAATTTACAAACCAAACATATTCCTTGAAAGAGAAGACACAGCGCAGCTAATTTGCACGTAGTAAGGACGCTTGCTCCTGGCAGCCACACAATGTCTGTGCTTAGGCCAGTGAGAAAGCCTCACAGAGTGTATTTCAGAGCGAGATGCTAAGCATACAGATTAGTTCATGTCTTTATGTTGGACGCTGTCATGACATTTGGCAGGGAAACAGAGCAAGAGTATAGGCGGTTATGTGGTTAAGCAAAATATGTGCTTAACACCTTAAAGGGAAAATATAACACATTTAAAAATCATGATTATACATAGAGAGAGCGAGTTGTAGGATACATTATCCAGAAACCTGTTATCCAGAAAACTTTGACTTATAGGAAGGCACTATTTTATTAAAAATTTTTAATTTATTTCCCTATAATAATAATAATAATGATAATAAAAAAAAACTTCCTTGTACTTGATTCCAATTAATATATAATTAATCCTTACTTAAGGTATGGCGGTCTGAATTGCAGAAAGAAACCCACCTAGAAAACCCCAGGTCCTAAGCATGCTGGATAATGGGTCCCATACCTGTATTTGTACATATGACAAAAGAGGCATTATCCTTAAGGTGGCCTTACAGGTATAGATCCGCTATTGGCAATTTCACCAAATGAGCAGATGTCTCCCCGATATGTCCACATTGAGGTGGGCAATATCTGGGCTGATACGATTGTGGGCTCTAGGGCCCAATGATCAGATAATGGAGATTATAATGCAACCAATTACGGTGGTTGGATCCCGGGACCACATCAACCAACAGATGTGACCACAATCCAAAGGGATTTTTAACCCTGCCCGATCGACATCTGGCCAACTTTAGGCCAGATATCGATCAGGGAAGCTCGTCGGAGGGCCCCACACATGGGTCAATAAGCTGCCAACTTTCTGCATCATTTATGGCCAGATTTACAGCTCAACAGAACATAAGCATAGCGCATATCTGTGACTAATATGTGGTGCTTGTATCTACTGAGTCGATCAACATGGCAATTCCTATCAGAGCTGGGTCACACCCGCCAGGCACCATAGGCAACCTGGTCGGCCACGCGTGTGCATGTGCGGTGTGACGCCAACACGCATGTGCAGAATCGACCAGAAGAGGACAGGGAGAGCAGACTGTACATCGGGTAAGCAACAGAGCAGGTACCTGGCACCCCCCCTCCCCAGCTTTGCGCCCTAGGCACGTGCCTACTCTGCCTACCCCTTGGTCCGGCACTGATTCCTATTGATATATATCAGTCAATAAGTGCAGAGAAAGGATGTTCTCAGAATATATTTAAGGGAATCATTAAGTGGGCTTGTGCCAAAACTTCAAGCTGGAGGTAATTGTGGGTACCAGAAATCACACAGCCCCCTCTCTTACACTACACTTTGGGTGCAAATGCGTCAGATACGTCAAAACACACCTGCAATTGTGTTTGTTTTCATGCACCTGGCACCTTTGAGGCAAATGCTTACAGTGCAGATGACTGAATCTACTGTATTTTTAAAGTAAAAAATTACCCTGTGTATTCATAGTAATTTACATATATATATTTTACAAATTAAATAAATCAGTATGTATGTGTACTTCTATTTCTATAATCACTGTACAGTAGAATATTTTCCAGTAAGTTGCCCATGTAGCTGTATTCACCAGCACATGAGTGGGTGAAATGAAGTTTGATCTGACCACATGATCTCTCCCCTTGCTAGATAATGACAGAGTTAAGTATATGTAATATAGAACCATTTCTAGGGGCAGATTAACTAAGCGCCAAAGTGAAATCAAGGGAATTTTCTAAGTTAAAAAATGGATACTTAGACCATCGAATAGGTTTCTACGACTTTGACTCAAAGTAAAATCGTTCAAATATTCAACCATTCGATAATCGAAGTACTATCTCTTTAAAAAAACTTCGACTTCAATACTTCTTTTTATTAGTAGAAAAATCAAACTATTTTACTTTGACCACAGGATAGCCAAATTTGCTGAAAAAAACTTTGAATATCGAGTATTTCAATTCGATGGTCGAATTTCTAAGTATTTTCCACTTCAAATTCGACCCTTGATAAATCAGCCCCCTAGTGTTTGTAGTTTACTCTTTATTACATGAGCTAATACAATTATCACCAAGTAAAAATACTTTACTAGGGGTTACTTGTCTAGTTTTAACCGGATTAGCCCTGTTTTTGTATAGACTGTTCAGGTCAAAACTTCCTACCAGTTGTGTTAAGAAAGCAGCACTCTCCTTGAACGAAGTACCAAGTTAGCCAATCAATGCCCACAATGCATCACTGCCCCTCCGACTTCACTCACCCCCTGCCCAGACTACCGAACATAGAAAGGTGACAACCATAGGGGCTACCATGTTTGAAAGATGTGGTTTGGTTTTCTTTTTAGTGTATACATAAACCCAATACAGCCCAGAAAAAGTAGAAAATGTTTTGGTTACTGTATAAGCAATATTTTTTTTTTTATATTTTTTTTGCTGATTCCTATTTGTGTGTAGCCACCTAAAGATTATTTATCCTATTATGTCTCTACATGTACAGTTACATCTACTCATATATACTCATATATATTGATATATCTCGGCAGATCATTTTGAACATACAAAACTTTAAAATGAAACTGAGACTAACTGAACTAATTCACAGCATTAGTTTTATGAAGAATTTCTTTAGACCATGAGCTTAGACCTGGCCCTGGTAACAACTACTGTAAGGCAGCTTTAATAGAGTTTTGATTCATTTTGCTTTTAAGGAAGTACAAAATGTAAAGAAATGGAAAATTGAATTTGAACTGGATAAACCATACCCTTGGAATTTGGAAAGAAGACAAAAATGCTGTGGTTCGGAAAAAGCTTTTGAAAAACCGCGCTCTAATGATTGTGTGATGTGCATAAATTGCCAATATGAACAGCTACTGTCTAAGTTTCACTTCATGTAAACTATAAACCCTTTTGTAATGAACTTACTCACTGTCTGCAGAAAATCAACAGTAACATGCACAGAGATTTAATATGCAATAGATAATCAGCCAGGTTAGATGGGCAACTTTATTACATTTCATATTGCTTATTATTAAAAAAAATCAGACTATAAATGAAAAATAATTGTTGGTGTAAATATTATTAAGCTTTACTAGGTATGTTGTCTGTTTTCGTCTTATTTCAGTATTTTATAAATCATTTTTGAAAACCGTTTGATGAAAATGTTGAAGAATGGAAGTATCCGTTGTTTTCATTGGGTTTGTGTCTTTGTCAAAATGAGAGAATGAAAACATGGATATTTTTTCTACTCCTTATTTTGTTCTATACTGACAGGGTCTGACTAAGCCGGTGGGGCACCCCAGTCCAGCATTTTGTACTGAAAACTATTTCTCTTTGGATCAAAGGCAACAAACACACATGTTTTAGTTCTTTATAAACAAACTCCAGCAGCTTGCAGTTGGCGACTGTGTAGAGATTTGTGTTGGATTTTATTTTTGCCTTTACGTCCCCTTTACTGTTTCCAACTCCAGCTGCAGGGACAAATATCATGGAGCCAGATTTAAACAGATAAAATGTGATTCTATTTGAAGGATCATTTTCCTGCAGCCACTGGTTCTACAGAGTTGGAGAAAGTTTGTATTAAACAATACAAAAACTATAAAATCCACATTAGATTACATGACAACACAGGACCCAGTGCAGTCTGTATATTCTGATTATTAATCAGTCTTGCTGTATCGGCTTCTGGCAGATATTATTTGACTTGTGCTGTTTTGATCATTTATGATGATCCCAGCCCAGCCCAGATCACACTGAGCATGTGCACAGTCTTGGTCTTGCAAAGATGTATAACAAAGTTACAAGATGACAGCCCCCTGTGCCCAACTTAGAAAGCATAAGTCATTTGTTTGATTAGGCTTGTGGTGCAGTAAGTTCATGGTTATGTTTAGTATACAAAATACAGCATTTCTAGTCTTATTCTATTTTAGACTTTCCTTGTCCTTTAAACAGGCCATACATTGGAAGATCTATTTGTTTGTTTACTAAAGTGCTGACATGAACGTTTGTCATCCTGTGCAGGAGAGGGGGATTGCATTCATGACCAAACATTGTTCTTTAATAACAGATTTATTTAGCTAGTCTGATATTAGTTGGGTAGGTTTTGGCTCCCTACAATGAGCAGTAAGTTGCTGACTTTGTCAAAGGTTTCTGAGTAAGCAAGCAATATCAGCCCTTGCATGGTCAGCATTTGTTTATGATTCTAAAAACAGCTTCCAGTATACTAGATAACAAGGTTACATACAATGTCAGATGTGTATATTTTGCAAAGTTAAAAACAAACACTGTTAAAAATATATACAATTGTTTAAGTACAGCCCCAGGCAACGAAATGGCCGTCAAGACCCAAGATATGCTCATTGCTTAAGGGTTCAAAATGTAATGCTAACCTACAAAATGAGACTGAGTTCTGAACTTCTGGATAAACCTTTATTTTCATACCAAGAGATTTTGATTAAGAGACTGATGAACAATCATAGGTGCTATAATGCATTGATGTGTATTTACCCATAGCAATCAATAAATCATTTATTTTGATCAACCTACTAGGTTAGTAAATGAAAGCACAGATCTGACTGGATGCTTTGAATATCTACAAATTTACACTTTGGGAACCATCTTTGTAAATTAGTTTGATTTTAAAAAGGCCATACATTTACTATTCACAACTCACTTGGATATTTAAAACTAAAAAAATTACTATATAGTAGACTGTAATTTTGAAATCTCAGTGTTCTCCTGGTGGACCCCTTAGACATGGCCCTAATTTTGCTCACCACCAGCTTGAGAAATGCAGAATACTATCTCTAGGTCAAGGCAACTTTGCACAGTGCCATTGGTTTGTAGCTGCCTCCTTCTTCTTGAAAACCAGCAATTACGAAACAACATGCAACCGGCTGTAGAAGTTCCTTGACTGTATTTTTTTCCTGGACAGATGTTTTCTCTACAAAACCCTAATCTAGAGTGACATTGTGCATGTGTAAATCAAGAGTTTATTTCTACAGCATTTGTGCAATAGGAGATACCCTAAACCCTTGGCTTGTTAATGAAAATTGCACCATTTATCCTCTTTTGATGTCTATAGGACCTCATGTTTCTTGTTTCCTATTACGTTAGTTAGTCTGCAATTAAATGCTCATCTGTTGGTGGTAGATCATATTACCATGGAGCACTAAGTGAAATGCCTCTGCCTGAGAATATACAGACATTTGCCAATCATTAGGCCTAAATAACAGAACGAGTGATAATTTGTGACTTCTGTAGAATCATAGAAACTGCACATTTAACTATCATTCAATATATTCTGGCCTTTTGGCATAAAAGAAAACTTCGTTTACTTGTGTATCAATTGTTTTTCTTTATGTGTAATGGTATTCACAATAAATTCTATACTGTTTTTACAATAAATCACCCAGTTGCTGGGCATTGATCCCAATGGTGATGCTAATTATGATCAATTGTATTCAATAGAGCACTGAACCTACCTCTGTACACAGTGGTTTCCACTGAAAGCCTGTCTGTTAAAAGTCACCTAAATACATTATTATGGGTTAACATTACTACTGGAGTCTTTCTTGTTAAAGGTACCCCCTACTTTAATCTAAGAAAAACAATCATGCTACCCAAAGGTAATTATAGGAACTTCCAACAGTTCATGTGGGCTTCATAGAACAACTTCTTCTTTCAAATTCTGGAAATTGCCGGATCAGGTCATGTCACCTCCCACCATCATACCAAGCGTGAATAGCTGCACATGAGTTAAGCAGTGTCTTCCAATGTCTTGTGTTTCTTCACCAAAATCTGCTGAGTGTGTTCATACATTCATACAAGTCTGCTCTCTGGGTTTGGACTATTTTTTGGGGCTTCATACATGGCAGTTCCACCTTTGAAGGAGATATTTTTAAAAAGCATTTTGCTGGAATGAAGTGTGTATGAATTTATCCCTCACTGATTATTTTTACTCATTTATTTATGTTGTATTTATTCACTGTTTTAAATTTTTTATGAATTAGTAGACTGGCCAGTCACTGATCATTTAGGTCATTGATTATATTGAATTAAAGAATAAAAATTTTAATTCCACTTTCTGTGTTTTTGATTTTGATTACGTTTTTTGGAATTTTGTGTTGGCTTGAACCACCAACACATGGAAATTGAAGTTACAATACTAAGAAGTGGTACAATTGATTAATTTATTGTTCATGTTCATGCCTGAACCAACACTAGGGTAGAAGACTTGGATATTGGACGGTTCATCGATTGAGCGGATTGTAAAATTTTGATTAGGTGTTTTTGAAGGCATCTAAACATCAGCCATTGTTATTGCTCAATTGTCAGATACAGGTAGAATTCTATTGTTTCTACCTGTTTATCTGACAGCAATACAGCTGTGTATTGAAAAAACAAATATCTTTAAAGGGGTGGTTCACCTTCAAGTTAACTTTTAGTATATTGCAGAAGGGCCAATTCTAAGAAACTTTTCAATTGGTTTTCATTATTTATTTTTCATAGTTTTTTAATGATTTGCAATTTTCTTCTGTTTCTTTGCAGCTTTCAAATGGGGGTCACTGACACCATCTAAAAACAAATGCTCTGTATTGTATTGTTATTGACACTTTTTATTACTTATCATTCTATTCAGTCCATCTCCTATTCATATTCCAGTCTCTTATTCAAATCAATGCAGGGTTGCTAGAGTAATTTGTACCCTAGAAACCAAATTGCTGACACTGCAAACTAGAGAGCTGCTGAATAAAAAGCTAAATAACTATAAAACCACATGCAATAAAAAATGAAAACCAATTGCAAATTGTCTCAGAATATCACTCTACATTATACTAAAAGTTAATTTAAAGGTGGTAAACCCCTTTAAATATCTTTTGCAGGAAAGATCATAATTGTAGGGTGTATGGCCACCTTTATTGCAATGCCTGTGTGAATACCACTAGCTAGCACAAGACAAAGGTATTTTACACACTAATAAACATGCAAATGGATTACATTTTTTGTGCTAAAAAACTGCTCAATGCTCTTGTGTGTTAGTTTATGGATATCTAATTGCACATTCGTAAACACATGGCAGAACCCCAGCCTAATACAGTTTCCAATCTGATTTCTCACAGCACAAATGTTTGTACAAAGACTTTACAAGATCTATAATCATTAAAGAATAGACATGTTTGAAACATTTGCTTTTTAAACTTTAAACCTAATTGCTTTCCATTAGGCCTACATTTAATAGACAACATAATTTCCTCTTTAGGACTTTGCTTTCTCATTCAACTCTGAAAACAACCAGAGTTTCTTAGTGAAAGTGTTATGAGCTTTCTTTAAGTTTTAAATTAGGCTTTGTTTTTCTTCGTACAGACCTTACCTTGGATTGCTGAATAGTGCAACTGGTTTTGGAAAATGGTCCAAATATGGTGTGTGTGTGTGTGTGTGAAAAGACACCTCATTTAGAGAAAGTCAATCTAAGTGGTATTTAGGTACAATTGTGCAACAGGATCAGTGGCATATGTTTCCCATCAGGGGTGCTTTAAATGCTTTAAATGAACTCAAATGAATATATATATATTTCTGAAATGATATCAAACGTATGATGTCTGTTCAGGTATGGGACCTGTTTTTCAGAATGTTTGGGACCTGTGTTCTTCCAGATAACAGATGTTGCCGTAATTTCGATATTCAAACAAGCAAATCATGAAAACATTAAATACACCCAATAGGCTGGTTTTGCTTCCAATAAGGACGAATTACATCTTAGTTACATCTTAGTTTGGAACAAGTACAAGTTACTGTTTTATTGTTACAGAGAAAAGGGATATAATTTGTAAAACATTTAGATTATTTGGGAGTCTATGGAGACGGCCATTCCATAATTTGGAGCTTCCTGTATAACAGGTTTCCAGATAATTGATCCCATACCTATTTAAAAGAATGGTCATGAACACAGAACAGACCTTTTATTTGTTTATTGATTTGTATAGGTACCAATTGTATACATATGTGTTTTATCAACAGCATTATATGCAAGGCTGAATACTTGGCACCAAGAATCCCTGGGTTGAAGAGCTTATACACTGGTTGCTGAAGGTAGCAGCTTTGTTGTTGAAACTTAAAATACAAAACATGTCTCTGCTTTGCTCATATACTGTAATTAAAAATTAAAAATATAACAAAAAAAAAACAACAAGCATCTCTGTAATCAATTCACTACAGGAGGTAAAAACTAATTGCTTTCTAGTTCAGAGATCTCAGATGAAGTATTATTATTAACAACTACTTATATGCATCAGCATATTTAGAAGCACTGTCCAACAGAGGGGTGTATACACTGAGCATACAAAAATACAACTGATAACCAATAAAACCAATAGAGCTCAAGAGAGCATATTATCTTGTATAAAATATAAACTATGAGGACCCGTGGCCTGTACTAAATTTCTAGTATATATGCCATGTATGCCCTGATATTCTGCCCAGTTGTATTGTAAATCCCTGCTATACCTTACTGCACAGGTAAAACTGTGGGCTAAGAAGTAATTGAGTGAGCATTATTTCCCAAACATTCAACAATGCTCTAAGACAAGCGTCTGAAGCTGCGCTCCCCTGCGTTCCGGTTTTATGTGTTCAGCCGCAGGGGAGCGCAGGAGCAAAGCTTTCGTTTTTTTATAATGGGGCTGTACTCACACAGGCCCATGTAGGTGCCAAACACAGGTTGAGACGAAACATGCGTGAGTACAGCCCCATTGAAAAAATTGAAAACGTCTGCTCCTGCACTCCCCTGCGGCTGAACGCATAAAACCAGAATGCAGGGGAGCGCAGCTTCAGATGCTCGTCTGTAAGAGCCCTTAATGGGGTTACTAATGCTTTTGACAAAGAAGCGGAAGTGGATGCAAAACCAGCTTGTTGGGTTTATTTAATTATTTTCTAGTAGACGTAAGCTATGAAGATCCATATTACGAAAAGATCCCTAATCCAGAAAACCCCAGGTCCTGAGCATTCTGGATAACAGATCCCATACCTGTATTTATTTTTACCTTTCTGTGCTCTGCAGTAGACAACACACACCAGAGGGGATTGGGGCAGGTGGTTTATTAAAGCTAAATGCTAATAAAAGTCAAGCAAATCATAGTAGTTACTGTAACAGCCCCCATCTATAAGTATGAGTTGTATGTAAGTCTGGTGTATGTAACGTGAGGACTCCCTGTATTGTGGAATGGAAATTTCATTTAGAATTGTTTTTGTAAATATATTTAACTCAGGATATAAACAACATTCAGTTTTGTCTTTCCGTGTGTCTAACATTAGTTCATAGTACAGGTAAATTATGTTTTATCCTGAAATCCTTTATCTAGAAAGCTTCAAATTACAGAAAGGCTCCCTTCCATGTCATTTTATCCAAATAATCCAAATCTTTTACATTTATTTCCATTTTCTCCATAATAATAAAACAGTACATTGTACTTGATCCAAATTAAGATGTAATTAATCCTTATTGACAGCAAAACCAGTCTACTGTGTTTCTTTAATGTTTACATGATTTTCTAGTTGATTTAAGGTATGAGGATCCAAATTACACAAATATCCATTATTCAGAAAACCCCAGGTCCCAAGCATTCTGTATAACAGGTCCATTTTGTGTATATATGTATGTGAACCTATGTATGTGAGAATTAGTAGAGTATAACAGTGCTTTATTAGCAGGCTCATGCAGCCATTACACAACAGTAACCGTAACTCTAATGCTCTAAACAGTATAGTAAGTTTGCACAGTAAAAGTCTTGAGCACAGTGACATCTGACATCAGGAGTAGGAAAATGTCCTTCATCAAATGAAGCTTCTCCAAAGTCATATCTAGCAGGAGCAAGATGACTTTCATTCCATATGCATCCATCCAACAGTTCATATGTGTATGGTCCTCATTGTGTATGGGCATCTCAAGTAGAGTAGTAAATTTAGATTGTCCTTGTTTCAGTAGTCCTGGTTTCTTAATTCTGACTGAAGATCCAGGCTGAAAGTGCACTTCTCTTGCACCACATTTTCTGTCAGTATAAGCCTTGCATTTGACTTTGTAGGAACAGTATTTGGTGGAAGTTTCATGTCTGCAACATGTAATTTACAGCGCATCTGTCTGCCATGTAATAATTCAACTGGAGATGTTTGGGTTGTTGCATGGCACATTGCTCTGTAGTTATGTAGGAACTGGGTTGTAAATACTTTCTAAGATTTCCCAGTAAGGTTTGCTGTCTGTAGTGCTTCTTTCAGACTTATGTTGAATCACTCAATTTCTCCATTTGCTTGTGGGTAATACACTGAAGATTTTCTATGCACAATATTCCTCTCTCTCAGAAAGATTTCAAATCCAGTTGAGACAGACTGTGGTCCGTTATCTGATATTAACTCCTTTGGATTTCCTTCTCTGCTGAAGACTGTAGACAGAAATGTTATTACTGTAGCTGATGTTATATGAGAAACAAATGCAATTTCTGGCCATTTACTGTAATAGTCTATCAAGGTTATAGCAAATCTGCAGTCTATAGGAGCATCTGCAAAATGACCCACAATATCAATAGCAAGTTTTTCCCATGCTGAATCAATGAATGGTACTGGCTGAAGTGGTGGTGTATGTGTGATAGCTGTTTTGTCATGATTCTGACAAGTAACACAAGAATGAATGGAAATTACCAGATTGGCATCCATTGTTGGCCAACAGTGTAGTTCTTGTAGTTTTTGTTTTGTACGGACAATTCCTTGATGACTCTCATGTGCAAGTTGTATGAGCTTTTCTCTCAAGGTCTCTGGTACCAGTAACCGGTGAGCTCCACAGACAACATAGTCATCTACTAAGGACAGTTCATGTCTAATCCTGTAGTAAGGTTGAAGATCAGGACATAGCATTTGGCCATTTGCTTTGTAAGATGTCCCTTAGTTTTACTTGGATTGGACATGTGAGGCAAGCTTGCTTAAAATCAGCAGCTGTAAATGTAGATGATAGTAAATCAGTCAGTGCTACAACATCTATATCCTCATCCAGTGTACCAGAAGCTGCAGGTAAAGGTAAACGTGACAAAAAATCAGTAGTAACATTTTTCAAACCTGGTTTGTATTGCATTTTGTAGTTGAAATTCAGTAGCCCTGCTGACCATCTAGCTATACGCATTCCAGCTCTTCCTAGTACCTTTGTTGTAAGCAGTGTAGTTAAAGGGCTGTGATCCATACATAAGGTAAATTCTCTACCCCATAGGTAGGTTCTCCATTTGTCTGTTGCCCAAACACATCAGACAATTGACTGTTTTACTATTTCAAAGCTATATTGAGCAGACTGTGACCAAACCAGACTTGAAGTTCCACGTAGTAGGACTCTAAGTGGCTCCACAACTGAAGCATAGTTGGGAATAAACTTAGAATACCATGAAGTAAGACCTAAGAAAGCTGGTTAAGTCTGGAAATCAGATGGAGTAGGTGCTTGTGTAACAGCGATGACATGGTCAGGGTCAGGCAGTAATCCATTTTGTGAAATTATATGACCCAGAAATGACAGCTGAGTTTGTCTGAAGTGGCATTTGGAAAGATTCAGTTTCAGTCCTGTAGAATCAATGCATTTCAGGACCTTCTCTAGGTTCTTATCATGAAGATCCATAGTTGGAGTGTAGACAATGATATCATCCAATTAGCATTGTACACCAGGTATGTCATAGAGTTCAGAAGACATCAGTCTTTCAAAACAACTCGGTGCTGAAGCCAGTCTATAAGGTACACACTTGAACCGAAACAAACTATCATGGGTGATAAATGCAGTGAGGTCTCTGCTTTCCTCATGCAGTAATACATAATGATAAGCAATCTGAAGATCCAGGGTGGAAAAGAATTTTGCTCCTCGGAGTTCTTAAAATATTTCTTCTATGTGTGGTAAGGGATGATTATCCATAAAAACTGGTTTATTAGGTTCATGGAGACCAATGCACAATCAAATACCTCTTCATTGTTACAACAATTGGTGAAACCCATTTGGAGGATTCTGATTTTTCAATCACATCTTGCTCTACCAGTTTCTTTAGTTCCTGTGAGACAGTCTCCCTTATAGAGTAGGGCAATCTCCTCAGTTTCTGGCGTACCGGTTTTAAATCTGGTCTCAACTTAACTTTCTGCACAAAGTTCTTTGCACAGCCCAGTGAATTGTTGCTTTGTGGTGAAATTTTAGACACAGGCTGTGTGGCAGGCACTGGTGCTGTAGTAATGAGACCATCAACTAATTGTAGGTTTAATGCAGCAAAGAGATCCCTTCCAAGTATAGCAGTATCCTTAGTCCCTATGTAAAAGTCCCATTTTGCAGTATTTGATTCAAATTGTACAGTTACTGGCAAGCAACCAGGTATTGGATCCTTTAAGTAACTGACCAAACTCAGGGCAGGTGCAACAAGCGTATTTCAAGAAAATATCCTTTGGTAGTATAGAAACAGCTGCATCTGTATCAAGCATCACGTTAATGGAGTGTCCACTGTCAGCAGAAGCAGTATTGATATTGACAGTGCATATAAACTTGTCTGGAATAAATGCAACCACTTTATTCACACTTAATAGTGTAGCATTTGTAGTAGTGACTTCATGAACATGTTTAGCAGAACTACGGCAAGTTTTAGCAAAGTGTCCTACCATTCTGCATTTGTGACACTGTACCACTTTTGCAGGACATAGCATAATTTGCAATGTGTTGTGTTGAACCACAGCAAAAGCAGTATTTTTATTTGTATTTGCTGCATGGTTTTGCACTAAATCCCTTTCCTTAGCACTTTGTTTTGCCTGTGACTGTGCATTATTAGGCCACAGTGCTGCAGTCACAATCTGTACATTCCCAGCATTTCCTTGACTGAGAGTTTAAGCTTCTGCCACAGCTGTTTCAATTTAGCTGGCAACTGTAATAGCCTTTGCAAGGGTTAAATCCTACAATAGGAGCAGTCTCTCTCTAATGTGATGTGAGTTTGTTTTTTCTGCTATTTGGCCTCTTAGCATTTCATCTGTTTTTATCCCAAACTCACAGGTAACAACCAGCTCTCTTAAAGCTGCTACAAAATGTTCTGTGGATTCACCATTATGCTGTCCAAGTTGGCGGAATTTATATCTTTCAGCAACCACATTTACTCTTGGCAAGAAACAGTTCTTTATAGCAGTAAGAGCAAGTCTCATCAGTAATGTATAGCATATACACTGTCCCTCTGCTCCCAGGCAGTGAATAAGTAAAGCACGCTTTCTAGCAGCAGAAATCTCCCCTTGGTCAGCAGCAATAATGTAATTATCAAACATACGTATTAGGGTTGCCACCTTTCCCTGTGGCTCAAGCCGGACAGGGGGGTGGTCCCATGACATCACGGGGCGGTCCCGTGACGTCAGTGGGTGGTCCCGTGACGTCACGGGGCGGATCTATGATGCCGCGATCGCAGATTGGCCGATCGCGGCGTCAATCAAGCTAATCCCGCCCGGTTTTCCTTATATGGAAAACCGGGCAGGAAGCATTGAACCGGGCAGCCCTTCAAAATACCGGGCTGTCCGGTTCAAAACCGGACAGGTGGCAACCCTAATATGTATCCAAGCAGTAAAAGGTACGGTAGGCTCACCAGGGTTTGTAAGAAAAGGTGCAGGCTGCTGCAGAGGTAGAAGAGACACCCTCTTCGCCAATCTGTTGTGTTTTGATAGCAGAGAATTTTTACAGTATAACAGTGCTTTATTAGCAGGCTTATGTAGCCTAAACTCTAATGCTCTAAACAGTATAGTAAGTATGCACAGTGTAAGTCTTGAGCACAGTGACATCTACAGGCCATTTATATAAACACCACAATACTGTTGAACTACTGTCCTTCTGTAAGGTAGAGTATATGCTATGTGTGATAGATACATATATATATATATATATATATATATATATATATATATAAATTTTTATTTTTTTTATTCATGTCTGCATTCAGTTTTAAACAGCTGTCATTTTATGTACAGAAGACAATAGTCACTTCTGTCCTACAAAACTGTAACCAGACTGGGAAAAATATAGATAAATCTTGAAGCAATCTCCTAATCCATTACTATTTCCTTCTGCTTATGGCTCAATTCTATTTGAAATGCATGCACTGATGAACATCAACTTGTTTACCATCCGCAAAATAAAACCTGCTTCATTTACTTGCACATGCATAGTTAAGCTAAGACTTCTTATACCCAGCATAGGAAATAAGGCAATTACATGGTTGTATCGCCTGCTTGGAGTTTTACCATTTCATTTTCATAGACCATTTCTAAGGCTAAAGATGTAATTTGCTCTTGGTGCATTGAGTAGGATATTAAGCACCGCCTAATGTTTGTTATTGCTTGTTTTACATCTTAAGCATTTTAATTAAAAGTATAATTCAGTCATAATTAGGAATTCAAGAAATTAGAGCTCCTGTGAGCATAGCTGTAAACAGTAGTGGTGCTAGTACGGCATTCTAATATGTGCTTTTCCATTTAAAGGAGAACTGAAACTTAACTAAAGCAGTAAAAATCTGTGTCTCCAAAGTTGTCCCACAATCTCCCCATCTTCTTTTCTGCTGATTCACCAATTCAGTGCTGCTGTCACTTACTGAGTTTAGGGACCCACTCACAAAATACAGTACACATAGAATAGAAATGTCACAATATAAGACTGGTTAGTATACAGTATGTATGTATGTATATTTTTATTTGTATAGCGCTTCTTGAGGGCAAAGCACTACTACATGGCAGCTCATATAAGAGTGCAATTAGCATCAGAATTTAATAATTAGCCCTGTAGCATCAGTAGCCATCAGTCCCTTGGCATCCACAGAACTTTAGTACTCAACCCATTTAAACCAAAGGCATGTCCTTTCATATTGTTTTAGTTTAAATTGGGATTAACATTGGACAAACCTATTTCAGAGCAGTAACACATAAAAATCAATGAGCAATTAACTCTGATCATTCTGCTGCAGGTAGAACTGACTGGTTGCTGGGGTTTACTGCAATCGCCCTATTTTAGTTAATGAGCCCGAGTGTCTGCAACTTCGTACCTTATACCTTCATAGCTTATTAATTAATTAAAAAAAAACTTGATTTAACCGGATCGTGGAAAAACTCAATAAATTCTAGCGAAAACCCAAATTGCTCTAATTTTTCGGGCTTTTTCCTAAATTGCTTGAATTTTTTTTTGTCCGAAAACTCCCAATAAGTTGGATTTTCTTGCTAAACCTGGCGCAGACCACAAAACTAATACAGGACCCTGACAGGTCTGAGATGGATGATTTTTGGATTTGGGCTTTTTGCAACATCGGGGAATAATTAATTTAAAAAAAAATGTTTTATATTTCCTGTTATTAGGCTCATTTTTATTTTGGGGTTGACTTGCTCTTTAAAGGGGTGATTTCTTATTTATCTATTTATTTTTATAGTTTTTGAAATATTTTCCATCTTTTTCTGACTCTTTCCAGCTTTCCACCTAAAAAACAAATGCTCTGTAAGGTTATGTTTATTGTTATTGCTACTTTTCATTATTCATCTTTCTATTCAGTCCCCCTCCTATTCATATTGCAGTCTCCTTTTTAAATAAATGTTTACTATGATAAATTGGACCCTAGCAACCTGATTAAAATAAAATTGCAAACTGGAGAGCTTTAGCTTTTATAAAAACCACAAATAATAAAAAACAAATGCAAATTGTCTTAGAATATCAATCTCTACATCATTTTACAAGTTAATATATATGAACAAACCATTTAAAATGGAAGCTTTTACCAAAATCAGGTTTTGATAGTTTTGTGTTTTATAAAAGTGCAATTTACTTAAATATATCCTATAAAGAGTTTTGGTTCTCATCGCTGTTCTGTTGCCTCAAAGCAACTCTGATTTAAAACTTGTGCTTGCTCTCCTGTAAGCAGTACTAATTGTTACTTACTGGCCAAATATTCTCCAGAGTTAACAGTTATTTACTTGCTGAGATTCTTTATATGTGACTCACTTTTCTTGTGACACACAGAGACTTAGGGGAAGTTCCAGTGGTATGCAGCAAAACTATGCTAACAACCTACTCATGCAGGTTTCTTCAGCAGTACTACAAATACTTTTATTATAATTCTTTTACATAGCTTTTTCTCTATCCCATTGAAGTCACAAGGAGTCATTTATTAATGCCCCAGACACAAGTGCAGTAGTGCTAAATACAAGCTCGTTTAAAAAGCAGGTGTATACGGGTCATTTCTACACTCTCTACCTCCCTGTCCTGAGCTGCAGACTGGTGGACACAAGGTTGTCCTTACTGCTTGCCATAGGGCGGACAGTAATTACAGGCTCCTATGCATCTAGGGGACAAGAGCAGGCCGGAATAACACACAAACATGGCCCTGCACTTTGTAAGTAAGTTTTGAAAGCTGGTTTTGGCACCCCCCAGTAGCAGAGACACAGGTGAAGATTCGGGGAGATTTAATCTCCTCTTCTTCGGCCGACTAATCTCCCTGAAAAGCCTTCCTGCCGGCTAGAATCTAAATTGCCAGTGGGATGGCACTTGGAGCACTTCCTTTTCCGCACTCACCCGAAGTTGCCTCGTGGGTGACATCGGAAAATGAAGAGAGGATTTTAGAGCGTTGCTTTTAATAATACGATTTAAGACAAAGATGTTTTCAGCAGAAGGTCTTTTCCTAACACTACTTGTCTGTTTTGGATGTTTTTTTCTCCTACTGCTAGTAAGTAGTGAAGGGTAACCCCACCTCTCCTAGACTGAGAAAAACTGCACATATGTATGTCTGTCTCTCCAGGTATGGTAGTGTTTACTGGTTCATATTAATGTAAGTGGTCCAAAGAACAGGACAATGAACCACTTCTGGGAAGAGTATCATTATTAGTAACATCTCTTCTGCAGCGCAATGGAGGATGGTTGGTGAGTGACCTGTTGGCATTCCAACATTGCTCAAAGTTTATCAAGACACTGGACTCACTAATTCTCAGCAGTAACCAATTGCATGGTCCATTTATAATTCTGAAAAGGTAGTGCTAATTCTAGTGAGCAATCCTCAGGGCCTTTTTTTAACACTACTCACTGTCTGTTTTGGATGTTTTGTTTTCTCCTCCTACTAGTAGGAATCAAAACCACTTCTGGGAAGATTATCATTATGAGTAATGTCTCTTCTGCAGTGCTATGGAGCATGGTTGGTGAGTGACTTGTTGGCATTCCAACATTGCTAATAGTTTATCAAGACTGACACTGGTCTCACCAATTCTCAGCAGGTACCAATTGCATCCTAAAAAGGTAGTGCTAATCCTGGCGAGGAATCCTCAGGGGCCTATACCGTCAGCTTTAGGAAGACAGGTCTCAGGTGCCTATATGATAAATACATTTTTTTTAAATCTGGTGGAAGAACTTGGGGATTGAGGGTACCTGACCCATCTTAGCACATTGTGGGAAAAGCATCATCATGTTCTTGCGCCACTTACATGGAGCAGAGGTGTGGGTGCATTTGCCTTCTATGATTCAGCTACATCATGTCATCCATTTAGATTTAATCATGTGCTGGGGGGGGAATTTAACGTGGCAGAACCTAGTTTAGGTCTTGGTGCGGCACGTTTAGTGCACAATCTCTTTCACCACCTCCCGAGCTGAAATATTATCCTCAATCAGGATTTCCATCTGTTTGATTGTGAACCGGACAGTCTGGTTTTTACAAAGGTTGTTGTGTTTAAAATTGCCTGGCTTGGTTTAGAGTTCTAAAAATACTTTCACAGTTGCACTTGCACCTACAAATACTATTTGAGACAAATTAAACATTGTTGCTCTAAAATGTTCTAGTTTCAGTAGAAGCTATTTCTGGTGGTGGGTGGGAGGTAGCTCCATACTCCATGGGGCAGATTTACTAAGGGTCAAATTCGAGGGTTAAAAAACCCTTGAATTCGACCATGGGAATAGTTTGGGAATAGAAATTCTCCAAATTCAAATTTGGAGGATTTTTACCGGAATTCGATTGATCGAATGATCGAATATAAAAATTCGATTGATCGATAAAATCGTTTGAATTGATTGATTCGAACGATTTTAACCATTCAATCTAATTTTTTTATTTGATCAAAATTTTTGAAATCCAATTATAACCCCATCTATAAGGCATATGCACTGTAAGGCTACACATTTATTGTTATTTCTAATTTTTATCATTTGTGTTACTCATCTTTCTATCCAGACCCTGCCCTATTCCCAGTCCCTTATTTAAATCAGTGCATGGTTGCTAGGGTAATTTTCTACTGTGGAATGAGTCCCTAAAAATGGTGTTGTCCAGTTTTCCATCTACAGGTGCCTATTAAATGGGTCTTTTTCATACACCCCCTAACACTAGCTGAACTTTGCTTTGCACCTTGTCATTTTTAATTTTCCAGACTGTGTGTCATACAGTTCAGCAGGTCATTTCATCAGGTAGGCTATTGCACTTCAGTTGTGGAAAATATTATTTGCCTTGTGCTGATATCAATGTCCCTGACAATATTAGAGCAGTAATGAGTAATTTAGCAGTACAATTGTTATCAGGAAATAGCATCTGTGGAAATGAATGTCATACATTTTACTTAAACATGTCTCTTTTGCAGAGCAATTGTAACAGTTCAAATGAGTGTGAGTCTGTTAATGTGGGGTTATGTGCATGTACTATATATATATATATAAAAATATATATATATATGTGTGTGTTTGTTTAAGCCATACACATTACAGTATTCCAACTTTATGTAAAATACAGGTATGGGACCTGTTATCCAGAATGGCCAGGACCAGGGGTTTTCCAGTTAATGGATCTTTCCGTAATTTTGATCTTCATACCTCCAATAAGAATTAATTATATCTTATTTGGGATTAGTAATTTGAGCGGAATTCATGCGATTCGAGCAGGCGAATAAATTAGCGAAACGCCAGAAACTACGTCCGTTTTTTCAACGTCGGTAATGAGCGCCAGCGTCCAAAATTTAAGCTTAGATTCTCAACACCTGCTCAGAGCCCACTGAGCATGTGAGTGTCACAGACACCTTCGAAGATGGTGACCCCCTGTGACAAGTTTGAAATCCTGGATCATTGCTGCTATTGACAAGCTGAAACTTTAGGCTGGTGCAATAAGTTCAGTATATAATACATGGCAGCCATATTATATTTTAGAGTTCAGTACTCCTTTAATCAGTCTGTTCAGTTCTTATTAAGTAGGAAAGGATGGTGTGGAGAGAGTTAAGAATAGGGACGGACAGGCTTTGGGGAAGCGTGGACCAATCAGTATTTCCCAGTTCAGAAATATCATGGATCACCCAGGCTTTGTTATAAACCATTATATTTCTAGAAGTTCTAGGTTTATTTCCCAGAACTATGTGTCTTTATTAGTTCTTTCAGCTAGGTTCAAGAGTAGGTGTGGATACAAATGCTCAGACAGGTCTGCTGCAAAGGTGCCTTTATTTTCTCATCAACTCGTTCTTTCAGCTTACAGTGGCATTAATTAAATCCTAAGCAATCCTCAGCCAAAGGTAGGAAGATTATATGCAGTAATTATGGTTTTTACCCACAATGCTAAACTACTTCCCAGATTTCCTGTGTAATTGACCTTGGTACCATATATCTGAGCAACTTGGGTCGTTTGAGGCAATGTTGGCATTGTAGAATGTGTGGCATCAATAATCATGCAAGTGGCACCAGTGTGTGCCTATAAGTGCAATATGCAAATGTAGCCTTGTACTTACTGGAGGCCTAAGGTAGGTGTAAAATACAAGCATATTGCTGCATGGCACTAGTAAACAGAAACATATGGAAGCACAAGCATTTTTCTGAATGGCAACATGAAGGGCACAATGGTGAATTCAAGGGTACAATGTGTCATTTCTGTGCCTAGACATGCAATTTCCATACAAGGCTTAGAGGCTTGGGATCTTGTGTACACAAACATATAAGTTTGTGAAGACGGTAGAGCAGATGTTTTCTGTTTGTTTTAATATAGTCTTACTGAGTTTCTGATACTACAGTCTGGAAACAAAAGGGAAAGTCATATATTTGGAAAATATCTCCTCGGTATGTGTCTTCAGTATGATCCCAGAGGTGTGAGAAAAGGATTTACACAAAGCAACCAAGAATGCATGGATTTGCTTAATTGTATTGGGTTTGGCACAGCGTTATCAGATTGTGTACAGGCAGTGTTGACACACACAAGTCTACAGTATGTGAGAAACACATTCATATGGTTATCTCTTCTATGGCATCATTCTTCTTTTATGTGAGTCAAAAGATGAGCAGTCAACTGAACAATGCCAATTTGTAGAATTGTTCTTAGTACTGGAAACCCCCTGGCCAACCTCTTGTATTGACCTTTGCACAGTGATTATATGTGTCTGTCTATAGAGGTTTCCATTGTTCTATAACTTTGTGTGGCAGGTGAGAAAGGATTACTATATTTAAAGGAAAAAATAAAAAGCAGTGTTGCCCTGCACTGGTAAAACTGCAGTGTTTGCTTCAGAATCACTACTATTGTTTATATAAATAAGCTGTTGTATAGCCATGGTGGCAGTCATTTAAAGGAGAAAAGGCTCAAGTTACACAGTGAATAGCAGATAAGCTCTGTAGAACACTATGTTATCTGTTATCCATTACTTATCCTGTGCCATATAGCCGTTTTTCAAATTTTACCAGTGCTACTTAGCAGCTTGTTTATATGAAGTATAGTAGTGTTTCTGAAGCAAACAGATCAGTTTTAACAGCGCAGGGCAACACTACATGATATTTTCTTTACTTTAAAACACATTCATTTTTTGGTGTTACTGTTCCTTTAATTAATGCTTTTTGCACTTGCATGTAGTTGTACTGGGCACCACTGCCTTTCTCTCGCCTCCTATTGCTTATCGCATGCAGCTGCTCCTGTTGATACAAGCTGCTGTGTGGACAAGAGTCATATGTTCCATATAGGCACTTAAGGGACTGTGCCCAGGGAAGCAGCTTTAACAGGTCCCATGCCTGTATTAGATACAAGTGACAGCTCAGTCACAAATCGGGTTAAGGCACTACTATTATTACAGCAAGCAGAAATATCTAGGGCAGGGTTGTCCAAACTACAGCCCGAGCGCATGTGGCCCAGGATGGATATAAATGCGGCCCATCTTGAAATACTCGGTTTCAGAGGAAACGTCATGTCACAAAGCATATTGGAGGAGGGGAAACTCTGCCCATTGCCCAGTTTGTAATAATAATATAATAACTCTATTTAAAGGGGACTTTTTGCATAACATTTTGCCAGATGTTTTCTTTAGTTTTAGATAAAATGCCAGATTAAAACTGTATTTGTCTCAATCTAGATTCCAGGGCTTCAGATATATTAATTTGCCTTTTTGTCTTATCAGACCGGAATTAAGAAACTACTACTTAAACAAGGACAATGCACATATGGACTACTGTATATGATGGACGCATATTGAATGTAAGTCGTCTTGCTCCTGCTAGATATGACTTTGGAGAAGCTCCATTTGATGAAGGACATTTTCCTACTCTTGATGCCAACTGCAATAGGCCTGAAGAAAGTGAACCTATGAGGGGTACTAAGAGAATCAGAAAACTACCTACATGGACCAAGGACTGTGATGTGAAGGATGCATGATATTGCTTTAAGATGCATACTGTTTAACTGTTGTTGTTTATTGCATTTGTCCAAATGCATACCTACTATAGGGGTAATATGTGGTGTTAATACAAGTGGCCTGTAGGTGTCACTGTGCACACGTGTTATCCAAAAATAGTACTTTCTATACTGCTTAAAGTGTTAGAGTTGAAGTTAATGGCTGTATGAACCTGCTAATAAAGCACTTTTATAGTCTACTCATCCTTGGCTACCAAAACATAACATGTGGCTACTAAAAAAGCCACAGCTGCAAATTTATAGCATGAATTTACATCAGACGTAACTGAATGAACTCATTATACTTACCACTTTTCTCTTGGGAAGACACTCCAGCAGATAAAAGAAGCATAACATAAGAATTGTTGCTCATGATGACCCATTCATATTCTTCATACTTTACTGAATTGCATGCATGGAGACTTGTGTTGTAAATCCAAAACTGTATTTGGGCAGGTGTTATATGCACACACATAACATATGAAAGGTGTACTAACCCATGCAAAGTATGCTCCAAATCTTGCAACCAAGAGATTTTTGCTATTATAGCCTTAATTTACATAGTACAAACATATTGCATAGCACTTCACAGAGACTGTTCATCATTCACATCAATCCCTGCCCCAGTGGATCTTACAATCTAAGGTCCCTATCACATTCACACATCCCACTATGGTCAGTATTATCAGGAGCTGATCAAACTGCATGTATGTTTTTGGAGTGTTGGAGGATGCTGGAGGAAACCCAAATAAGCACATGGTGAACATATAAACACCATGTAGATAGTGTTCTGCCTGAAATCGAATGTGGGACCCCAGTATTGCAAAGCAGCAGTGCTAACCACAGCATCACCAGTGATGTAACAATAGAGGAAGCAGAACCTGCAGGTTGGGGTACCCAGGACTGAAGTGTCTGCTTCCTCTTTACCTGTCCTTTCCTGAAAGGGAGCGTCAGTGAGCAAGACACGTTTGCTCACTAGTAAGCAAGTGGAAAAGAGGGAGCAGTTGGAGGAGGGGGTCCACAGGTAGGGTTTGTGGTGAGCACTGGACCACTGTGATGATTTTTTCGCTGGGGGGGGCGCCACTGTGTACCATCATGCTTTAGCAGTAGACCAGTAAATTCTACCTTCTGACAGCTGGGGTAAGTACAGGTTTCTTTGCCCTTGACTGTTCTGCTCTCTGGTCCAGACGCAGCACCTCCAGCTGATACAGGTGCAACTGCTCTGTTGGTGAACTCTAACAGCACTAATGCGCTTGGACTTTTAGCAGGTGTAAATCACCCCCCTAGTTTTTATTGCAGTGTATCTGCCATGCTCCAAAAAAAAAAATAAAACCACAGTTAATTTTAAATTGAAAAATAATTTTAATGGTACATAATTTCAGTATAAATGTAACATGCAATATTATATAAAATAGAACATTTAAGGCATTTTCTTTACATTTATTGTTTACAGTAAAATATGTTCAAGAAATAGCAAACGTAATTTTTCTAATGTCTTCTCTGCATGCTGTTCAGGGCACAGAAGGTTAATTATTTATTAAATTACTGACAGTTGTAGATGCAAACATTCATCTGAATCATGCTGAAGGCAATACTCTAAATATCATGTGTTTCCTACACTAATGTAATTATAATATAACATGGTAAAGTTCATGGACTGTGTTTTGTATGCATCAGTTCCAGGAAAACAGAGACGTCTGTGTTTCATATATTAACCTACCCTAACATTGAACCAACATAACTATAAAGATGGTCTGACTGCAGAACATTGCTTTACCCAGATAAGCAGACACCAGTCTTATGTTAAAGGGAACCTAAGAACATGAGAATTTGTATCGTGTCCTGAATTGATTGTCTCTATTCAAACCAACAAAACACCCCCTGTTCTTAGAGCAATTTGCTATGGACTGCTTCCACTAAGAGGTTAAAGAGAACGAAAGAGACAAAATATGGCACATACTTATTAGACATTTATTTTGGCCCTAGTAGAGACCACCATCACAGCAAGCTATAAAAGTGCCAGTGAAAGGTAAAAGCATTCTCTAAATGTAATAAGCAGATGTATGTGGTCAGGGAAGGTTTCCCTGTAGAACACCAGCTTGAATTTATTTGGTTTCTTGGTACCCACAGCTATAGTGCTCCTCTCCAACATGGCTCAGTTCTACTGGCAAACAGCATGACTGGATATATTCTCTTTACACGAGCTGTACAGTTTGAAATGAGGATTACTTCTACCTCCTAATTTTAGAATTCTAGTTGTCTCTTCAGGGTTTATGAACGGTCCATATGTAAGTCAATAGTAATTGTTCAACAAGCTTGAACGAACCTTTCACTTTAATGAAGAAGTAATGCGTTAAGTAGCCCAGAGTAACTAGCATAGAGTCCTCAGTTACAAGGAGGGTGTTTTTCTAATAGGTGGGTCCCCATTCTACAAGCATTTTCCATTAGCAGACCTGGTTTCCTGAGACCATAGAGCAGGGGTCTCCAGCCGTTTTTTACCCGTGAGCTACATTCAAAAATAAAAAGAGTTGGGGAGTAGGGATGGCGCGAACGTCGGAAAAAAAGTTCGCGAACATATTCGCGAACTTG
>CM044441.1:118748575-118766853 GCA_024363595.1 Xenopus borealis | reverse complement strand
AGCCAGCAAAGCTACCTAACCTAAAATGTCCCTCAAATCCCTGCAGACTTCTGTCCCTCAGAGCAGTATCTAGCAAATTACTAGCCAGCAAACTTACTATCCACTGTCCCTCAAATCAGTCACTAACAGCTCTCTCCCTACACTAGCTCTTCCAAGCACACACAGGCAGAATGAAAAAAAGCTGCAGGGCTTCGGTTTTTATAGGGAAGGGGAGTGGTCCAGGGGGTGTAGGGGTGGTCCATGAGGGAGAGCTTCCTGATTGGCTGCCATGTATCTGCTGGTCTGGGGTGAGAGGGCAAAAAAAAAGCGCCAACTAAGGCGAACCCAAAATGGCGAACGTTGCGCGACGTTCGCGAACATCCGGCGAGCGTGCCGATGTTCGCGTGAACAGTTCGCGCCATCCCTGTTGGGGAGCAACACAAGCATGCAAAAACTTCCTGGGGTGCCAAATAAGGGCTGTGATTGGCTATTTTGTAGCCCCTATGTATACCGACAGCCTTCAGGAGGCTCTCTTTGGCAATACACTTGGTTTTTATGCAACCAAAACTTACCTCCAAGCCAGGAATTAAAAAATAAGCACTTGCTTTGAGACCACTGGGAGCAACATCCAAGGGATTGTTGAGCAACATGTTGCTCACAAGCTACTGTTGGGGATCACTGCCATAGAGCATTGCTCATATTCTTTGTTAAATTTTATATTGGATTTATTCCCACAGTTTTATGATCATTTTGCCTGACTGTAAATTGTTTTTGCATTATCATTTTATTACCCAAACAACACAGATATCCTTCAGCTAATGCATAAATAATATACCTTCTAAATAATTCCTGGAGCTCATTAATTTGCGTAGTTCAAACACCAAAATATATTTTTTGGTGATGCTTGCATTACAAACACAGGTCCCAACACTGAGTTAGAGTCTCTTGTGTGGTCCATGATGTGCCTTAGCCCGGCATACCAAGGGTTAAATCCCTCCTGGCCTTATACTTTAATAATAGTGTTACAAGTGTATAAAATATGAGTAAGACTATGATGGCTATAGCCTATAAAACAAGCATGGTGGATTTGCAAGATTGCAAGAGCATTAAGGGGCAAACCTAAGGGACACAGGAGGGTGTGGGTCTGTGCCTGCCAGTGCTCCGCAACTAACCAGGGACTCATGTGCTTTTTAAATGAGCAAGGGTGTCCTATGAATACAGTGCCTGCATTTGCCAGTGATTTATTCATAAGGGGCAGGTGGAGGAATGCCTACATGCAATGTCCTGCCTGTCCCTCATGAATACAGTGTTGCCGACTGTAGGCATAACTATATTCACGTGGCACTTGGAGGCAAGAAGGGCAAGAAATTTACACTAAAGTGTTACGTAATACTAGTCCCTTCTTGTTGTGGTTCACATTACGTGGTAATTACGTTTTTTCCCCAAGTGATCTAAATAAATATAGCTCATAACAGGAAACACACAGTCCTGAAATAGCTCCAGTACATAGTGACCCTGGTTAAAGCCAGATTACTGTAAGTTCTCTCTACCTCTCCTAGAGTCTCAGACATAATAAAACTGTGGCCAGTGTATCTTAAACGGAGTGCATTACTGGAAGTGTGGCAAATGAACCCAATGTCTGATGGGAGTAATTGATTTCAGTGAGCTTTTTCTATCTAAATATTTAATGTATTTCTTTGTCATCTAACTTTCCGAGAGACCAAAGAATTCAGGAGAATAAAGAGGAAGGAGACAATGTGATTCTTGGCACAGCACGTTGAATTTACAGATATTTTCTGATGGTTTGAAACAAAGGGATATTAGCTTTGCCTGACAAGCCCAGATGCCAGAAGTAACATTTTACGGATAATAAAATTCTGAAATGGGAATATTGTCTCCCTTTTGCCAAAGCACATGACTGAAATGTATCTTATATAATGTCTCAGCTGAGAGCTTCCCAAAAATAAGGATATCTGTCTTGCAAGAGGCTTTCTCCTACACCCACAAGCTGTCGCATTCAGAGTAATCAGTGAAATTGTTTTGTCTGTGAAACAGGGAAGTAAACACATATTCAACGTTGGTTCTCTAAATGCAAATGAAACCAATGCACAATATGTTCTATTACTGACTGTACCAGTTTTATGATTAAGAAAACTCCATATATTGTAATCTACCTTGACCTTTTCTAGTTTACATCTTACCTCCTCATATTAGATATTGGATGTAAGAGCATCTCTACCCAAAACTTTTTTTTTTGCATAGTGAAAATCAGCTTTCCAATATACATTAATTGTCAATGTTTTTAAAGTATTTGTAAATGAAATTGTTGTTGAAAGCAGTCTGCCTCACTGGAGGAGATCTGACGTCTGGCATGTTTGTAATACCTGTATATTAGAAATAGAATTACATTTTCTTTTATTAGGTTTCTTGCTTTGAGATTCCCCAACATATTTGATCTGTCAATCAAAATCTGACTCTGACTCCGGTGAGAGGGGGATACTGAAGAGTACTTGATTATTTCACAACTAGAATTGATCAGTTTCTTATTTCCATGGGATGATGCTTACATTCAATTTTCATTTTCACAAAAGTTCCCATTTAATAAAGCAATTGCTGACTTGTATATATGCAATTCCTGACAATAGACAAGGAAAGTGTTATTCACTGGGGGGGGGTTGATTGTTTAGATACTCCCCCAGTGAATATAATCAAGAGCCTTGGATCCTGACGGTGCTTCTCTTTTGAGAAAAATTTATCAGCCCTGGGTAATTGGCCAACAAAGCACTAAACCATCATCTTCATCCTTGGCAGTCTTATGTGCAGAATGCTAACATAGGGAATAAGTGCATTTACAGAAGAGCAAATCTGTAACTTTTACTTTACAATTCATACTAATGTTCCTTTACAATTCATACTAATTGCACTGTAGCCTCAAGAGGAAACTTCAGGCGATTCTGGGAGAATGAAGTGACACAACGAATACCTGCATGCCGTGCACATGTGCGAACACCGGGCCGCTGCGCCTAGGCCCCACCGGGTTTTTTTCCGGTCTCTTGCTGGCCCAGTCCAACCCTGGCCATTGTGCACGTTCAGTCTGTTCTGTTGAAATCGCATGAAAATTTTCTTCTGTTGCAGGGGAACCCTGGAGCTACCACTATCTTAAGGGAGCCAGTATCTCCAGGGTTCCCACTGTGGCCTGGAGCAATATTCACTTTCACAATTTTTTTAATACACTGGTATTATGGATAAAACCCTGCAATCTGGGTAAATAAAATGGCATGGTTCTTTACAGGGCTAATATACCCCTTGTTCAACATGAGTTCAATAAGTAAGGCTCGCCCCGTTGCTTTAGTAACAAAAAAACTTTGTTCCTAGACAAAACAGGTACATTGAAACTACTCCATGTTTAGTACTTGACAGATAGATAACTCGATTTCCAGTCCACCAATAATGCAGGAGGATTATCTGGCTCTAGGAATGTAATTATTTACCTTGCAAGGACCAAACCTGGAGCAGATTAAATGTCCTTGTTTTTCATTAAAACAACAGGAAAAAAGTATACTCAACACTAGTCCTATTCATGGCACTCGTGTTAAACAATGTATATACTGCTCCTTTAAATCATTCTGAGCCTCAGGCTCCATAGCACTCAACAACAGAGATTCTGTTACATCAAACTGCATAAAGGGGAGATTCACCTTTAAATGAACTTTTAGGGGGCGATTTATGAAATTCATGTGAAATGATCGCAGTTCGAAACGATCGAATACCGATCGTACAAATTTTTCGTGAAATCGGATATGCAAATTTGGCCTCTTCGATCATCGAATAGATCGAATGATCGGATATTCGATAATTCGATCATTCGATGATCGAAGGAATCAAAATTTTTAAATAATTCGACTGCCTACTTAGCCAGATTGAACCTACCGAATTGCAATAGAAGCCTATGGGAAACTCCCCATAGGCTTCTGAGACTAAGTCCTGCTCGAATACCATTCGTACGATTGTAGCGTTCGATTGTTGAATCGTACGAATGTTTCAGACACTCGAAGGAAATTTCACGATTTTTTTGTGAAATCGAACGATTGTTATCCGATCGTAACAATTCATTGAGAAATCGTACAGGGAGCAAAATGATAGCCTAAAACAATTCGATAAGCATTCGATGGTCGAATCCTTATCGAATTGTGAATTTGGTTGAGCTCATTTCCGGGAGTAATAATAAATTTTCCCCTTAGTATTTTATAGAATGACTAATTCTAAGCAACTTTTCAGTTGGTCTGTTGTTTATAGCTTTTGAATTATTTACTTCTTTGGGCTTGTTCTAGCTTTCAAATGGTCGTCACTGACCCCATCTAAAAATGAATGCTCTGTAAGTTGACAAATGTAATTGCTACTTTTTGTTACTATTCAGGTCCTCTCCCATTCATATCCTGGTCTCTTATTCAAATACATGGTTGCTAGGGTAATTTGAACCTTAGCAATAAAATTGCTGAAACGGCAAACCGGAGAGCTGCTGAATAAAAAGCTAAATAACTCAAAAATAACAAATAATAATCACAAATAATAAGAAAAATGGAAACCAATTGCAAAGTATCACAGCAGAGATAATGAAATATTCATTATATATATATATATATATATATATATATATATATATAGGCAGTGATTCAACGGCACTCACCATTCCAAAGTTAAGGCTGGGTGCTAACCAGAGTATAATAACAGATTGGCAGTGATGAAAGCACTCACAGCAGATATTGCATGAAACAGATCCCTTCTCAAAGGGAGATACTAAAGGGGACCAGTCACATTAGTCTACCCTCAAACTCTGCATCTCCATAACACAGGGAAATATATAGCAAATTGGTTTACATGTTAAGGTAGCTTAGACCTGCATATGCAGGTAAAAAAGCCAAGTGCAATCTACTGACTATGCCATCCGCCTTAACCCACATATCTATAGATCGTGTCAAGCAACATGCTGCCAAAGCCATAAGAGTGTCTGAACTTAAGCACAATTACAGGAGTCACTTATATGTGTCCTATGCCAGTGATCCAAGGGTAGCTGTAAGTGAGGAAAATAAAATCAAAATAGAAACAGGAAGGTACGGGCTTAATAATGAGATAACACATGTGGATGTTAATGGACTACCAAATAGTCCCAGGGGACATAAAAAATAAAGGACAGTCAAACTGTATATCAATAGTGTCCAATGCACAAAGTCCATCTCTGGTCACCAATCTAGACGAAACAGCCCAGCGGCAATGATTCATTGAGACCCTTGGGGGCCAATGTGTTCAATTTGGAGATCCAACTTGTTTCTCTACGAAGCAATGCTCTATTCCGGTCTCCGCCCCTGTTGAGTGGTGGTTGGTAATCGATAGCCATGCACTTAAATGTGGGAAGTCCATGTTTAAGTTTGAGAAAATGTCTTGCCACCGGTTGTGTGGCTCGACCCTCCTTAAGTGCTATGCTGATGGCAGAACGATGGTTACTGATGCGCTCTCTCAATGTGGTGATGGTCTTACCCACATAATACAGACCACAGGGGCAAGATATTATGTATATATATATATATATATATATATATATATATATATATATATATATATATATAAATAATAAATAAATATATATATAGTGATATTTTGTCAATGACATAAACATCCACCCACAATATAGAAACAGAGAGGGGAAAATGTGCAGTTAACTTATATTGTAAATTTGCTTAGATTGACATTTTATGTCTTTATGGGAAATGATATCTTGGACTTTACATCACCTTTAATAAAGTTTTTGGCTAAACAGTAGGAAATGTCTCATAACAGAATCCTGTGCAGCAAACAATATACTTTAATACAAACAGTGAAAAGGATTATGTGGCAATTCCCGTCTCAGCTCACACATGACAATATTGTGTAGATGCCAAAACAATTGTAATTGTGTTATTTTTAGCTGATTAGGTTTCATTTTCACATACATTAATATAGTGTCCCAACTTCACCCCACAGTTAGGCTGTTGCGTTAGACAAATTGTTGCATTATCTGATAGACTTTTGGCTTATAAATAAAAAAGGCTTCTTTAAATGTGGTCACTGCCCAGTCTGTGAATTGACAGATCATGGGAAAGTATTGTGCTAAAGATATGTAGGGAATGAAATATTTGGAAGTGCAAGACTTGGGAGTACACGGCTTAGTCTGGTGTAACGTGTTTGTGGTTTGCAATATTATTTTTCTGGTTCCACCGGACCACTTATATGCTTTTGTCTCAAATTGTTTGGAAAATCTATGAGATTAATGGAGCTGCGTGTCACTATTGTTGCTTTTTTTGCTGACCGACCCCAAAGTCAGAAACAAGATTGAAACCAAAGGGATGTTACTTTAAAAATAATTTTGCTCTTGCACATTTGCACAGTCAATTTACAAATTAAAGGGGTGCTTCACCTTTAAGATAACTTTTAGTATGATGTAGAGAGTGATATTCTGAGACAATTTGCAATTGGTTTTCATTTTTTATTTTTTAAAGGGGACCCATTACCATTTTTTCCAAAATCCCATTATACCATGTTAGTCAAGCAAAATGAACTTTAATTACATTATATACATTTTTAAAATCTTGTTTCCTTCGGGCTGGGAATTCATACTTATAGCAAGCAGACAGGAGCCATGTTGTGGTCACTGCTATTAAAGGAGAACCCAACCTGAAAAGAAGAATCCAATCTGTAAGGAAGAAAAAATGTGCAGACCCCCTACCTCCTCCTCCCAGCCTACCTCCCCCCCCCCAAATGCCCCTAATTTTTTACTTACCTCTCCTGCATATTCTGGCCACGGGAGTTCAAGGCAGCCATCTTCTTTCTTCAGTCTTTTCCTAAAGTGTCAGCGCATGCGCAGTTGGAGGAGATTTCTGGACCTGAACCACTGTGCTGAAACTTCCAAAAAAGACAGAAGAAAGAAGATGGCTGCCTTGAACTCCCATGGCCCCAATCTTCAGGAGAGGTAAGTAAAAAATTAGGGGCATTTGGGGGGGAGATAGGCTGGGAGGAGGAGGGAGGGGGTCTGCATAGCACCGAGGGGTTTGAATTCCCCTTTAAGACAAGCCTTGCATCATCTCAAGATCTTTTGTACACCAGAATGGGGAACCTGATGTCCATCGCCATGCACTTGTTACGCAATTAAACGGTAAAGAGAGACGGGGAATGTGGGGAGTGACATCTAGTAAGTGCTGAATGGAAAGGCATAAGGCCTAAGGCATAGAGGAGGGGCAGGCAATATGAATGCTTTAACAAATGTATAATTTGAAATTGACTTTTATTATACAGCTTTTTTATGTCTGGGTGACAGGTGCCCTTTAAGGTTTTTTTAATTATTTAGCTTTTTTACTTAGCATCTCTTTGCATTTTAAGCAACCATGCATTGATTTGAATAAGGGACTGGAATATGAATAGGAGTGGGCCTCAATAGAAAGATGAGTAATACAAATTATAAATAACAATACGTTTGTAGCCTTACAGAGCATTCAGCCATTTGAAAGTTGCAAAGAGTCAGAAGAAAAAGGCAAAGACTATAAAAAATCATTTAGAATGTAATGATCAGCTACAGTTGAAAGAATGAAAGCAAAATCTGATTAGTTAATATGTGAGATCTTGGGCACATATCCCTTCCTTGTGGAATCAAACAATAAGTTCAAGGGTATCTGCTCAACCACTATAGGTATGGGATCCATTATCTGGAAACCTTTTATCCAGAAAGCTCCAAATTATGGAAAATGCTCCATAGACTCTATATGATCCAAATGTTTAATAATGATTTCCCTTTTCTCTGTAATAATAAAACAGTAGCTTGTACTTTATCCCAACAAGTTTTTAATTGTTTACATGATTTTCTAGGTATACAATCCAAATAAGAGAAATATCTGTTATCTAGGAAACCCCAGGTCCCAAGCATTCTGGATAACAGGTCCCATAGCTGTACTGGTTTAAGCAAGAAGCTAAGAGATTGGACCCTAAATGCCTGATATTAATCACTGCTTCTCAGCACCCCACATCAATGTGATAAACCGCTTTTGTGGGAACGCTGTTCTTCCTTTAGAATTAAGTCTTCTTCAGCAGGTATTTATGGCGAGAGCACCATAGCCAACATTCCAACACTTCAAGATGTATTGTAGCAGCACCACTGCAAATAAAAATAAAACTCATGATGTGAAACCCAAATCAATAGTAAAATAGTGCCTTGGCATTAAGCCCTCCAGGGCTGCAAACACAGCATATTTTAGATCTGTAATTCCTTTGTTCCCCTTTTTGGACATATTGTAAAGTGCATAAAAATAAAATATGAAGTGATAGTTTCCTTTTTATCGTAGAAAGAGAATGTTCAATTTTTTTTGGGTCTGGAAGGATGATGCATGGCTGAAATACATTACTCATATTACCAGCTGCACTAATCTCTTAAAAATAAAGAATACTGGAAATATATGCTGAATTCATATTTTACCATACCACATCTTGGAAACTGAAATAAAAAAAAAAACAAAACATTTTTTTGCAGTATGGGATTATAGGTTTCTATGAAAAAGGAAATATAACCTACTTTGAATACTTTTATTGTCCATTCATGAGTTCTGTTATGCTTATAGAACTTTCTTTCTCCTCCTTTGGCAGTTGCCAGATTTCTTTTGATGGTTTGCTTCTATGTACGGTTGGTGCCCTCTATTACCTGCTCATGGAGCAACTATTTCTATAGCTTTTAACTTCAAGAGGTTGTTCACCTTTCTGTTAATGCTTAGAATCAAGTGATATTCTGAGACAATTTGCAATTTGTTTTCATTTTGTATTATTTGTAGTTTTTAGATTTTTTATTCAGCAGCTCTTTTTAAGAAGGATTGCCTGCAAAAGTCTTAGGCTTTTTTTGGGTAGCTGGTTTTCTCCAGACATTTTATGGAACATTTATTTTACAGTGGGCTCATGTGTAGGGCATTATATTAACTCGCTTGTCTTTATTAAGGTTCCCAGGACATGTGTAATAAAAAGTGGTAACTTCAAGCATTTGCACCAACATTTATAATAAAGACGTCCATACAACTTTAAATTGCATGCTCTATGCAAATTGACCTAAACTCAAGATCACTAGCGAATTTTCACTAGGGATAAACAAATGCTAGCGCATCTTCGCTATGAAATGCTCGCACAGCTGAAGTAACACTAGTGAATAGTCTCCAGGGTCCGGTGCCCAGGATGAAACTTTGCGTATTAGTGAATTAGCGTAGTCGTAGTGCATTTGTGCCTGGCGAAGTGTGCAAAGCTGACGCTGGCGAAGATTCGCCCCTTAGTAAAACTTGATCTTCCCCTAAAAGTTAACTAATAGTTGAAAAAAACCCTTTCATATTTTTTGCCCATAAACATAACTGTAACTGCCTGTGAGCAACTAGTCTTTTGGTTGCTGTAAGAAACACTGGGTAGTAACACATTAAACAAGCAGGGTCCTATGGTCAGTATTTGTATGTAAGCTCTGTGGCTGAGGAATACATCTTCTATTGTACTTCACAGTGGAATATGTTGGTGAAGTGAAAAGTGCTGGAGGTGACCTGGAATCTGAAGCCTGTTAAAATGCCCCCTTTCACCTTGTGTCCATAGTGTCACGGACATTGGGTGTTCAGAATGAGAAACAAGGTAGGGGTGTGTGACAGAGGACACTCGATTATCATTTGTGATAATGCACTTTAGGTGAAGGACAGATGGAGCGTTGGCTCCATTGCTCACAAAAAACAAATATGAGCACATATGTGTCTAATTCAAGTCGAAGAGAAGCAGTGGCCCAGGTTCTCCTGCCCAGGCCCTCAGCTTAGGGCACTGATCAATCCATTTAGAAACAATAGCAAGTATAGGGCACTCTGGAAATCACTTGCAGATCAGACCAAAAAATCAGTTAAAAAGTAAAAATCTAGACAACCATGCACACTTTTCATGTCCAACTGTCACAAGCAAATCTTATTCAAGATACACCCTGGATTAAATGTGCAACAATGCTCCAGAATCTGATTGAATACATCCACCAGTACTTTGATAGCATAGTTCAGCTTTAGTCAGGCCATTATTTGTTGTTTTCTTCAGACTCTTTCTCATCTGAGTTGGTATCAGTGGTTTGGAAGAAAGCTGATCTATTTCTGACATTAAAAATGTAAAGTTTGTAGTTTGGCAACCACATGCCCACAGGTACATCTTTAGTTGAGAAAGATGAGATCTTTTGTTTTTTTCTGGTAATATTTGTACATAAATATATAAGTGGTCGAAACAACCTCTAGAGAGAGAGAGTAGTTGAAGTGGCTGGTGGTGAGGACACTTTTCATCTCAAGGTAGACAATGAAAGCAATACATTGGTGTACAGAATGTCTCGTATTTGCAATATGGGGGGCAATCTAGGCGGTTAAGTGGCAGATCAGATGTTATATTGATATATGTGAAGTTATTCACTTTGGGCAGGGCCGGAACTAGGGCTAGGCAGAAGAGGCTTGTTTCTAGGGTGTAACGAAAGTGGGGGCACCAAGCACATACCTCTTCTTTCACCTACTCAGTGGCAGAACTACTGGGGGTGCGATTGGGCCAGGGCCCACACCCCCTCAGGGCCCCCTGGCAGCTCACGCGCCACTGAATGATCACATAAGGAGGGGGCGAGGGGCCCAGCAGCATGTCCCCTCTAGTTACGTTACTGCACCTACTCCTAGTCCGGACCCTTGCTCCCCCACCGACACTCCTTCGTGTACGCTCTCCCTCCACACACGCATCACTACATCAGGTGTGCACATTCATGCACCCACTGGGGAGGGGGTGAAGTGGCCGCCTGGGTTGCGTTGAGAGCCCGGCCTGCTTGGCCCAGGCCTGACTTTGGGTTTTTAAAATTCGCAGGGTTAAGGGTATAAGTATGTATGAATTTATATAAGGGGGCCATACAATAAAACTCTATTCTGCCTTATTCACCAGTTGACCTTTCTATCAAGAATATCCCATGAGATGCCCTAATGACCATATTTACTTCCTTACAACCCACCTCTGCAGGTAAACCTTACTCAATTACCCAAATACCATGACTACCTTGCTATGATATCCCTTTTAGCCATTTACATTAATGCATACTTTTGTCCTTGGGTAATTCATGTTACCACTTTTATAATTGTTTTGGCTACAGAACTATGAGACTATCATTTGTTATCATTTAGCTTTCTAGATAAATGCAATTCAATCATAAAGATTTTTTTTTATCTAAATGGCCTTTAAATAGGGTACAGCAAAACCCAAGCCCCAGATATAGACATCTATTGTGGGCAGAGCTGGAACAGTCGCAGATGTTCGGGAGCCTGTTGTTGCTTTTTTTAATGTCCAGCAATAAACAAGAAAATGGAAAATGAGATAGAAACTCTATATTTTCAGCAGCAGAAACACTGCATTTTTATTGAAAATTACAGCAATAAATTACACCATGCATACATTTGTCACTGAATTCTACATTTCTCCTGACATTTTCAAATTGTAAATTACCGTGCAGAAATTATTCTTCTCATTTATTTTCTATTTCGGTGAATGCGCCCACGGCATTCATATTTTTAAACAGGCAGGAAACGCAGGAAGCAATTGTTGGCTGGACAAAAAAAAAAAAATGACATAATGCCACTATATTTAGGTTGTATTTTTAAATCAACACCTGAGAAGACAATAATTTATTTACTGTAAACACTGATGAAATTCCCATTCGCTTTTACCATAAAAGTTACCAGCTGAATGAAGACGGAACTAATCCAAGCGAAATATGGAGGCAATGAAGAAAAATTATGGGAAGAACAGTTCATTGCCTTGTCCTTGAGGTCAGTGAATGGCAACACTGGGAGAGATTCACAAGGCAAAATCAATCAAGCTAGGTTACAGTTCAAAGCTTGCACTCCACTGGCTGATTATTTTTTTTAACAATAAAACCATTCTTTTTGTGCCTGTGTAGACAACGGTACCATGCATTACTGCTGAACCTACAATAATTCACCTTCTACTTTGAATTGATGGATCAATTTTGTTTTCTACACAAAATGGCTTTAGCGTTTTTAGCTCGGTGTTCTCTTTATGTGCACTGAGGGTGAACAGAGAAAAATTAAGGGCATACATAAGTTCAGGAACCTTTGCACTTACAAGTGTTTTCATAAATTGTTTTGTTGCCTATGTGGATGTTGTCGATGAATGTGCTTAAGATGGCCGTACATGTGACAATATTGTTCAAAACCAAGTTTCCTATGATTTTCAGTACCCGTAGGACAGCCAGCCAATCCTGACCAATATCCATGTATGTATATAATTCCCTCCTATCAGAAAATTCAGGCGAATAAACCAGGTCACATAAATAGTTACATAATAATATAGGTTGAAAAAGACACCTGGCTAACTGTTAGTTGATCCTTATATACTGTTAAATGCCCCTTATATATTTATACAGTTATTATAGCTCTCAATAAAGGAGAACCCAACCTGTAAGGAAAGAAAACCTTCCCCCCCCTCCCCTGTGTAGACCCCCTTCCTCCTAGTAGCCCATCTTTGGACCCTATCTAATTTAATAATGTCCCGTTTGAACACTGGAAACCAAAACTATATTAAGGCAAACTATAGTGTGTCTACACTACAGCAATTACCCTAATGCAACCGCTGATCGGAGACTGACGATTCCCTTTTCACTGTGCATCAGTAATGTCACACACAGAACATAGGCCGGGGTGATTCAGCATTCTCCTTTAGATTTGCCACTGTGGAATGAACTCCATAAGACTTTTCCAGTAGGGTGTTTATTCCAATATTTGGATAGCAGAGAGCTCAAAGAAATACTTTGGGAAGCACCTCCTTTTGGTTTCAAATGCTTTAGCAGAAATAAAGCATGACACCAGTTATAAGACACCCATAATATTATAGGGGTACCCTGTTATGCTCCCATGTTCTTTACTAAAGGCTAAAACACTCATGTATCTGTAACCCTTTCAACACCCCCTTGTGGGTGTTACACTCCACGCAGTGGCACTAACCTGATGGCACAGGTTAGTGGTATTGGGAAAGACTGGGTACCTGGTATTTACCAGCGCAGTGCTTCCACCCAGTGGGATCCGGGAATGCACCTACGGGTGGCCCCCAATAGCACACACACAGTATTTGTTGAACTGGATAACTGTTTCTTTAAAATTAAATGGCCAACTAGTACAAATAGCATGCCTAACCACGTGGGAGTAGGACCTCACTAAAGAAGGCAAAATCCTTTAATGTTCTTCCACAAAACAGTCTCTGTATCTTCAAGCGCTTCTTTAGGGTACTGTCCCTTTAAACAAGCTACTACTAATACAATATGAAAGAAGTATATATAGGCATGCCAACTCTTAGTCTGCAATGTATGGCACACTGTGTATGGTGGTTTACGGTAATTTAATGCGGTTACTTTTATTGCAAATTACAGAACGTTGGTTGCCCGTATTTGGGGGTGTCCATGTCCCTAGCTGACAGGTGCATTGGTTATACAACCCCACAACAAGATATTTTAGAGCCTCTTTAGCCTAAATCAGTTTTTCATACCATGAAACAAGATCAATGATGACCCCTCTCCAACAGGCAGGGGCACACCTGCAATGAAGCAAGATAAGAACCTTGGGTGAAAAAATTTGTTGCAGTAAAAAATTTGGCGTTCAAAGACCTCGATGCATTTCAGCGATGCATTTTTGCAAGTTTTCAGCAACGTGAAACAGGTCAGATTTGCACATCACTAACCATCAGACCTCTAGTGAGTATCATGATTTGTATCTTAAGGTGGCCATACAAAGGCCGATAAAAGCTGCCGACAGACCAAGTTGGCAGCTTATTGGTTCGTGTGTGGGGCCCTCTGATGGGCTTCCCTGATCGATATCTGGCCGGGCAGATGTTGATTGGCAGGGTTCGTTGATCCCACCACCTGTAATGGTTGCATTATGATCCGATAGTGGGGCCCTAGAGCCCACATTTGGATCAGCCCGATATTACCCACCTCAATGTTGGCATATAGGGGAGCGATCCGATCATTTGGCCAAACGGCGGATCTCTACATGTATGGCTACCTTCGCCAGCATTTGCTTCACAGACAATGTAACTCTTCGCCAGGTGAAAATTGTGCGACGTTTCATCCAGGACACCGACCGAAGTTTCGTTAGTGTTACTTTTTCAAGAAAAGCGAAGTTGCGCTAGCATTGGCTAATTTGCATACAGCTGGAAGTTAAAGTTAAATCAGACTACTCTATTGCATTTTGCCTGGTGGTGAAGGCAAGTCTGGTGCAAGAGGTAATGTTCAGTAACCTAGCATACCTCTACTTCGCTAGTGAAGGGGCGCTTGTGGTTGTTGGTAAATGGGTGAAGTTACAAAATCACCCTGGGCAAATTTTCGCTAGCGTTAGTCTAGTTAGTTAGTGAAACTGCCTCATAGCTTTGAAAGAAAACACCATAAACATTTAGGACATTAGGAAGTAAACAGATCAGCATTATTTTATTCAGGCTTCTCATACTAAGGCTCTATTGTTCATCTGTTTACTACTGGAAATGAGAAATATGTACTCAATTTCCATCTGTGACCATTCTGTTGAAAACATCTTCATTAAACTACAATGAAATTGCAAGCAAATTAAGAGGCATACACTGTGAAGCAAGGAAAATTGGTTCTTGCCAGCATGGAAACTGCTGCAATGAACTAATGTGATCTGTGCCTTTATGTTCAGTAATATGTCTTTCTCTGTGCAGTACTGGCATCTACTGGCCAAACTGGAGCACAGTAAATACGGATTGTTGGGACACAGACATTGCATAACATACTTTCTGTTGTACTGAAGCTGAAACTAAACCAATTACATTGCAGGGTAGCATTGAAACCCTTGATTTTTTCAAGTTTTGTATTAATGGTGGTGTTGTGGAAAAGTGTATATATTATGGTAGAGTGACCAAAACAATGTGGGAAAATGTGTTTTGCCTTTATGTTCTCCTTAGTGGGAGAGGTATGCACCAGGAAGGGTGTTAATAAACCAAGAATAGGTTATCTGTTTAAAGGCTTTGGTGGCCAGGTCCTGGAGGATGGAATATACTGGTAAGAACAGGCAAGCCAGGTACTCCAATCCAGTAGTTCAGCTCATGGATTAGAACTCACCTTCCATAGGAACGCTGTCCTGAGGAAAGGTATTTTTAGGGGCAAATTAATCAAAGGGGCAAATTCATTATTGCGCGAAGCATCTAACGCTAGCGCTAATTCGCCAGCATGACGTCAATTCGTAACTTCAGAAATTCACTAACACGGACGTAGATAGACTTGCGCAGCTTCGCACCCTTACGCCAGGGGAAGTTGCGCACTGACAAAGGATTGTAAATTCACAAATTCACTAAGATGAACATTTTCCTGAACGTTAGCACTTATGTTAGACGTTACTTCACCTGGTCAGACCAGGCGAAGTTCAATACAATAGATAGCGATTGAAGAAAAAAAAAAAATGTAAAAAGTCCCAAAAAAACGCTGGCGTATTTTAGCATAGGAGGGTTATAGTCTGAAAAATATAGATTTTTTTTGGGGGGGGTTACCCTCCTTTCCCCCTTCATTTCCTAATATATGGCAACAAAACTATACAGGGGGCACATGTAGGGCAATAGGACAACTTTATATAATTTATTAAAGGTTTCCTGGGCTTGTGTAGTGTAATGTAATGGCTGTAACATATACTTCTATTCTAAGTTAAAGTTCCTGCCGTATGCAAATTAGGCTTCGCTAGCATAACAGCGCTCTGCCTAGCGAAGTAACACTAGCTCAACTAGGCTACCGTTCGCCAACCTGAACGTATTCGTACTTTAGTGAATTTGCGTGGCGCTGGAGAAAATTTGGCTGGCAAAGTGCGGCGAACACTAGCGAACCTAACGCTAGCCAATTTTCGGATGTTAGTGAATTTGCCCCAAGAGTTCCGCCACTAGAGGGAAATTCCGCCGCTCTCCATTAATTTCTATGGGATTTTGAAAGGCCTATTTATCAATGGGTGAAGTGAAAGTTCACCCTTTGATAAATACGCCTTTAAAAATCCCATAGAAATTAATGGAGAGCGGCGGAACTTCACTCTTTGATAAATATACCCCTTAGTGAGGCTGTTGGGAAGCGCTCTCAGAGCAGGGAGGACGCCTGCCATTGCAAGGTGCAGAGCCGAGACCAAGTGACAGAGGGTCTGTCTGACTGAAAAAAAAAACCAGGAGGCTGAGCAATCCCCTAGAACTGGGAGTACAGGGGTGACCCCAATTTGTGTGCTTGCTTGCTGGTAGTCCGCAAGGGGCCCAGTTGTGGATTCTGCAGCTTAATATATATATATATATATATATATATATATATATATATTTATTATATTTGGTGCATTTGGGAGACATGGGAATTACCATGTCAGATTTATTTTCATGCATAAAATATGTTACTAGGTGTATGTATTAGAAAAATATTATTTTTTTCTTTATTTTGTGGGTATTCAGATGCCCTTATTGTGTTGCAGAAGAGGATTCAGGTTGGCATGAAAACAAAATATATAAAATCTTGTCTGGTGCACTTGAAACCAATCTGGGTGCCCGTTATATAATTAATTACAATTTCAAAATTGTCTGGCAAAATATGTAACTGAAGCCAAAATTTGTTCTGCCGGTGAGAGAGTGATTAATTTTATCAATAGCTTGATCCACTGTGTAATGAATTGCTTAAGCCGCTTATTCTGGTTTTATTTTGGTTTCTAACAAAAACAATGATGCTCTCTCACTCCCAATCACTCCGTTGCATTTAATTTCCTGAATACCCAACCTGCAAGAACATACTTTTAGCTACTTTATTTGATCTGAATGGTTAGTGGCATGTTGGGAGAGGAGGACTTCTGATCATTTGTCTATCTTAGCTCTGTGGCTGGCATATATGTTTTAATCAGATTACCACCTGTCTTTATCCTTATTTTCATCATCACCTGTCTGTATCCTTATTTTTTGCTCTTTGCATAAAGTTATTGTGGTTACTATTCAACCATTTTATTGGCACCAATGTTCCGTCATTTTAAATGTCATTGTGGCATCAATTGCTTCAAGCCACTGTGTTATCACTTAAATTGGTCCGCTGTTTCATCTATTTGCTCTGGGCAGTGTCTCATCACTTATTTCAATTTCTTTGGTCCAGTGTGACATTCATTTCTATGGGCCACGTTTTTGGGGAAATTCTTCATTCCAGTGTTTCATCAATTAATTGTGCACAATCATTGTGGCTACTATTTCATCACACGATCAGGTCAATGTGGGTCATTCACAGCAAAAAAAAAATCTAATCTGCCATATTTCTTCAGTCTGTACATTGCCTTCATCTATAAATATATTGCTGCCATATAGACTTGTGGCTACCCCCATGAATACAGCACTTACCATGTTTGTCAGCACTGTATTTCTGATCCCAAAGCTTAAAGGACAAGGAAAATCTAAACTAGAATAAGGCTAAAATGCTCTATTTTGTATACAAAAAACATAAACATGAACTTATTGCACCACAAGCCTAATCAACAAATGATTTATGATTTCAAAGTTGGCCACAGGGGGCTGTCATCTTGTAATTTTGTTATACATCTTTGCAAGACCAAGACTGCGCACATGCTCAGTGTGATCTGGGCTGCGTAGGGTTCAAAACAGCACAAGTCAAATAATATCTGCCAGAAGCCGATACAGCAAGACTGATTAATAATCAGAATATACAGACTGTACTGGGTCCTGTGTTGTCATGTAATCTAATGTGAATTTTATAGTTTTTTTATTTTGTTTAATAACTTTCTCCAACTCTACAGAACCAGTGGCTGCAGCAAAATAATCCTCCAAATAGAATCCCAGTTTATCTGTTTAAATCTGGCTCCTTGATCTTTGTCCCTACAGCTGGAGTTGGAAACATTAAAGGGGATGTAAAGGCAAAAATAAAATACAATACAAATCTCTACACAGTCGCCGACTGCTCTACAAGGTAACAAAGCTGCTGCAGTTCTGCCTGGCTGGGAACTATGGTGGGGGCTCCCCCTGCTGTTCATAAGTTTCCCTGCCCAGCAGTTAGGGACCATGACAATTCTTATAAACAGCAGTAAATGAAGGGAGAATTTAACTGCATACAGTCAGGTTTCTTATAAAAACTGTACACATTTTTTTATTAAAGTATATTGAAGATAGATTTCCTTTTCATTAACCCTTTAACCGCCAAGCACGTATCCCATACGTGTTGGCGGTTAAAGGCTCAG
>CM044441.1:118725049-118737262 GCA_024363595.1 Xenopus borealis | reverse complement strand
GAAGGAGTCACAGTGGGACATGGGATTTTACTATTGAGTGTTGTTCTTAGATGTACCAGGTAGCTGTTATCTTGTATATAAAAGTTGTGTGTTTGCTTCAGAAAGACTACTAGTTTATATAAATAGCTGCTGTGTGTGTATATAAACTACAGTATAGTAGTCTTTCTAAAGCAAACACACAGCTTTTACCAGTACAGGGCAACAGTACATTATATGTTATTTACTTTGATACATTGTCAGTTTTTGGTGTCACTGTAACTTTAAAGGAGAATTCAACCTGTTAGGGAAAAACCCGTACCCCACATCCCTCCCCAGCCTAATCCCCCCCCCTTGGAAATGCCCTAAACATTTTACTTACCCCGCATTTTCTGTCCTCAGGGTTCACAGTCAGCATCTTTCTTACTGGGAGGAGGAGGGGGGGGGTCTACCTGGTGTGGGGCTATGGGTTTTTCCCTAACAGGTTGAATTCTCCTTCAAAGAGGATTCAGAGGATTTATAAACTGACTCTACAGCCCTGCTTGCATTGAAATACTAGGACTGCACTCACCTGTGTTGATCATGTAGAGCAGGGGCCCCCACCCTCTTTTACCCATGAGCCACTATGAAATGTAGAAAGAGTTGGGGAGCAACTCAAGCATGAAAAAAGTTCCTAAGAATGCCAAATAAGGGCTGTGGTTTCTATTTGATAGCCCCTCTGTTTGGCAGTACCCTTAGTTTTTATGCAACCAAAACTTTTCCCCAAGCCTGGAATTAAAAAGTAAGCACCTGCTTTGAGGCCACTGGGAGATCACTGATGTAGAGGAACCAATATGGATTCAGTATGAATCCAATATAGATTCACGCAGCTTAGTTTGGATCAAGTACAATATACCGTTTTATTATTACAGATAAAAAGGAAATAATTTTTAAAAATTAGAATTATTTGCTCAAAATGCAACCTGTATTCTACCTGTATCTGACAATTCAGCACTAAAAATGGGTGATGCTTGGGTGCTCGATCAAAATTTTACAACCATCTCTTTCCAACCAGTCTTCTGCCAATATCAGTCGTCTCATCTCCCACCATACATGCGCAGAATATTGTATGAAAATTAGTTTCTTGCGTTATTACTGGTGAATCTATGGCCATCTTTATTCAGAACTTGCTGTGTAAATGGGTTTGCAGATAACCGTGAAAATTCAATTTATTTGTGCAACAAGTGAAGCAACATTTTGGGCTTAAAGTGACATAAAAAAAAAAAAAAAATTGTTCGTATACAACGAAAAATAAACACCAAGACAAATGAAACTTTTAAATAGCAAAGCCTTTATTAAGAAATAACTTACAGAATCTCCACTTCCTGTCCTCTTCAGAAATGGCGACCATCGATGCTGCAGCGCTCAATTTCTCCTCCCTGGCTTCTGCATTGAAGAGAGAAGAGGATGGAGTGTGATGTGGCTGCTACTCTTCTGCAAATAATCTTCACAGCATTGGCAGTAACATGATACATGGAAAGTGTATTTGCTGTGCAGATTTGCAGCAGTTCTGCTTGGTTCTCAGGGCTGGGGAGCTGCATGGAATTGGGGGTTTGCCTGAGCGTGACACCTGCTGAACACCCTTCCCCTGTGCATTTGTATGGGAGCTTCCGTGCTGGTGTGGGAGCTCCCATGCGCTTCTCCACCCACAAGGAAATGCTGCGCTTTCACCCATTGCTCAACATGAGCACAACGCTTCTGCAGCTCTTTGCGATTGTACTCAATAGTGACCTGCGTCTGTCACCTTTGGATGCCTTGGTTGGACTCTCGGGTCTTGGATGCTGGGGAATGAGGCTTGTTTGTAAGTCTTTTGCTGACCTTATTGGCTGCCATTTTTGGGACTCCTGGACAGTGAGTGTCGGTGAGTGGCCTGTGATCGGCAGTCAATCAATACAACCCGTGAGCAGCACACACACTAAATTAATGACAGCACCGCTCCTGCTGTAGGCGGCGATTAAGTGCAGTAATGAGAGGCCATTAACAGGATTAACATCAGCTAGCGGAGAGGCTTCAGCCCTAGTGCTAATAATGCTAACAAACCGTCAAAGTGCTAGGGCTCGGTGCTGTGTAGAATGCGCAATATCACGTGCCTATATAGTGTAGCAGCTGTTGTTAAATAAGGGGAGCGATTTCCAGAACCCAATGCTCTTGCTCCCTGCCGGGCTGCGCCGTGCTCAAGCTGAGCGATGGCCGGAAGCGCAGCATGTCCCTATGGGTGGAGAAGCGCACAGGAGCGACCATACTGGCATGGAAGCTCCCATATAAATGCGTGGGGGGTGTTCAGCACTCAGGCAACCCCCCAATTCCATGGAGCTCCCCAGCCCTGAGAACTGAGCAGAACTGCTGTGAATCTACACAGCAAATACACTTTCCATGTATTGCTGTTACTGCCAATGCTGTGGAGATTATTTGCAGTAGAGCAGCAGCCCCGTCACGTTCCATCCTCTTCTCTTTTCAATGCAGAAGCCAGGGAGGAGAAATTTAACGATGCAGCATCGATGGTCGCCAGTAAGTTATTTCTTAAAAAAAGACTTTGCTTTTTAAAAGTTTAATTATTCTTGGTGTTTATTTTTCGTTGTATACTAACGAATTAAAAAAAAATTTTTTTTTGATGTTACTGTTCCATTAAGCAGCCCTTTATCAATCTAGTGTACTTAAGCCTGAAACTTTGCTTCACTTGTTGCACAAATAAATTAAATTATCACTATATCGGAATGTTTGGAAGTATGTATCGGCCTGAGCAGACTGTCACAGTCGGCACCAGACGATACAAAAAGTGGTGAGGATTGTGTAGCACTACTGTGTGTGTTTTGCAGATAAGGGATCCCATACCTGTAATAGTGTGAAGGATATATATAAGCAGAACTATATAATGCTCTGCCAATCGCCTGTGAAGTGCCACTGTTCTGTTTGATTGATTGATAAAAAAAAAAAAGAGTGCAGGGGAATGTCAGTGTTGCTAGACAGGTTTTACCGCTGAATGACAGTTTCCTGGACTGCAAATAACAGATGTTATCGGCCGCTGTCATGCATTGGTCATACCTTTCCACCTTGTATGTCTGGAGATCAGGAAACCAGACAGCAGCCTCTGGCCATTTCTATAATTGCAGGGGCAGTTCAGCTTAAAATGAAACTTTAATATCATGTATGCAGTGGTAGTAACATAGTAAGATAGGCTGAAACAAGACACACATTCATCAAGTTCAACCTTTTAACAAACCTGCCTAACTGCTAGTTGATCCAGAGGAAGGCAAAAAAACCCATCTACAATTTGCCTCAGAGGGGGGAAAAAATTCCTTCCTGACTCCAAAATGGCAATCGGATTAGTCCCTGGATCAACTTGTACTATGAGCTGTCTTCCATGAACACATGTCTGATGTAATATTAGTCTTAGGCCATGGAAACATTTCAGTATTACTAAACATTTGTGGCATGTGAGAGTGCTGATCTTCTCTTCCTATACTTATAGAAAAATATATATATATATTATATTGAAAACAGTATCTGGATGTCCTTTGTGTATTTCTTAAGCTTTCCATAGATGCAACATCGCCAAACGAGCAGATCTTTCCCCGATATGCCACTAAGTGGTTGGGCTATGTCAGGGTAATCCGGACGTTTGGTAATCCGGTCCTATGGCTGAATGATCAGATTATGACTAGCACAATGGACTTCCAACGGGTCTGTTGGAAGAAAATACAACCTACCTGATCAATATTGTGTCCAGATATCGGTTGGGAAGACCCCATACACTGGCAGATAAGCTGTGAAATTGGTCTAAACAACTGATATTGGCAGCTTTATCTGCCGTGTATGGCCAGCTTCACACTGCTGGTTCTGACAACATATAACACTAAAACAATGTTTCATCTTCAGTGCCTATTCACACGTGGCCATGCGTTTTCCTAATAGTGGCCATACACTGAGAGATCCGCTCGTTTGGCAATGTCGCCAAATGAGCTGATCTCTGCCTCAAGGTGGGCGATATCAAGGTGATCCGATCATGGGCCCTAGGGCCCAACGATTAGATCAGAATGATGCACAAATGGGCGGTCTGATCACGGGACCGCATCAATGCACAGATGCGGCCGCGATCCGACGGGATTTTTAATCCTGCCCATTCGACATCTGGCCGACATTTGACCAGATATCGATCGGGGGAGCCCGTCGGAGGGCCCCACTCACGGGTCGATAAACTGCCGACTCAGTCTGTCGGCAGCTTTTATCCGCCCGTGTATGGCCACCTTAAGTTGCTGAAAATTGCCTCGTGAGGCAATTTCGAGCGACTTAGGAAAACGCAGTGCCACATGTGAATAGGCGCAGGCGACTTTACATTTTAGCGGGCGCTAGACACGGGTAAGCAATTCAGGGATATTAGTCGCCCCAAAGAAGCGGCGATTAGTTGCCAGGCGACATATCTCCCTGAATCTTCCAGTGTGGACTAGCCCTTAGAGGAAGGTCTGGGGCATGTGGCTACCTATGGTGAGTGAAATTTCAAAGACTGGGAGTCTGTCTTTCATGGTTTCAAACAGCTTTGCCAACTATTTGTGCTTTTCCCTACTTTGCCAGCACAAATACTGACGTGTCAATACACTATTGTATAATGGACCACCTCCCCAAAAAGCGAGAGCTTATTTGACTGACTCTAGTGAAAAGCACAGTATATGTCGCTTGCTAAAGAAGCTTCTTTATGTCTTTACATTTGATCCCAGACTTCCATTAAAGGATATATTGTTTTACGGCTGTGTTCCTGTATTTGCACAGAGTATAGAGAGAGTGTACACACAGACTCTTGTTCCTGTGCATGAACAGAATTGCTTATTCAGGTTAGGTCTTGCATTTACCCCAGAGAAATCGGAGTCACGCTTGTCTGGGTAAGAAAAATATTTAGCTTCATGTAGGCTTTGTACATTATTCATTTCTATTTGACTCTTTTTGTAAAAAAGGTATAAATGCATTTTTATGTAATATATATATATATATATAGAAAGGTATTTTTCATTTAAGCACTAAGATATTTCTTTTGCAAAAGTCACGGTTTCTATGCTTTCTAGAAAGGGATGCTTTACCTGCCACGCATTTTCATTTTTAAGAGGTTATTGAAGGAGTGGTTCACCTTAAAGTTAACCGTGATTTAGAATGGCCGATTCTTAGCAAATTTTCAATTGGTCTTCATTACTCTCTTTTTTTTTATAGTTGTTGAAAAAAAAATTGCCTTCTTCTTGTGACATTTTCCAGCCTTCAAATGGGCATCACTGACCCCATCTAAAAATAAAAAAATGTATTATTATTACTACTTTTTATTTCTTATCTTTCTATTCAGCCCTTCTCATGTTCATATTCCAGTCTCTTATTGAATGCAATGTATGATTGCTAGGGTAATTTGGACCCTAGCAACCTGATTGCTGATATTGCAGACTGGTGAAAAAAAGCTAAATAGCCACAAATAATAAAAAATAAAAACCATTTGCAAATTGTCTCAGAATATCAGTCTCTACAACATACCAACAGTTAACTGAAAGGTGAACTAGGGTCAGACTGGGGGGGCCGGGGGCCCACTGGGGCTTCTGCCTCAAGACCCCCCTCTGGACCCTGAGGGCTGCTGCCTCAGGGCCTCCCATCTGGCAACATGCACGTGTGCGGCAGCTCATGCACTGTTTTGTCTCGAGAAAAAGCTGCGCGAGTGCGCACACATGCGTGAGGGTTGCCGGCCAGGAGGCCCTGAGACAGCAGCCCTCAGGGTCTGGAGGGGGCTCCTGAGGCAATCCAGTTTCGGATCTGTGCCGTTGGGGCCCACTAGAGCTGGGGGCCCAGTGGGTTTTTTCCTGGTGTTCCACTGGCCCAGTCCAACCCTGAGGTGAACAGTCCATTTAAAGGGAACCTGTCATGGGAAAAAATGTTTTTTTTCAAAACACATCAGTTAATAGTGATGCTTCAGAAGAATTCTGCACTGAAATCCATTTCTCAAAAGAGCAAACAGATTTATTTATATTTCATTTTGAAATCTGACATGGGGCTAGACATTTTGTCGATTTCCCAGCTGCCCCAAGTCATGTGACTTGTGCTCTGATAAATTTCAATCACTCTTTACTGCTGTACTGCAAGTTGGAGTGATATCACCCCCTCCCTTTCCCCCACCCAGCAGCCTAACAAAAGAACAATGAGAAGTTTACCAGATAACGGCTCCCTAACACAAGATAACAGCTGCCTGGTAGATCTAAGAACAACACTCAATAGTAAAAACCCATGTCCCACTGTATACTATTCAGTTACATTGAAAAGGAAAAACAGCCTGCCAGAAAGCAGTTCCCTCCTAAAGTGCAGGCACAAGTCACATGACCAAGGTCAGCTGGGAAACTGACAATATGTCTAGCCCCATGTCAGATTTCAAAACTGAATATAAAAAAATCTGTTTGCTCTTTTGAGAAATGGATTTCAGTGCAGAAGTCCACTGGAGCAGCACTTTTAACTGATGTGTTTTAAAAAAAAAAAAACCATGTTTTCCCATGACAGTTTCCCTTTAAGGTATAGACACATTTTATCTTGTATGCACAGTGTTTCTTATCTGCACAATTTCTTATACACACCCACACCTGGATCACGCACACAGTGCGCATGGATCACCAGACCACTTATACCTTCATTCCTTTTGTAGGTTAAACCAAAAGTGCTCAAGCTGGAGAGAAGGGCAGTCCCTTTTTGTTTGCCAGTATCTTCTCCCATGCACCGGTCTGCAGAATTGTCAGGCCATATGTACTGTCCAAACTGGTCAACAGAGATCAACTGGGAAGACTCAATGGGCTTTTACTTCTGCTTCTTGGAAACCGTTGAATTGCTTGGCCATATGTCTCACTTTGTACACCCAGCTTGACAGAGGGAGTTCCAGTATTGCTTGTTTTGGCTGACACCTGCAACAGTTGCCCCAGTAGCATCTATTTATGGTGCTCTTGCAAGTGATCCTTGGACAGTCTTATGGAAAAATATGCGGAGAGTAAATATTTGCTGTTTTTAATGTTTGCATTCGGAAAAATAAATAGGTCTGTAGAAGATTGCCCTAAAGGAGCAGTTCTCCTTGAAGTTAACTTTCATTATAATTCACTTTTATTTGCACATCATATTTGCCATTTAATATGTTAAAGGGATTGTTCACCTTTGAGTTAACTTTTAGTATAATGTAGAGAGTGATATTCTGAGACAATTTGCAATTGGTTTTCATTTTTTTATTGTTTGTGGCTTTATAGTTATTTAGCTTTTTATTCAGCAACTCTCTAGTTTGCAGTGTCAGAAATTTGGTTTCTAGGGAATAAATTACCCTAACAACCCTGCATTGATTTGAATAAGAGACTGGAATATGAATAGGAGATGGACTGAATAGAATAAGTAATAAAAAAGTGGCAGTAACAATACATTTGTAGCCTTACAGAGCATTTGTTTTTAGATGGTGTCAGTGACCCCCATTTGAAAGCTGCAAAGAAACAGAAGAAAATTGCAAATCACTAAAAAACTATGAAAAATAAATACTGAAGACCAATTGAAAAGTTTCTTAGAATTGGCCCTTCTACAATATACTAAAAGTTAACTTGAAGGTGAACCACCCCTTTAACTGATTAAATACCGCTGAGTAACAGCAACCAGGCAGTGATTGAATGCGAGATGGGACAATGATTTGACAGAGCTATAAAATATAAGGCCAGTGTCTCACAGGAGAGTGGGGTAAAGCTGGCCATAGACGCAAACTAACCTTCAGATCAAATAAAGTAGCAAAAGCACAGATCAGCCGACGTTCTGCCCCGGACAGGGATCGTACAAAAGGGACATCGCCTTCCGACAGAAATTTTCTAACCTGGCCGATCGAACAAACGACCGATCGGCATGGCACGACAAATGTCGGAACACTCCACACACAATCCGAAATTCGTACGATCGGATCGCTGCGTCTATGGCCAGCTTTAGACCCCCGATGTTTTTAGTAGAAAAGAGTAGGGTCAAAAGACTCCTTTCAGCCTGTCACCATTTCTTTAATCATGAGCTGCTCTATGTACATTAGCCAGGGTACTTAAAGGGTGACTAAACCCTAAAAAATGATGGCTAAAAATTTCATATTTTATGCACTGCTTTTATTGCACCAGCCTAAAGTTTCATCTTGTCAATAGCAGCAATGATCCAGAACTTCAAACTTGTCACGGGGGGTCACCATCTTGGAAAGTGTCTGTGACACTCACATGCTCAGTGGGCTCTGAGCAGCTGTTGCAAAGTATCAAGCAGAAAAAGAGGTTGGTCTGTAATATAAACTACAGGGATTATTAAATGCTGACTCTAGTTGCACTGGTTTCTGTGCTGCCATGTAGTAGAGTCCTGCAGCGGGTACCCGCAGGTTACTGGGGAAAAAAGTGGGTACCGTGCAGAATGAGGGTAGGCTTTTCAGTTGCGGATATAGATGCAGGTCGTGGGTCAGGTTGCGGGTCTTCCTGCTGCAGCTCTCCCTGCAGGCACAGTTCTCTTAATTCACATGCGCGCATCTGTCCCTCTCTGAGAACCTCCTCAACAAACCAATGCGGTGCTTGATCCAAAGAGATTTTAAAACCTGCCCAGGGAATCCTGTCTGAGGGCCCCGTACATTGGCCAATTAACTGCTGGTTTTGTCTGTAGGCAACTTTAACATTACATATCCTTAGGAGCAGAGACGGGTGGGTTTTGTTTGCCACTGATCTATATTTTCCCTCTGACAGCAGTAGACAGAATGTCCTGTGTGCCACTGTGACAGTGATAAAAAGAAAAGTTTACTTTGCTGGTTGAAGGGGTCAGTAACTCCCACAGTCAGATTGCATTTTATTTTCATTTAAGATTAGGCTTGCCACCTGGCCGGTATTTTACCGGCCTGGCCGGTATTTTTGATGGCTGATCCCAATGTTATTAATAGGCAAAAAAGAGAAATATATAGGAAGGCCGGTATTTTTTTCAAGAAAAGGTGGCAACCCTATTTAAGATAGAGGCAGAAAACGGTACCGAATCTTTGCAAAATAAGCTTCTAATCTACATTTCCATAGGGATCTTTCTATATTTGCTTAATAAAATGTAGTCTGCTCTGAAACATGCTTTTCTAGTTTAGGCAAAAAGTTCTAGATCAGAATAACAAAATAAGTATTTTTATGTGCTGCAGGTAAACACTGAAGAGAAAGTTGAAGCTGATGAGGAGGATCCGGTCTCTTGGGATCGTGACGTTCCTGATGATATAAAGGATAAAATAAAGACTTCAAAACATGTTGCGTCTGAAAGCATCACAATCTGGATAGACCCACTAGATGCAACACATGAGTATACAGGTATATTTTTCTGTAAAAGTTGAAATCATTGTTTGTCCATAGCTTCAGGTTAAAAATAAAACACAGGTATGCCAGCATTTTTGTCCTCCCAACCTCCCCCCCCCCCCCAAACTTTGTGTGCCATCTTCCATATCATTATTATTTGTAGAGGGTGCACCACCTTAAATTCATTTAACCATTTATTCCCCATTCCCACTGGGCTGTATAATACTTTTTCCAAGTTTAACTGCCAGGGGGAGTGCCAAAGAAACCGGCATGGGACCTGTTATCCAGAAAGGGTGGGACCTTGGGTTTTCCGGATAAGTACCTTAAATCTACTAAAAAAATTATTTAAACATTAAATAAACCCAATAGAATTGTTTTTCTTTCAGTCAGGATTCATATCATCTCAAATACAAATTACTGTTTTCATATTAGAGAAAACAAAAATCAATTTAGAATAATTGGATTAAAATGGGATCCATGGGAGATGGCCTTCCTGTAATTTGAAGCTTTGGATAATGGGTTTCCGGATAACTGATCCCATAACTGATCATCACAAATGTGACTCACTGAGAGATGCAGACAGGAAGTATATTGGTACCCTTAACATTTTAATCTTTGCTTCTCTCTTAAAGTGCCTCTATACTGTACCTCCATTTTCTTTTGTATTTGTCTAGTGTGTAAATATAAAGTTTTTTTTTAATTTGATGCCTTTAGCTCCTATGTATGCGAAGGGAATGTAAAGTTCAGAATTATAGAGTGCAAGGTGCAATTTGTGTACCCATAATGCAATGGTTTTTCCCAATACGGATGCAAACTAGAATTCATTTTGGTAAATGGTGTGCAACCCTCACTGTTCCCAACTTCCCCTGTGTTTGTGCTGAAGTGGTGGCACTTGCAATATCGGCATTAAAAATATAATAATAATAATAATTTCCAGTTCACTTGGCACAAAGCATTCAGAATTGACCCAAGTGAACCCTACAATTACTGCCATGTCTAGGCTTGCCAAAAATCTAGGGTACCCCGGTGTCTATGTATGTATGCATGCTAATCATTGTTGCTAAGATCATGGGATCTTCTATGTGTGATTAATTTTGCATCCAAACTAGTGCATTGCTCTTGCATTTTTAAAAACAAGTCTGGCTGGCTCAGACTGCAGTTTTAGTTTTTAGAGAAAAAGAAGAATCACAGCTCTGTTACCCGTTCTCTATCACTCTGCTTTAGAACAGGATCTCACTCTTTTAAAGGAATTGTTCAGGGTAAAATTAAAAAATGGATAAATAGATTGTATGTGCAAAGTACAAAATGTTTCTAATATATTTAGTTAGCCATAAGTATAATGCATAAAGCCTGTAGTGACTGGATGTCGAACAGAACAGAACAGACCACAACATCCTGCTTTGCAGTTCTCTTGGTTTCCGATGATTGGTTACCAGGCAGTAACCAATCAGTGACTTGAAGAAGGGGCACATGGGCCGTAAATGTTTGCTTTTGAATCTGAGCTGAATGCTGAGGATCCCATGTCCCATGTGGCCCCCCTTGTAGTCGCTGACTAACTCAGAGTTAGAGAGCTGAAAAGCAGAAAGCTGGGGTTTGACTGTTCTGTTAGACATCCAGTCACTCCAGCCTTTATACATTACAATTTTGGCTAACTAAATATATTAGAAATATTTTTTATTTTGCGCATAACATCTGTATACCCAGTTTTTATTTGTTCCCCTGCCTGTGAGTTGATGGCACAGTAGTCAAGTTGGAAGTGAGAAATAATGTGCAGACAGCAGGCAATGGACTAACACTCCTCTGACCACCTGCAATACTATAGTTATTCTAGTGAGGCGTTTTAAAGGCATATTATACCCCCTTTTCAACTTGATTGCAATGGGAAAGCCTTGTGCTGAACATGCTTGGTGCCTATTGTTTTAATCATAAGAAGTCCATGTTTGTTGTTATTTATTAAGCTAAGCAGAAAAATTGACGAAATCACCCAAACTGCAGAACCATATGACTGTATTTGCCCGTGTTATGGTTAAACTGCCTGGCTTATGCAGTGTCATTGTTCTTTCTGTAAGCAGTAAAGATGCCATTCTTTTCATGATAAGGCTGGGTATGTTTTTTATTAATGGTTGCTCACCATTCTCAATTCTGGGGGGAAAGCATAAATAATTTTGATTACTTGTAATAATTATAATGTATTTCTCTCCACTTGTTTTTTCTTTTCAGAAAATCTGGTAAATTATGTCACTACCATGGTCTGTGTTGCTGTAAATGGCAAACCTGTTATTGGGGTGGTCCATAAACCTTTCACAGGTTATACTGGTAAGCGATTTCAATTTAGACTTTCCTTTACAGCTTGTCCACTGTTAAGGGCCGGAACTAGGGCTACGTGTCTAGGGCGCAATGATGGGTATACTACTTTTGCCTGCATTCCCTTTGATTTATCCGTCTGTAAGTCTGGGATCAAGTGAAGGGGAGGGACATTTTCCATCAGGACCAATTGCAGGATTATTAGTATGAATAGCTCCCAAACTGGCCAACACATGCCCAGGTGATTCAAACTGTCAGATAAACTGTCAGAGCTGCTACTGTTGCTGGATATTGGAGGGTAACATAAAACTAAACATATGGCAAAATTAGTTGAAGTACTGAGAGAGTGCAGACAGAGCAGAACTTGCTGCTAAGTGTTCTTTAATGGACACAACATGTTTCGGGCAGAAGCCCTTTATCAAGTGTACAAAATCACAGTGAGGACACACATTTAAGTCTATAAAACAGGAAGTGAGCTCACATATCAAGCTATATAGGTCAATTATAAATAGGTGCAAATATAGATATTAATAGATTCTTTGCTCCAAAGTCCTTGGTTGATTCAGTCCACAATGTGTTAACCTTT
>CM044441.1:118563430-118718068 GCA_024363595.1 Xenopus borealis | reverse complement strand
GGACACCCTCATTTTACTTCCCAGAACTCTGCTTTGTTTGTTTCCCTGTAGAGTATTCGGTGACCATGTAGAGATTTGTATTTTCAGACCCACTGCCGTATGCATATTCTGATTATTAATCAGTCTTGTATAAAATATATTAGGTAGGTGTCTCCAAGTTAGTAGAATAATAACACCATTTAGGAAGTGGCCCAGGGGCACCACCCTGAGCCCTCCGCATAGGTAGGCAGCAGACAACCGAAATTTTTTTGAGACAGGCTCTCAAGAAGGCAGACTTCCACCAGGCAAAGTTTTTCAAAGTGAAAAGTAGTTTATTTGTATCCATATCTTAAGTGTTTCATGTTTACAAACAATTAATCGTTAGCTAATCAGTCTTGCTGTATCAGCTTCTGTGGCAAATATTATTTGACTTGTGATGTTTTGCTCATTTATGACGATCCCTAAGCTTAACCTTCCAACTGAAGCCCAGACCATACTGAGCATGTGCAGGGTCTTGGTCGTGCAAAGATGTTTAACAAATTTACAAGATGACAGCCCCCTGCAGACAACTTTGAAAACATAAATTGTGTGTTTCATTAGTCTTCTGGGTCAGTATGTTCATGTTTATGATTAGTATACAAAATACAGCATTTCTAGCATTATTCTATTTTAGACTTTAGTTCCCCTTTAATAGACAGCAGTTCTCTTTTATTTCTCCTTCAGAATATAATAGAGTTCCTGTTTATGTTCCAGGTTACAAGGTTCTGTCGTTGCTGGACGTTTCTGGTGGTGAGCAAGAAAGTGCTGATGTGTATATTCACGTTACCTACATTAAGAAGTGGGACATTTGTGCCGGCAACGCCATCCTGAATGCGCTTGGTGGTCACATGACCACTCTTAAAGGAGAAGAAATTAGCTACACAGGATCAGAACAGAATGAAGGGGGGCTGCTAGCCAGCATTGGAATGGATCACGGTGCACTTGTTGATAAACTAGCTGAAAAGATATCCGTCAATGCCAAGAAGCCAGCCAAGTAAAGGATAAGTGAAACACAATCCGAGATTGTGAGTTCTGACTTTAGACAGACCAGCATGTGAAAGACAGAGAATTGCAGTGCTGTTAGAACATGGCAGTGGACTATGTGTGCCAGGGGTCTGAGGTGCAACTTTCTACAAGTGGCCCCGACTATCTTATATGGACTGGAAAGTTATTGCTGGGATTGGATGATACGGGCATTGCATTTAATGAACATGTAAATCTGTAAAGTCTGATCGAAAGCAACATAAGAATAGTTTCATTTTGCTTGTCTAAAGCAGCTGCAATGGACAGCCTTCGTTTGTTTTTGTTTTATTTTTTTCCCCAAATTCCAACTTTTCATTAGCCTGATTAATAAGAACAATCATTGTGCCTCGTTGCTTATTCTGACATCCAAATATACGCAGCTTGCGACTGATACCCCTCCAGACGAATACGATCTTTCATTCAGCGCAGTGTTTTTGTCCATCATTTGGCTAATGTTTTTTTCTCTTGTTTGAGCAGCTATTGTAGAGAGGAATCACTACTGCAAGGCCTTGTATTACTCATTAATAATTCATGTTCTGTGAAAGCGGAATTCATTGTCAGTACGGTGTGTACAATGTGTAATCATTCGAGGTGCAGTGGTTTCCCATACTCATGGAATGTGTTTTTTTTCTTTGGGTTTTTATAGAAAATGGATCCTATTTAGTTTTGGAAGCATTCTAGATGTTAATAAGATAATAAATCACTGTCCTTTTGATTAATATTATTTTTGCTCATTTTGTTATGAAGATGTATTTATAGATTCAGATATAAAGGGATACTGTCATCATAATAAAAGGGTTTAATCAATGCGTGAACTCTGTTTTGTGTACAGTTGAGAAATACATTTTATTAAAGGTTATCAATGTTTTTTATGCTTGTGTGTGTAACATACTCGCCAATCGGGAACCTTGAGAGGCAGCGGATTAGGCAAAAATCAAAGTAAAAGAACAGGCAGGAGTCAAAAACCAGGATTAACCAACAGAATATCACTATTCAGCAGGGTCTGTAAACAGAAGCCAGATTGAAGTCTGTCGGTCGCTTTCATTGGCCCGTGTATGGCCACCTTAAAGGGCAAGGAAAGTGTAAAATAGAATAAGGCTAGAAATGCTGTATTTTGTAATTTAGTTAAAAATATTTGCCTGCCTCTGGCCCTGCACATGCTCAGTGTGATCTGTGCTGCTTAGGGATCGTCATAAATTATCAAAAAACAAAGCTGCTTGAGTTCTGCATGGCTGGTAAGTAAGGCAGAGGCTCCCCCTGCTGTTCATAAGTATGATTGTTTCCCTGTCAGAAGTTAGGGACCGTCTAACAATTCCTATTTTTTCCTAATTTCACTGCATACAGTCAGGTTTCTTATAAAAACGGTACACATTTTTTAATTAAAATATAATGGAGATTTATTTCTTTTTCATTAAAGAAAAGTAAAAATGGGATTTTATTTCTTTGCCTTTCCTTGCCCTTTAAGGGATGACTTGAGTATTGTCTGTTTGGTCCCAGCCTAAAGGTGATCATACAGGGGCAGATTAAAATTCCCCTGGAGACTGATCTTATCTGCTTGTACAGTATATGTGGCCTATAGTGATGGTTGAGGTTTTTTGGGGGAAAAGTAAAATTTTTAGTGGAAAAATAAAAACTCACATTTTTAACGATTTATCCGGACAGCAGGCTGCTAAAAATTAGAATCCAAAAAATACGCCATCTCAAACCTGTGGAGGTCATGTAGAAGTCGATGACAGATGTCATAAATTGATAATCTGAAGAATTTGGGGTTTTAGATGGTAATCTGAAAAAGTTCAGTTTTCAAAGCTTTTTTCTGCTGCGATGTTTTGTCGCACCGATAAGATTAGAGTTTTGGTAAATGCAGGGCCGCACCTGCCATGAGGCAAGGTGAAAACTTTGCCTCAGGCGACACGGAGCGGCCAGTTACCAAGGGCGGCAGAAAGCCGCCTCTGGTAACTTTAAGAGCCGAATTTCCGTTTTTTAAAATGGAAATTCGGCTCTTATACTGCAGTGAGGGCAACATGCGGCCCCTCCTCCACCCGCTCCGACGCTATAAGTTCAAAGCGCGGAGCAGGAGGGGGGGCGGCATTGGGGCTGCTGCCTCAGACGGCAGCAGCCCCAGGAACACCCCTGGGTAAATGTACCCCATATACTTCTCTATTGAATATAGTAGAGAATATGATGAGGTGAGAGACCATGTAAAAATATTTGCCTATTCTATATGGTGATTCTAAACTGAGAATTTCTTGACAGTACTGATGTTAGATGTGACAATGAAGATGTTATATACGGAAAGCTCCTACCTTGGGAAATCTCCCTTCTCAAAGTACAGGTATGGGACTTATTATCCAGAATGCTTGGGACTTGGGGTTTGCCGGATAATGGATCTTTCCGTAATTTTCATTCATACCTTAAATCCACTAAAAAATCATGTACACTTTTTAGTGTGAAACAAGTCCCAGTATTAGGCCTGGACTGAGAGTCAAAATAGTTATTTTGTCATTAGTCATTTTTTTGCCATTTCAGGTACAAAGAAGCCCAATCAGCCCCCACCAGCTCACTAAATACTGACTTTCTATGGCACCTTATAGCAGCCCCTCTAGCATTTTCCAGAACCCACAGATTGCCAGTCCAGGCTTGCCCTGTATGTGTTGACAGGTAATAGAAAGTAACAAGTGTGTGTCTTCCTATGTTACTGCCAGAATATAATATATAATATTAGAGGCCATTTCACATTTAATACAAAATCAGTGATTTATCTACTGCAACGTAAAAATGCCATATACAATATGTTAGGCGAACTGTACTTCATTAAAAGAGAGTGTATTGACTATAAAGAATAAATACATATATTATGTGTGTGTGTATGTGTGGTATTATATGCATTAATGAGCAAAGAAACAAGCAAACGAAGCATCATTTTTTTCAGCAGCTTTTTATTATACAAATAAACTGGATCACACTACAAATATCAGATGTTTGAATAATGAGGATGAATGCATTACATATCATATAAATATACAGGAATGACCACCGTCAGGAGACCCCCACCTTACATGGAGAAAATGTTTTCTTTAACATTTACCAATAATGGAAAATAATCTTGCATCGCCACCAGGGGGCACAAGTAGATCACTTTTATTGAAGTTGGAACACTATCCCTCTCTCGCTTAGAACTTTTTTTTTTTATTCCAAGAATACAGATTTTCCTTTTTTGTATTCCTTCTAATTAATAATGCCATCATAAGCAGCACTCAGGGGAGTACTTTCTTGTGTCTACCCACATTCGTAATCATAAAAATAAGCGTATTTACAATATGCCATTCTACACAGTATTATTTTTAACCGGCTTAGCTCAAGTGAACGTGGAACATAATGTACAATGTCAGTTGGAGCAGGCAATCCTGGGTATCTATTATTGTTTTCTTGAGTCACAACAATAAGGGCTCCCACATTCTCTGCAGATGGCTTACTTTCTAACAATCGTAGGCAAAATAATGTTTATTATAAAGAATGAAGTTATATATATATAGTAGCTAGCTTGTTCTTTTGTAGATAACCAACAAACGATTTAAAAAAATATAACCACTTGTGTGTTCAATCCCGGGTCATGGAAATTAATCAGTTCTTTAGCACCAGTACCACATACAACACATGGCAATTTACAGGTATGGGACCCGTTATCCAGAACAGGACCTGGTGTTTTCAGGATAAGGATCTTTCTGTGATTTGGATCTTCATACCTTAAGTTTACTAGAAAATCATTTAAAATTAAATAAACCCAATCGGCTGGTTTTGCCTCCAATAAGGATTAATTATATTTTAGTTTGGATCAATTACAAGCTACTGTTTTACCATTACAGAGAAAAAGGAAACCATTGTTAACATTTTGGATAATTTTGATAAAACAGAGTCTATGGGAGATGACCTTCCCGTAATTAGGAGCATTCTGGAGAACTGGTTTCTGGATAACGGATATATTACCTGTACTAATATAGGTGCTAGATCCACTTAAAGTGCAAGTACAACTTAGAAAATGAAAGCAAAGACCTCTTGATTGATTTCTATGGGTAACTGTGCTTTTCTTTTACTTCAAACCCAGTTGAAATGTCTATATGGCCTTGAATAAGTCACTAAATCATTTGACTAGTACCTGCAATGAAAAGTTATTCTAGTGCAAGCCAAGTTGGCTAAACATAGATAGCAATGCATAATCTCCACTCTGCATTACTTATCCAAAAAGTGTCTCTATTGCTTATTCACAGCATTGGTATATTTAAAGAAGAAGGAAACGTTAAAAATAAGTGATCTTTATCAGAAAGGTCTATATAAATATACCAGTAAACCCTCAAAGTAATGCTGCTCAGAGTCCTCTGTCAAAGGAAACCCAGCATTTCTTTCCTTCTATTGTGTACACATGGGCTTATGTATAACACTTCCTGTTTTCAACATAAACATCCAGGGCTAGGCTTGAGCATGCTCAGTTTGCTCCTCTCTCCCTCCCTCCCCCCCCCCTTCTCTGCTGTAATCTGAGCCCAGCGCTATGCAATGAGTGAGCAGGGAGAGACTTAGGCAGGAAGTGATGTCACAACAAGCTAATATGACAGCTGCTATCCTAAACAAACAGAAGCAGTGTCTGGAGCTGTTTACTCAGGTATGGAAAAGCATTCTAAAGAATACAAATGGCATTCTAGCTTGCAATATTGTGGCTAATCTATTGGTAGCTTTCCTTCTTCTTTAAATGATTCCTTTAAATATGCAATTCTTATGGGAATCATGTTTTCCACTGTTCCCTCATACTCACAGCACTGACCCATAGGAGAGCAAGCACAATTCCCAGCGCACTGTGTTAGTTAGGCCTCGTAATGGATTTCTTCCCAAAAAAGCCAAAGAAGTCCCTGACTTACTCACTGATTTTATTCGTGCCTATGGTATTCCTTGCTAAAGTGATGTCCAACTGAATTTTAAAACCACCAATAAATCACGCTTCACCTCCCCTGAAAGTGCATCCAGTGACTTGACAATTACCCTTACCTCAAAGCTACCCTAATCTATGTAGACTGTAAAAGAAAACCCCCCTTCAATAAGGTTGCAGTTATGCACCACAAAGCACCAATGACAATGCAGAACTCACAGATACACAGGGAGAGATTTTTGTCGCTAGCAGAGAGAGAAAACAATTCTCTTTTTTCTCCCCTCCTGTGTCTAACAGAGAGCACATGCCCTGAAATAAATCAGTGAGCACAGTTCATGTAAGTGCAGAGCAAATTATCAGGCACAGTACATTCAATAACTACCCAGAGCGTTTAGTATGTAGTACATCCCATTAGGGAGCACAAGCAGGTACAAGGCATGCTAGAATTGATATCAGCATTACCGCTGCTTTAAATCACAGTCAGCAGAAGGACATGTAATAACCACACACACCAGGAGGCATAACCAGGGCAAGGTCTGAGGTATCTGAAGCAAACACCATGGTGAAACCATTTCATATGTAAGTATACCCTGTACATGGAAATGTATAGACAGTGTTGTACATTTATTAGGGAAACTATCCTGCCTTTCAGGGCTTCATCTCACCTCATTTCAAGGTTTTTTTCCCTGCTGTCTTTTTCCACAAACACATTTCCCCCTCTAAGGGGGGAATGTAACTAAAATCACAAAGAGAAAAACAATTTGCACCAATAAGAATAAAAATGCTTATGTCGCAATGTCATATTGTTCCTTAAACTGTAATCGCATTGTGAGTTTTAATTGCGCACTCTTAAGAAGTGCTTGAAGGTGTCGTAATCTTTTGGAGCAAACATAAGGACTTTTGCAGTAAGAGGTTTTATTACATTGACCGCGCATTGGCGCAAGCTATAAAATTTGCAAACTTTCTTCCACTGTCGGAAGTGGTCACTAAACAGTTTCCTGGTGCGCAAAAGCTATATTAAATTCATGCAAAGCAACATTTGTTCGCGCAGGAGCATATCTTTTCGCATTGCAAATAGTTTTTCCGTCAACGACTTTTATTACATTCCCCCATTTCTTTTCCTTCTCCAATTTCAATCTTTTTATCCCCTCACCTTGTATCATTCTCTTCTCACAGTATGCCATTTTAATTTTGTATTCTTTTTTCCTTGTCAAATGTGACACTCTCCCTTTTCCTCATTTTCATCTTGTGCCATTAGTCATTCCTGTTCCATCTTATTTTGCTTTTTCACCTGCATGTACCATTCTTCACCAGTGTGCAGTCAACATATGTGCCATTCTCTGTTTCACTTTTCCCATTTGTGCCATTCTCTCTTTTTTTCCATGTTTTTATTAACCCTATAAAATTTGTTTACTCTCTGTCTTCCTATCCCTCCTTCCACATGTCTCATTTTTGCCCCCTGCATGTGCCAAGCTGTCCTTCTTTCACCTTTATCCAAGTTTCACATTAAGCTCCTTTTCATTGGTCATTTTTTCCCCATCACCTAAAATGCTTCACTCCTTTCCCATTCTCCCTAAATGCCTTGCTCTCCTCGTCCCCACTTTCTTTCTCTTCCACCTAAACTTATATAGTAAGGACAAATTAAAAGTTACAAAAAGTATTTAGTCTTGTGTATCTACTACTGTTCATGTCATATTTCCCTATAATGCAGATGCTTCCTTAGCTTTATAAGGTTTCCATCAGTTAATACACTGACTTCTCATCTTATTTCATAGGTAGAAGTTCCTCGTCCTTCTCAATAGAAAGAGGATTCTTTCTATTGAAAATTATTTTAATGATGTCATTTTTATTTCTAAATTACTTTATTTACACTGCAAATAATTCACTCTACCATATCACATTTCATTCCTGAACCAGCAAGTGTATTTTTAGTTGTAATATTGATGAGTAGGCAGCCATCTCAGGTCATTTTGCCTGGTCATGTGCTTTCAGAAAGAGCCAGCACTTTAGGATGGAACTGCTTTCTGGCAGGCTGTTGTTTCTCCTTCTCAATGTAACTGAATATGTCGTAGAACATGGATTTTACTGAGTGCTGTTCTTAGATCTACCAGGCAGCTTTTATCTTGTGTTAGGGAGCTGTTATCTGGTTACCTTCTCATTGTTCTGTTGTTAGGCTGCTGGGTGGGGGAAAGGGAGGGGGTGATATCACTCCAACTTGAGGTACAGCATAAAGAGTGACTGAAGTCTATCAGAGCATTAATCACATGACTGGGTGCAGCTGGAAAATAGACAAAATGTCTAGCCCCATGATAGATTGCAAAATTAAATATAAGAATATCTGTTTAATCTTTTGAGAAATGGATTTCAATGCAGAATTCTGCTAGAGCGGCACTATTAACTGATGCATTTTTGGAAAAAAACATTTTTCCCATGACAGGATCCCTTTAAGGATATTTTTACCATCACAGTCTCCCTGAGATCATGCACAAATGGTGGACAGATCTCAGGGGAGAGTCACATCATTGTCATCCCACATTAAATACAGGTATGGGATCTGTTATCCAGAAAGCTCCCAATAATGGGAAGGCAATTTTAAGCAAACAGTTCCTTTTCGTAAAAATCATATTTAAATGTTTTTTAAGCAAACTTAAGGCATGGTGATCCAAATTATGTAAAGATCCTTTTTCCAGAAAATCCCAAGCATTCTGGATAACAGATATAAGAAAATAATTTCATATTTAAGCTGCGGCATAATAATCGGTGGACAATGTTTCCAGACATTAATTCAGACAGCCTTGAAATGCTCTGACCTAGCCTGGCCTAATTAGGTTTTTGTAACCAAGTTCATATGCATGCCCATCAGGACAAAAATCTTGGGTTGAATCTTGGCACTCTAAAGGGGAGGAATAGCTTGAATATATTTTATATCATATGTTATCTCAGTGGAGTTTACAGTAAAATCCATAAGCACATGCTGATCATGACCCAATCTTCATTGTCAGCTACAAATATACTGCATTCTAAGGTGCTATGAACCTGCACACATTTTTTTTTTTTAAATTTTGCTTCAATTTGGACTTTTCAGCTGCCTGATGTTGCTCCTACTATTTAAAATACTTCCATGCATCTGCAAATGATTGATCCATCTTTTCTTCAGGCACATGTGATGGTTTCTGTGAGGATATGTAACAACAGATTTATTACATTTCTTATTACACACAGGCGCTCACATGACTAGCAATAGGCTCCTTCATGATTGTTTTAGAATCGCTAACAACGTAGGTACAATCAGCAGCCTTGTTAGATGGTGCAGGGACATCTGCACTTCACTCAGGAATCATTAGAAGTGAAGCAATAGCTTTAGAAACAAGATGAAACAAGCCATTCCGCACATCTAAATAGAAAGAAACAACAATACAACATTCTATCAGTGCAAAAATCTTCATCATGAAAGCAGCTGAAAAAGGAAACTCATCCTGTCTCATTCCTTTTCATAACATGAATTCATTTTCTCCTTTGATGAGCGAGGCTCCTTTGTCTACCTGTCGCTTAACCTGCTGAGTTTTGTTGGGGAATTTTCCTTTCAGGGACTGGATTTCATTCACTGAACAGAGGAGTGCATAATTATTCCTACATTTAATAAAAAGTATTCCGTTTTATCTTATTTTCCGTTGTGTATATATATACAGGTATGGGACCTGTTATCCAGAAAGCTCAGGACCTGGGGTTTACCAGATAATGGATCTTTACGTTATTTGGATCTTCATACCTTAAGTCTACTAGAAAATTATGTCAGTAAGGATTAATTGTATCTTAGTTGGATCATGTGCAAGATACAGTTTTATTGTTACAGAGACAAGGGAAATAATTTTTAAAAATTTGGATTATTTTGATAAAATGGAGTCTAATGGTCCTAGCCTTTACGTAATTTGGAGCTTTCTGCATAATGGGTTCCCAGATAACGGATTTGTCCCCATAAACAGTTTCATAAATGTTCTGTATTACTAGATGGAATGTTGTTTGAAGGGTTCCTGCACACAGGTGGAAGAAAATGTAATCCTCATCAACTTTCCACTACACATACTGTATTTTCAGTGGTTTTAAAGCTATTTGTAAATGTATTAGCTCTTAACAGCAATACATGTTTACATTCTCTGCACCCCTAGTTATGATTTCTGAAACAATGTTGATCTGGAAGAGAATTGACTTCTGCTTGAAGAGTCAGACACACAAAACAGAAAGGGACAAATAATGACTAATTTCAAAATCAAAATACATTTACATATACAGAGAACCTTGTATGAACATGTATGTTTGATGCCATCAGATACTGCACATTTGGTTTCTTTGGCTTTTTACTTAAAGGTTATTACCATACTTAACACGGGTATTCCCAGGGCCGGATTTGCATAGCGGGTGCCCTTAGGCCCACTGCCGTTCGTCGCCTCCATACTCTGCCCTTTATACGAAAAATTTTCATAATCCGGACCGGAGCAATAGGGATTAGCACATGGGAAATAAAAAAAACTATTGTATCTCCTGTGTATCCCTAGTGTTTCTGAACCAATGTGGGTGTCGCTCGGCAGCATGCCGCCCCCTAAAATCCTGTCACCCTAGACCCAGGCCTAGGTGGCCTTTCCACAAATCTGGGCCTGGTTATTCCTTCTTGGGAGGACCAGGATTATTAGCTAATTGCCCACTTGGGCCCACAAGAGGAAATGACCCTTGCCAAATAAGTAGAACTGATTTTGAAAAAGCTCTTACATAGATATGCATGACCATACCCCTGATCTATCACCCCATTCTCAGTTACACCAAAGGATGCCCATGACCTGCCCAAAATTTCCCCATTCCCTGCCAGGATTTCTGACTATTCCCTTCCTCTGAATCAACTAGGCAGTTTTCAATCTAAATTAAATGGCTAATTACTAAGATATAAAAATTCAGTTGTGAAGACCTTTCTTCTTTGATATAGGTCAGTTTCTGTATTACACCTTAAATTTGTGTTTTGTTGGTCTGGTTTCACACTTGACAAAGGGCCCCCGGAGGCTCGGAACATGTTGTTTGACAAATAAACACCTTTGAGCAATTAATCCCTGCTTAAACACCTTATTCTTGTACACTCTATTTTATGGGTTCATTTCAGGAAACCTTCCAGTGAGATCCTAAAAGTGTATAGATGAGAGCATATCTTATCAGTGATGACACTCACTTCATAACTTTTTAGGTATTCTGTGGTTTCAACTGTACAAAAAGCAAAGGGCATGTGGGAGATAGCTAGTCAGCACTGGTCCTTATAGTTCTGTAATATGGCATGTTGAACTTTATATATGTTATACTTCATATATATATATATTATGTGTATATAATTTACATCCTTCTTCCCCTGCCCTAGTTTGTCTTTATAGGGCACACTGGAGGATTTAATGTGTCCCTTCACACTCTTTGTGTCAAATAAATGATAATAGTTATCAAAGCATTTCCCCACTTCCCCTTTGTTTTTGTTCTTTTACCAAAACATGTTCTCCAACATTGACCATGCTACATTTCTATTGCTATAAATTAAAGACTTTCCATTCTGCACTAACTTCATTCAACCAAGGTGAAAAGTCATATAAGTCATAAAAAACCCAGATTGGATAGTTATTAATGATAGTACAGGTATAGGATCCATTATCCTGAACTCTGTTATCCGGCTAATTCTTAATTATGGGATGACCATCTTCCATAGACTCCATTTTATCCAAATCGTCCAAATTTTTTAAAATGATTTGCTTTCTTGCTGTAGTAAAAACAGTACCTTGTACTTGATCTAAACTAAGATTTAATGAATCATTATTGGAAGCAAAGCAAGCCCATTGGGTTTATTGAATGTTAACATGCTTTAGTAAGATAAAGATAGGCCCTAGGCTCCTAGTACCTGTCCGTGGCGTGACCGAGCTGTCGCCGGAGCAGTGGAGAACTGTGCCTCTCCTGTGCTCCTCAGCAAGCGCCCGGAGCGTCATGCCGCCCCTAATAATCTAGCGCCCTAGGCCCAGGCCTATGTGGGCTGGACACATTCAGGTCATTTCATATAACGCGATACAGCTCAAAATATAAAAATGCATATAGCTAGGAAAACCTACTGATGCTCATTTACACAACTGCATAGTATAAGGAGGTAATACATGGACTTGTCACAAGCAGTATATTTATTATATTGTAGATGAGTTCTAAAGAGAAAGGCTTTGGAGTCCACAATAGTTTGCAAATAAGATCCTCAAAGCAAGAAGAAGCAACAAAACTGAGACTTGGACCAAGGGAGGAACGGGCCTGTTGTAAGTCATTATGGATTGTAGTCACACTAGTGGTTCCATAATGACTGTAGCTAAAAGCAGAAGTAAACATTATGTTCAATAACCTGCCTCTGCAACGAAGGGGCTGTTGAAGGACCATTAATTAGGTATGATGAGTATAGTTCCCTCAGAAGGAATCCTCTTGGAAATTGGTCCACACAAATAAGCCATGAGTAAAGTGAAGATCTTATTGATCACTAACCTACAACGGAACAGATTAGTAGAAAATCATTGATTTTAAATGGCAGAGTGAGCATACATATATATCTATAAAATGATGTGGCAAGATCGCTCAAAAGGGACTGAAAAAGTTTCAATGCAAAAAGAAAACACTAGCTACCTACAATTGCCAATTTACCCAAAGAAATACATAAAAAAACAGTAGAGAGCACAAATATATACAGTATAAGAAATGCCTGGGATATACATGACAACTGATTACAAGTGGCCAATAAATGCCACACTAAGAGATCTTAACATCAAAGGTCAAAATGTTCTTTGTCCCTAAAGAAGGCCACTCTGTGTGATTGAAACATCAGATTAAAAAAAAAAGACACTTTAGATCTTTGATGTTAAGACATGTGAATGCAGCTTTACCCGTATACACTGAATTCAGTTATCATCACTTCCATCTGGGTTCAAACATGACCTTTATATATAAAACATGGTGCAGTATTGGTGTTCCAATGTTTCAAGTCCTCCCAGGGACTCTTCTGAAGGACCGAGAAATGGATAGAAATGTTGGAACTTATGTTGGAAATAATGAAGATACTGTAGCATTTATAAGTAAAGATCACATCTGAACACAGATTGTAGTGGTTTTCAAGATAATGGATATTTCTTTAATCATGATCTTTGTACCTCACTATGAAATCTTCTTGTTAAAAAGTAAATGTTAAAAACCTGCTTTCCAAGTTATTGTATTAGCATATTGGTTCTGTTTTCCTGCAATGACACACGCCATCTGCTTTGGGGTACATGTTAGCAATCCCGTGTCATAAAAATTGGATGAAAATGGATCATTTTACTGGCAAACGACTATGTGCTCTTATTTTTGGCAGAGTAAGTATATAATTTCTTTTATAATTTTGTATTTCATTTAGCAGCCTACAATGATATCGCCTGTGCTGCAGTCCTACTGCAATTATGTTGAGGGCAGCATTATTCCCCAATAGTATAATGCCTTGGGGGGTAGATCCCCCTCTTTTTTTAATTAAGGGTATAGCAAATATTTTGTTTATTGCAGGTTGGCCAACAAATATCAAACTGACGATGACACGTATGTTACTCATTACAAGAGCAATCTGTGATTTTTCATAATATCTATATTTATACCCTGTGTAGGTGACAAAGCTGACTATGCCCACATTTAAAATGAATTTTGAGTGGTGTTTATCATATTTTTAAGAGGGAACTGACATATTTCTTAAAATATATTTGTTGCATAATCCAGGGAATTTATACAGAGCTTTAAAAAAATAAAAGACAAAGACAGAAAACCTTATTATTGACAAATTGTCATTCCTGCACACAGATCAATCCAAAGTTACTTGGCCATTTGACGTGGTTTAATACAAGTGAGATATTGCATGGTCTCAGGATATCTGGTTTTGTACAGAATCAGGAATAACAACCTTTCAGCCCAGATTCACAGATAACAGATGAGATAATGAGATATGATTTGTGACTTCTCCCCAAAGAATATAGAATTTTACTAGTGAGAAGGCAGAACCAATGCACCTCTCAATTGGAAAAAACATTTTTCACTTGTATGAGATTTGTATTTCAGGATTTTATTTTTCAGCAGCTGTTCTACCATAGACATATTCTAATATACTGTGTATGATTTACAATGAAACTAGGATTTAGTTGCCATGTACACAGGGGGGCTATTTATTCATCCATTCATGGTCACTACTGAATGTGGTACAGGTATGTGACCTGTTATCCAGAATACTCTGGACCTGGGGTTTTACAAATAACGGATACTTCTGTAATTTGGATCTTGATACCTTAAAGCAGAGATCCCCAACCTTTATCACCCGTGAGCAACATTCAGATTTAAAAAGAGTTAAAAAGAGTTGGGGAGCAACACAAGCATGGAAACTTTTCCTGGTGGTGTCAAAAAAGTATTTTATTTGGTTATTGGTAGCCTCTATGTGGACTGGCAGCCTACAGGAGGTTCTGTTTGGCAGTACATGTGTTTTTTATGCAACCAAAATTTGCCTCCAAGCCTGAAATTAAAAAATAAGCACCTGCCCCTAACTTTTTACTTACCCCTCAATGCAGATTCAGGGATTGGAGTTCACGGCAGCCATCTTCCAGGTCTTCAGTAAACTTTGTGTCTTCTTCCTGCGCTTCGTCATTTTCAGTGCATGCGCAGTTGTCACGAACTGGGAACTTGCCCCTACTGCACATGTGCCAAAACGCCACTCCATTCGCAAAGATTACGGAAGACCCAGAAGATTGCTGCCGTGAACTCCCTGAATCTGCATGGAGGGGTAAGTAAAAAGTTAGGGGCATTTGCCCGGGGTAGCATCTAGGCTGGGGGGAGGTCTATGTAGGGTAGGGGGTTTTGGTTGAATACTCCTTTAAATCTACTAGTTAATCATGCAACCATTAAATAAACCCGAATAGGCTGGTTTGGCTTTCAATAAGGATTCATTATATCTTAGTTGTGATCAAGTACAATGTACTGTTTTATTATTACAGAGAAAAAGGAAATTATTTAAAAAAAAAATTAATAAATAATCTATGTCAGACAGCCATACTTTAAGTCTGAGCTTTCTGAATAATGGGTTTCTGGATTAGGGATACCTGTATAGGCTGTATATATTGTAATACACAAGAGCCATGAATATCCTGTAAATGATATCCTTATAAATGGTGCTTAGTGATGTCATTGATTATAATCAGAGTTTAGTCATGTCATTTCTGTCACATGACTCACTGAAACTTGTGTATTGTAATAAATAAAGTAACCCCTGTTGCAAAATATTAGGGTATTAGAAGTCACCTCTGTCTTCGGCCAAATGTTTTTATACGGTCGTGGAAAACTTGTAATGTCCTTTAAAGGACCAGTAACAGCAAAAATTAAGTTGTTTTAAAGTAATAAAAATATAAAGCAGTGTTGCCCTGCACTGGTAAAACTACAGTGTTTGCTTCAGAAACACTACTATTGTTTATATAAATAAGCTGTTGTGTAGCCATGGGGGCAGCCATTCAAATGAGAAAAGGCTCAAGTTACACAGCAGATAAGCTCTGTAGAACATAATGTTACCTATTATCCATTACTTATCCTGTGCAATATAACCGTTTTTCAATTTCCGCCATTGCTACTTAGCAGCTTGTTTATATGAACTATAGTAGCGTTTTTGAAGCAAACAGATCAGTTTTAACAGCGCAGGGCAACACTACATGATATTTTCATTACTTTAAAACACTTTCATTTTTTGGTGTTACTGTTCCTTTAACAAGAGGGGGTACTTAATTCACTATATTATTGATTAGACACATTCACTTCTGATCTCATTCTGTGATTTTCATTTATAAGTTAAGTGCACAAAATGTTTGTTCAAGAAGCTGGTTCTATAGATACATAACTGATGACTTTCAGTATCCGAGACTGAAGAGGAAAATTTGTGGAGCCTGCAATATCTTTACCTGCAAGTGCAAACCTTATGGAATATGGAAACTTAGCGGCCACTAGTCCTTCTGAATAGTTTGAATTTCATGTGTATTGAGTCATCATTAATACAAGGAGTTAAGACTAGTGCTTGGAATCAAACAAAGCCTGTAAGACATAATGACACAAATCAGTCTCAGTGTATGTTTATGGAAAACAATATTGTTTAATGGGCAAGGTAAGTATAATGCATATGAATGAAACATTTAGAAAATCTGCTATATATATTTTATTCTGAATGTAGTTTAGGTGCACCTGCAAACATTGATCCATAAAGACGTGGCATATGCAAATGTATATTACACATGCAAATGTATATTACATTCAAGCTATGAACTTGGTTTGTACAGGTATGGGATCCATTTCCTGGAAACCTGTTATCCAGAATGCTCTGAATTACACTCCATTTTATCCAAATAATCTGAATTTGTTTCCCCTTTTATCTGTAATAATGCAACAGTACATTGTACTTGATCCAAGCTAAGATATACGTAATACTTATTGGAAGCAAAAACAGTCTATTGGGTTTAATAATGGTTACATTATGTTTTAACAGACTTAAGGTATAAAAATCCAAATTATGGAAAGATCTATTATCTGGAAAACCCCAGGTCCTGAGCATTCTGGATAACAGGTCCCATACCCATAGTAAGAAGGAAAGGGGAGATCCTAAACAGAACATATAGGGTGTGAAAATGCCCTTTATGCTTATAGGTAGTACTAATTGAGAGAAGGACACTATTGGCATAGAAATAACATGCCCTCTTTTTGTTCAATGATGTCAAACCAATTATCTTCCTAATATACATTTATTTAAAAATAATAATGGTTTAAAAGTTATTTTTAAATGTAATTGCAATTGAAACTAATATTATCTGTCCCTGTTCCATGCTTTTTCACATTTCTTACATTACATTAAAATAAAGAAAGTAAAAACCATAAACAGTTGTAATGAATATATATTGCAAATATATTTCTTATCACAACTCTTCAAAGTTAGCAGAATCAAAAGCAGAGAGCTCACACCCCTGCGTATATACCTTTTGTGGGATCAGGTGCTGCGCTGGAAGACCCACACCTACTTCAAGGGTAAAAAACCATATGAAGAATAGGTTAATGGTGAAGGTCCTGTCTGCAACAGCAAGTAGAGGGTGGAATGCTCTGGTCATGTACGGTGTGTAAGTGTGTGCATGTAGGGAGGAGGAAAGTCTAAGAGGTCATTGGAGGAATGAATAGGTTAGTTCCAGTGGATCTGAGAGTGAGGTTTGAAATGGAAGGTGGGGCATTGTAAAGACTTTTAATAAAGAAAAAGTGAATGATGACTTTTTTTGCATGTCTAGGAGGTACAGAAAACGGTTTGGCCCTAATTCATGTGAAATGCAATAATCTGCATAGTCAGATATTTATGCATCCATCTATTTTCATGCAAATGCACTATATACACAATGCTGCACAGTGCCAGGATATCCTAAAACCATCGGGTATTGCAGTGGCTGGAAAGTTCTGCTCTATTCCGAAATTAGTCCAGTATGGCATCTTTCACTAGGCAGAAAATCAACACACAAATAACAGCCTCTATCTCAAGAGTACAAAGGGTAATATTCCAAGAAAAAAATCACAGCAGACATTCTAAGAAAGTCAAATAATAATAACAATTAAATAAGTACAGAGAGGTAACATGTTCAATTCCTCCTGTGTCCTGCAGAATCTTTTCTAGTTAATAAGCAGATTAACCGAAAAGGGTTCACCTTTACGTTAACTTTTAGTATGTTATAGAATGACCAATTCTATGCAGCTTTTTAACTGACCTTCATTATCTATTTATTACAGTTTTAATTATTTCCCTTCTGACTCTTTCAGCTTTCAAATAGGGGTCACTGACCCCATCTAAAAACAAATGCTCTCTAAAGCGGCACATTTATTGTTATTGCTACTTTTTATTGCTCATTCTTCTATTCAGCCCCTCTCCTATTCATATCACAGTCTCTTATTCAAGTCAGTGCATGGTAGCTAGGGTATTTCAACCCTTTTTCAAACCTTAGCAACCACATTTCTGAAATTGCAACCTGGAGAACTGCTGAATAAAAAGTTAAATAACTTAAAAAACAGAAATAATAAAAAATAAAAAATGGAAACCAAATGCAGAATGTCTCAAAATATCCCAATGAAATCTGCAATTAAATTAGGGTGTTTAGAAAAAGCTTCCCAGTTTTAGATTTGTCGATTTAGCAATAACATATTATGGTGTTGTGTACTATCAGTGTCAAAGTTTGTCTCAGTTCAGTAACTCATAGTAATCAATCAGATCTTTGATTTCATCACTCAGGTAAACTGCTAAAAAAAATCAAGAAAATAATGCAAAAATTAAATAAACGCAATAGGCTGGTTTTGCTTCCAATAAGCATTAATGATATCTTAGTGGGGATCCCGTGCAGGGTACTATTTTTTTTTATTAGAGAAAAGGGAATTAATTTTTTTTAAAATATGGATTATTTGTTTAAAACAGAGTCTATGGGCCTTTCTGTAATTTGGATAATGGGATTCTGGATAACGGATCCCATACTTGTGTGTGTGTGTGTGTATATATATATATATATATATATATATATATATAAGCACAATGGATATTGACTCAGAGCTCTTGCATTCCTGACAAACAGTAAATGAATATTTCTTAGGCTAATATGTAGTTACTGGGCAATAATGTAGTTACTGTATTAGCTGAAATTACATACTTCAGGTTTTTAAAAAAAAATATGTGTAGGCAGCAACATTTTGGAATTTTTATTTTCACTGAGCTCCTTTGCCTTTCTTATCTGCTTTTCATTGCTGATTCATGTTCTTGGCAGCTTACAGGGATAAATGCGTGTTTCGTTGATTCCTTGACAAAGAAGTGGGTTACACTTTTATCCTCATTTATAAGCAAGCAGAAGTGTATTTTGACAGCCATCATTTGTTTAACCAGAATAATACAAATTATGAAATGCACAAAAAGTTATTAGAAATTCTGTTCTGGTAAACAAGATGTTTCAAGCATGGGCATACAACTTTACCAACACATCAGAGATGAAACATATTTCTCTTGTGTTATAAATGGTGTTGTCAACTAAGATAAATGGATATGTTTAGAAATATATTTTCTGGCTTAATCCTAAAGACAAATAAAAATGTGGTTTCCCTATTTTTCTATGGGACTTCCTTAAACCCCAGGCTTTCAAAGTACACCCTTCGTTAGGGCTTCTACACCAAGTAGCCGGGGAATATTGGCAGGAAGTGCTGATTCCCTTTCCATAAGTAGAATCCCTTCCCATTAAAGGGATACTGTCATGGGAATTTTTTTTTATTTAAAAAACATCAGTTAATAGTGCTGCCCCAGCAGAATTCTGCATTGAAATCCAATTCTCAAAAGAGCAAACTGATTTTTTTTATATTTCATTTTGAAATCTGACATGGGGCTAGACATATTGTCAATTTCCCAGCTGCCCCAAGTCATGTGACTTGTGCTCTGATAAACTTCAATCACTCTTTACTGCTGTACTGCAAGTTGGAGTGATATCACCCCCTCCCCCCCCATCTGCCTTACCACAGAACAATTGGAAGGTAAATAGCAGCTCCCTAACACAAGATAAGCTGCCTGGTAGATTTAAGAACAGCACTCAATAGTAAAAACCCATGTCCCACTGCGTACTATTCAGTTACATTGAGAAGGAAAAAAAACAGTCTGCCAGAAAGCAGTTCCCTCCTAAAGTGCTGGCACAAGCACGGGGCAGCTGGGCAATTGACAAAATGTCTAGCCCCATGTCAGATTTCAAAACTGAATATAAAAAAAATCTGTTTGCTCTTTTGAGAAATGGATTTCAATGCAGAAGTCTACTGGAGCAGCACTATTAACTGATGTGTTTTGAAAAAATCATGTTTTCAAATGACATAATCCCTTTAAGCATAATAGCACTGCTGTTTGCCATAAAGTAATTAAAAAACACATATGAATCTGCAGTAACCTGATGATTCAATAAAAACAATCATGGTACATTTACAGATATAAATAAAGCTGACTATATGAATATATATATATATATATATACACATACATATACAAAATGAATCTCACAAATAGCTTGTTAACATTTTTTTTATTTCTGATGTTACCCATGACCCCAAAGTCTCTTCTATAATTCCTGCTTGGAAGGTAACATTCCCTCTCGGCAGGAGAGGATCTGTGTTGCCTGGGGGAAACATCAGGCTACTATGCATTTTGACAGACCCTGCTTGGGGCTAAAAGGATTAAGTTGTTCTGTAAAACTGTTGGGAGTTATGAGGATTTTAGACAGTGACACTGGAATGTTCTGCTATTGATAAGGGAATGTATCAGATTTCTATAAATGTTAAGGCCCCTATACACGGGATGATAAAAGCTGCCGACAGACCGAGTCGGCAGCTTATTGGCCCATGTGTGGGGCCATCCGACAGCCTCCCCCTATTGGTTGAAAGTTGGCCAGATCTTGATCAGGCAAGTAAAAAAGATCCTGTCGGATGTCTGGATCAGACTGGTGGGTACAGGGCCACTTCAGGGGCCCTTGCACCCCCGAAGAGCCTCCTCTACAGGGGCTGTCACCACCCGCGCTCCCCAGAGTCCGAATTAACTGTGAAAATTAAGCTTACCTTCAGCACATCAGGGGAGGGAGATCAACAGCCTGGGGGATCACCGGCGGGGTTCCGGTCTGAGCCAGCGGGGCCAACCAGGTTTTTCCCGATGTCCCACCAGCCCAGTCCGAACCTGCCTAAACAAGGTATTCAATATGCCAGCTTCTACCCATATGATTCTTGTAAATATTCATTTAGGTAGAGAATAAACAGTACTCCTATACCATTTATTTTATGAAGATATATTTGATTATATTTGCTAAATCTGCAGGTTAGGCCAAATTCTGTATTTATAAAACAGGTACTACTCGCATATCATTATGTGCCCAAAAGAAACTATTGCTAAAATAATATTTCTTTTCTATTTGTTGTTTTCTTCTTTCTGTTTCAGAGATAATCATGAATAAACCATGAGCTCCAATGTTCTGGCACCAAATGTATTTATGGATTTATTGTTATTAAGAAGTGCTTCTAATAAAGAATTATTAAATAATATGCTTCCAAGGAGGCACATAAACAAATTCAGAGGATTCTAAGATAACATTGACTGGGAAAGCCATAAAGAGAATAAAGGAACCCAAGTACCATTTTGCTCGTTTAACATATTTATTCAAAAGAAAATTGACATAAATCAGATTGTATCCTACAGTGATTTCTCTATTGTTTTTGCTTACTAAGGGGAAGGATCGGATCAATACACCTAACAATTCAGCAGCCCTGCAGGTAACTAAAATTAATTTAATAGGTATGCATTTAAGCTGTCCCCCCAAGGGGAAGTCAATAAAAATCAAAGGGATGCATTTAATCTCAACATACACGCATCTCTTTTTGCCCAAGGGTGGCAGATCCCTTTTTTTAAAATATTGCCAATTTAAATGTCAGCACAGCACACTCTGTTCCACCCTCTGGGTTTTCATGCAGCATTATTATGTCTGGGGGAGAATTAAAATTGTTCTGCGCAAAGTAAATGAAAATGTAAAGCAGACTTGACACTGATCAGTTACGATTTTGTTTTCTGTGATAACCGGCATAGAAATACTAAATGTGCACAGGTTGCCTATTAGGAAATAATTGGTGTTGCCCTGTACTAAATGTATAGGATGTTCATTGGTGGCCTATTAAGAAGAATCATGTATCCAAAGATCTCTGCCTTACATTAAAGATAATGCTTAAAAGCAATATGTATCCATTGGGTGGGTAATATAATAATATCCCTAGCTGTATCAGTAAGGGATTATCTGTTGTTATATTAAATCTATCATGGATTTAAAGGGTAAGGCCATAGGAAGTCAGTGGTATGTACATGTTATTACACATCAGTTGAAGGAGCATGCAAGTTAACAGGCTTAGTTATAAAAGGATTTGTGCTTCAGTGACGGCATTGTCTGCCTCCTGCTGCTGCTAATATGTCCCACTTTGGAAGGTGTATATGATTCCCTTCTCAAGTTCAGGTTGTTTTACACGCCATTTTTATATCTTGCCAGCAAACATTTGTCATCCCAGCTTGTACCATTGACTTTTATGGGTAATGCTTAGTCTAGAAAAGTTTAATTTTTGTGCATTAAAATAGCATAAAAATAGTCATCTTTATAAATAAGTTGTTTAGCTCTTTGTTAAACATAATTTATTATGCATGACACATATTGCATGTGTGAGTGCATTAATGAGTGAGTGCCAATTATCTTAAACCAATCATTAAACTGTTTCTTTGATGAAAAGTGTTTTATACATTATGGGGCAAATGTAGTATTATTCCCCCAAAAATATTTGTTTTTCCTCGATATTCGATTAGCATTCGATTTTCGAATGCTAATCGAATAGTTTTAGGCTACCCTTTTATTCGATCTTCGAATAACGATCATTCAAATGAATTATTCGATCATTTGAATGATTCGAATGTTTCGAACGAGCGAAGACTTCGATCGTACGAATCCTATTCGATCAGGACTTAGCCTCAGAAGCCTATGGGGGGGGGGGTTCCATAGGCTTCTATTACAATTCGGTAGGTCCAATCTGGCGAAGTAGGCAATCGAATAAATTTAAAATGTAAAATCCTTCGCTGATCGAATGATCAAACTATCGAATATTCGATCATTCAAATCTATTTGATCATTCGATTGTTCGCTATTCGATGATCGAATAAGCCTAATTTGCATATTCGACCAATCGAATTAATCCTACGATCGGAATTCGATCGAATTCGATCGAACTTCGATCTATTCATGTAAAATTCAAAAATCGGCCCCCATGAGTATTCGTCCTATAGTTACATGATTTCGGAATATACATCAGTGATGTCCAACCTGTGGCCTTACACATGTTGTACCAGTTCCTAACGAGAGTGCAAAATATCTACAAAAAAAACCTTTTAGGGTTTAAAATAGCATGACTGCTTGAGTCCCTATACCTGCAGGCAGCATTGATATTGCAGGGTACTTACTCTTACTAGCCTCCTTGTTGGAGCCTCTGACTGGTCTACTATACCCTAATCCTGTGTAAAGAGTTCCATGGGTTAGGCATGCTCTCCTACCTATAGTCCACAGATTGTGCTCCGGGTCCTGCAGACTTATGCTTGTATGTAAAAAAAAGTTCATAACAATGCTCATTCAGCTTTAGGGGCCATTTTGCTAATTGTTTTTCCCTTCTTCCTCTGGATCACTTCCTCCTGCAGTTTTCATGCCAAAACTCCCTCTTTAAATCCCTTCTGTCATTTTCTATTTGCCCAAGCAAACCTTTCTGTGTGTTTTGATCCTGGTTTTTGACTTTGGCCTGTACCTGACTACACATCTTGCTGCCTGATCTGATCTCTGATTGTTTTTGACTCCTCTTTGCCTGATTCTTGTCTGTACTTTGTCTAAAAACTTGAACTCTGAAGTTGGTAGGTTCCCAGCTTGAAACAAAGCAGAAAGTTCTGGGCTCCAAAAGGACATCGGTGAAAACCGGGACTATCTGGGCTGTCCTGCCTTACAGAAAGAGTCAGATCCTTTTCCCATCACCTCTCCCAACTGTAATTAAGGACCCAGCCTAGCTGCCTAAAAACCACCTGGGAAAATTAAGAAACTAAAGGTCTGCAAAACCAACATAAGTAAATTCAGTAATACTGTATGACTTCTGATATACAAATAACACTGCAATCCAAAGCCAGAATTTAGAGAATCATCCTAATTTTAGGAATTTGGTGAAATGCATTAGCAAGTAATTCAAAGCCATGCAAGCTGGTGCCCAGTGAGATTATTTGAGTCTCATTAAATCTCATTCAAGCAAAATATGTGGCAATAGCTTTTGAGGTGGATCACTAATGTTAAAGCGCCACACAATAAGTTGGCGCTATAGAAATACATGTTAATAATAATAATAATAATGATGTTGCACACTGTGTTTTATTCCCACAGGTGATAAAGCAAATGGTGCAACCCAAGAAAGTTATACTGAATACTGTTCAAAGTGCCATAAACTATATAAGAAACACAGCAAAACCTTCTTACAACACAAAAGTCTTGCTATACAGAAATTTTGGGCATAGGAATGTTCATACATTCATACTTATACATGTTCCTTTAGTGAACTCTTGGGCTTATTTACTTATGTGGCCCTAATAGGCAAGCAATTTTTTGCTTAACAACCCCCAAAAAGCAACATTAGAGATTATGCCGAGGACATATTACTAGTGATGGGCAAATCACTACGATATTACATGTAATCCTCAATTTGGGTGTGAGCAGCAACATGAAATGATCTACTTTATGTATGAGCCAACTGTAATGTCTGAGCACTTTCCTACTATTGACAGAAACAGGTTACCTATATTTTGATCCATACATACCTCCCAAAACTAAACTTTGTATCCTCCATCCACAGCTCTGCATAACTTACCTGTGTCAGACACTGGCATGGTTTATCCCATTGCTGCTGAAGTTATGACTTCTGGTTTTGGTGTAGGGAAAAGACACGATAGACTACAGACTGTGTTCACTGCTCATTGACCCATACGAAACCTGATCCAATAGAATTGATTGGCCTCACATAGGGATTCATTATATCTTAGTTAATTTTGGTTAAAATTGAGTCATCCTATAATGTGGATGTCTGGAATGAGTTTCCAGATATGGGGTTCCATTCCTGTATATTCTTATTGATCTAATGCTACTTGTATACACAACACTGTACACTGAAACAATAAAATAATAAAACAGACGGGGAACAAGAACAGACAGAAGATGAATGAGGATCCCTCGAGTTTACTGTCATTGCATTAAATATTTTAACATAATTATTAAATGAGATGCACACACATTCATGAACACATATGTTATCTTTGGTTTATATTCTCAGGTCTCAGGTGTCCTTTCTGTGAACAAGTAGAAATAAAGAGTATTTTACATCAAATCAATACACTCATGTTGCAGCCTCAGAATGCAGTAAAAACCCAGTATATAACATTGTTTTACATCTGACACTGAACACAGTTGTGGCCAGAATGGTGAAAGATGCCTTTTATAGTGCCAATAAATTGCTTCTTGCTGTCAATGTATAAACAAAGGTGTGAAGCAAAAGCACTTGCAGGGTCTTGACATCAACCCCCACCCAGTCTTGCATTAAACAATTTCTTCTTTCTTCATTCTGGGGTGATTATTTTTTTCCAATGCATGAAAAGGTTGCCTTTTGTTTATATTTTATTGCATGCATTCTACCTCTCAACAGAATCAACAATTAGTGCTTAAACACATCCCAAATTATTGAAGAGCTATAGGCACATTCAGGACTGGACTGAGAATCAAAATAGGCCCTGACATTTCAGGTACACAGAGGCCCATCAGCTCACATAGAGGCCCAAACAGTCCCCACCAGCCCACTAAATACTGACTTTCTATGGGACCTTATAGCAGCCCATCTGGCATTTGCCCTAACCCACATATTGCCAGTCCGGGCCTGGGCACATTTCACAGCAATGTTTTGGATGAAATGGAAAATGTACATAATTCAGTTGAACTTTTGCCTACTAAATAAATGCAAACTCTCTTTTTTTTCTTACAAAAAGTAGTGATGCACTGAATCCAGGACTTGGTTTGGGATTCAGCCAAGATTCGTTCTTTTTCAGCAGGATTCAGATTCAGTCTAATCCAAGTTCCTGGCCAAACTGAATCCAAATTCAAAAAAATCACATGACTTTTGGTCACACAAACAAGGAAGTCCTCTCTTATCCTTCCCTACCTAATTTATATATTGTATGCATATTAGGGTTTGGATTTGGTTTGATAATCAGCCAAATCTTTCACATTCAGGATTCGGGATACGGGATACGGCCCAATTGTAAAATAGTATATTCGGGGCAAAGTGGGTGAAGTAAATAGCACAAGTGAATGTATTGTACTCTACAAGAATCAGAATGTGGAAAGTGTTTCAGCAGAAGAAGAAGTGGGCACTTTTATGTATCAAAAGAAAACTGGGATCTGAAGTCTTCTTATGATTAAAGTCGCTCATGTTACTGTATGTTCATTGTGATCAGTATAATTAAAATACATTCTAAGTAATATATATCAACTCCTTTTATGCCCTCAATATTATACTCTCCTCTTGTGTTAATGTATGGCATAGAGGGCATATTATTATGTGTATTTATATAGCGCTAACATATTTTGCTGCGCTGGGCATACCGCATTAACCTGTGTTAATTGTCTATACATTTTGTTTCACTTCGTTCACAGGTCCCAGAGGACTTTTTGCAAACGCATGTAGCTGAATACAGGAGAATGCCTGATGGGGTGGTCTTGCATATCAAAGCTGGAGCACAACAATCAGACAGTTGACATCTTCAGTTGCAGTCTGGAAATATAAAATATAAATGCAGATAATTAAGAAACAACCATAGAAAATAAATAACCAGTTGAAAAGTCTGAAAGAATAGATCTATCTATAACATAAATAAAGAATATCAAAATTAACTTTGCAGATAGGGTCTTCAAGTCACTGACAAGAAGCTACACTGAATATATTACACCTACTCTTCTAGGTGCAAGACCATAAAAATGTAACACTCATTCTATTTAGTCAGCAGATCCCATCTAACTGGAAAGAAGCTTTTAGTTTTGCACAGTGCATCGTCCCACCTGAATGCAATAATCACTTCACTGCCTGATTAAAAGCACAATATATTAAAACAGTAGGATGCAAACAGCTTTGTTTGTAGCTAAATAAACAGAAGGGAGAGGATCACCTGAGCGAATGATGCACTCCATATTATATTAAAAACCTTGGCTTTTCTTCCAGAAGGAAATGACCTCAAAACACAAAGAATGAAACCCCCATGAATGGAGATACACCCACGCCAAGGTTTAAATTTAAAGGACATGTCAACCCTCTCCACAAAAATGTAATCAATGAATAGCGTCTTTGAAATCTTTAGATAACTGCCACTCTGGTTGTTAAAAGGTTAAAAGTAAGGCTGCAGTATCCCCTTAATCAGTTACAAATTCTTCTACTACACTAAACCACTCTGCCCCCTCCCTCAGGAATTTCCTTTGGCTCTTGGCTCAGTGAGCATGCTCAGTTCCTCTCAGCTCAGATTACAAATACACCCTCCAGACTAACAGCCAATGAAGAGAGAGCATTGCTTGTTCCTATAGAAACTGTTTGTTGCTATTTATTTCTCCTAGCCTCCTCTCCTGAGCTCAGCTTAACAATTACAGTGCTCAAACCCAGCAGAACTTTTTTTATCAAAGTATTTTGTGCCTGTGTAAACCTGCATTCCGCACTGCATGGACTTTACAGCATACATGTCTTATTTCAGAGGGAAAATGGCGGCCGAAAATGGCCGCCAGGTGAAAGCTGCTGTGTGTTTTAGGTTTTAGGAAAAAACACAGGGGGTATATGCAGTACATATGATGCAGTTTGGGTGGGGAAGATATGCCCAACTTGTATACATGGGAGGAAAATGTAGGCTTTACATGTCCTGTAGAAAAATACTATATATTCCTTATGCAAAAAATACAGGTTAAAAATAGCTATTAAACCAAATAATGAATCCTAAATTCTGAATGCTCCTAAAAACAGGTAATAACAAGTACAACTTGTACACTGAGAACCTTATCAAGAGATCCAGGAAACCTGCATCTATAACTATTATCCCGCACTTTAAAGCAGGTTCCATTGTTGTTATGGCATTTCTTTATGTGCATTTTTTTTTTAATATAAAGGATTGTATAATTGAATGAGAAAAATGAAACAGAATGTGCAACATTTGTCATAGAGTTTATATAAATATAAATCTTGCTATAAATAAAATCAACATAACATGCAGGTATATGTGTCTGTAATATGAATGTGTAGAACAGTGAATACTTTCAGCAAGAGGAAATGACTGATTCTCCTATATGCCGGATGAAATTATGTTTTATTTTTCAATTGCTGTGTATAAGAAATACATTGAAGTAATGGAACTATTGTTATAATGGCAATCAGATGCCTGATGCATTTCTGTTTTAGTCTAACAGGTACTATATGAGCCTCACCATTCTGAACACAAGTAAAAGCTATTTGTAGTATTAGGCAGTAAATGAAGCAAGAAAGGGAACAATGCCCCATGCTTTTTCTTGTTGATTATTAAACAACATTCACCACAATGTTTACTGCAAAGGGCTTCTTTTCAACATGGTTACTGTTTATTGCAAAGCAGAACAAATTGTGCAGACAGAAGTATTCTGACTTTCAGTGCATTCAGATACTATTATTGCATTGCAGACTACAACAAGGCTACAGTATATTGTCATTTAAAGGGCCTTATTCTTTTTCACCTTTTTCTTTGTAGTTGTTTGTTAATATATTTTTTAAAATATTTAATTTAATTTATTACTATGTGTGCAGTTATTTCCTTCTTGCTTTATCACCCCTATTTTCAATGCTTGTATGCTTGCAGTTTCAGTTCTCTACAAGATGACATTGTTTTCAAATAGCCACAGCATTCATGGTTTCGGTAGTTTTTTAAATCCCCTTTTATATTTATATTAAACCAGTAGGAAGCATTGAAAATATAGGAAACAGCACTCAAATAATTAATTCAACCCCATTTGTTAAGGATCAATGCTAATCACGATAGGGTGGGATTAGGGTTGCCACCTGGCCGGTATTTTTCATGGTTGATGCCAATGTTATTAATACGAAAAAAGTTAACTATATAGGAAGGCCAGTATTTTTTTCAAGAAAAGGTGGCAACCCTAGGTGGGATTTAAGCTGTCACGGGAAAACATGTTTTGTTTTCAAAACACATCAGTTAATAGTGCTACTCCAACAGACTTCTGCACTGAAATCCATTTCTCATAATAGCAAACAGATTATTTTATATTCAATCTTAAAATCTGACATGGGGCTAGACATTTTGTCAATTTCCCAGCTGCCCCATGTCATGTGACTTGTGCCAGCACTTTAGGAGGGAACTGCTTTCTGGCAGGCTGTTGTTTTTCCTTCTCAATGTAACTGAATGGAACGCAGTGGGACGGGTTTTTACTATTGAGTGCTGTTCTTAGATCTACCAGGCAGCTGTTATCTTCTGTTAGGGAGTTGATATCTGGCGGTTACCTTCCCATTGTTCTGTTGTTCAGCTGCTGGGGGAAAGGGTGCTATCACTCCAACTTGCAGTACAGCAGTATTGAAGTTTATCAGAGCACAAGTCACATGACTTGGGTCAGATTTCAAAAAAATAAATATAAAAAAATCTGTTTTCTCTTTTGAGAAATGGATTTCAGTGCAGAATTCTGCTGGCACTGTTAACACACTGTTAACTTTTGCATTTTGAAATTTTTTTTTTTCCATGACAGTATCACTTTAAAGGAGAACCAAAGCCTAGCTAAAAAGTAGGCTAGAATGTTATAAATTATGTTTAGACTTCTATACCAGCCCAAAGCAACCACATCCCTTAGCAGTAAAGATCTGTGTCTCCAAAGATGTCCCAGTAGCTCCCCATCTTCTTTTCTGCTGATTCACTGATTCACATGCTCTGTGCTGCTGTCACTTACTGAGCTTAGGGACCCACTCACAATATACAGTACATATAGAATAGATATGTCACAATATAAGGCTGATTAGTCATTGATACAGATAATTACTACATGGCAACACAGAAACCAGTGCAACTAGCGTCACATATAATAATGAGCCTTGTAATAACAGCATGTAGGACAGGCAAACCTCATTTGCTGCTTGATCATTTGCAATAACCCCTAAGCTTAGCTTCTCAACAGCTGCTCAGAGTCCACTGAGCATGTGAGTGTCACAGACACTTTCCAAGATGGTGACCCCCTGTAACAAGTTTAAGTCCTAGACTGCTGCTATTGACAAGCTGAAACTTTAGGCTGGTACGATAAGTTCAGTATGCAAAATAAGGAATTTTTAGCCATATTAATTTTTTGTTTCTCCTTTAAGGGCTAGAGCAGACGGGGAGATTCGGGGGCATTTTGTCGCCTGGCGACTTGTAGCTGCGACTTGTAGCCCCCGAACCTCCCCGAATAGCCAGGTCCTTGGGCGCACCGGCGTTACTTGAAAACGCCTGCGCCTATTCACACGCAGCGGCGCGATTTGTGGAATCGCTCCAAATTGAGTCAATTTGGAGCGATTCCACAAATCGCGCCGCTGCGTGTGAATAGGCGCAGGCGTTTTCAAGTAACGCCGGTGCGCCCAAGGACCTGGCTATTCGGGGAGGTTCGGGGGCTACAAGTCACGGCTACAAGTCGCCAGGCGACAAAATGCCCCCGAATCTCCCCGTCTGCTCTAGCCCTAAGAATACAAAAAACACAATTGGTTAAACACTCATTAGCAAGTTTATTATACTGTCAAAAAATATTATCAAATATGGGTATTAATATTAATATAAAATAACAGAGCAGGAGTTGTTGAGAATGCAACTTTCCTTTCTGTTTGTTCTTTGTTGCGATCCGTACCTTGGGCACCATTTTGATGCACGATCTGGAAGCTGCATTTGTCGTGGCAGGGAGTAAAAGAATCTCTATTGTGGGGCAAAGTCATCATCTTATACTTTTTTAGATCAATAATTGTTCCACTTTACTGAAATTTATTAGTATTGGTCTATCACTTTACTCTTATACTGCTTTATACATTGCCCCTGTTTTTGCTGTAGTGATAATCTATTAAAAGAAAAACATTTTCTCCTATATGTAATTTCCATTTTTTAGTAATGTTTAGGGTTTCTAGCATCTCTGTAAGTATTTGTGATGAATATACACTAGCATATATATTATCCACAAGCATGAATTAGTGCTGTTGACAGTAGGAAGCAATGACTTAGGGGCTGTGATTTGTAGACCATTCTCATGGCATATTAGAAGGAATGAAAGTATATCAAATGCTTTCTCTCTCTTTGTATCTTATCTTATCATATATATATATATATATATATATATATATATAAAATACTCTTGCAAACTGACTTCATTGTTACCCTAAATCATTATTTTAAGGAGATAAAAGTTTATGTTTTTTGCCTACATACTTATGCAGGGCCACCATTAGAAATCACTGGGCCCCGCACAACACCCTTGCACCCAAGCCCAACCACTTTGCACCCAAGCCCAACCCCTGATCCCACCCACTCCACATCAAAGTTAAAAGACCACACAGACATCAGCGTTAAAAAAGTAACCCCCTCAAACACATATTGATGGTCAGGGCTCCCTTAAGTTAAAAAACATTGGTGCCAGATTTCTGGTCTTTCTGCTGCTCCATGACTTCTGCATTCTGCTGGGACGGAATGCAGCATTCCATCAGCGCTCGTAAGGGGGGCCTGGCACTTCGAAAAGTGCAGCCCCGGGACACTTGTCCCTCCTGTCCCCCCCTGATGGCTGCCTTGTACTTATGTATCATCCTAATCTACAAGGGCATATTAATGTGTTCAAGTACCCTCAGGATTAACTTGCTTTTAATTTGTTTCCAATTGCTTTTATATGGCCAAGTGACCATCAGGGCCGCATTTATTTTTGGGTCGCCCCTAGGCCAAAAGCTCAAATACCCACCCACCTCCCCTTGTGATTGCTCCCTCCCCTCAAGAGCGCTCCCGCCCACCGCAAGCACTTCCTCCTCCCTGCATGCACATATTGCCTGATTTCTCTACAATTTGCACTGGGATGCCCTACGCACATGTGCAATTTTACTGCTCCCAGCTCTGCTCCCAGTGAGGCGCAACAATGCGGCTGCCAGCATGCCGTCCCTAAAACTGTACCTCCATCGACCACAAATCCGGTCCTGGTGACCATGTGATTTCAGCCTTTAAGAGATTGGACAACTCAAGGCAAAGGACATTCTTTGCATTATGCAAACTGGAGAATTAACAACATTGAAAACCTGAAGAATTCTGTATATCTGGGTTCATTTTCTGTACCCTCCATAACAGGAAGTTGTTTAAAAGAATCCATTGAGATCCACCATTTTAATTACACTTGAAGTAAAAAGAATCAGCCATTAGGTGCTATCATGCTCTTGAGACCATTAAATGCAATGAGCAGCCCACTCCATCAGCATGAGAATATGTTTTTATTTTTATAAAACTATTTAAGAAAACTGACATTTTCCTTACAGTGCGTGACTTTTTCTACAACTTTTAATACTGAAAACCTTTTTAAGCTGCTTGCATGGCGAGGTGCTGTCCTACGTGACTTTATTCTATGCTCTAAAGTGAGTCACTGCTTGTTATGATTACATTAAAATGCATTATTTTTAAATATGCAAGGTAATTTCCATATAGTTCCTTGAAAATTAAATGAGGTCAGAAATCACATCAATAAACTGTAGAAAACAAATTAAAGGTCTTGCAGTTCTTGAATAAAATGTCTCTGCATAATTTTATATATACAAAAAAAGTAGAGTTCACATTAGTCCATGAAACATATCGAACTCATCCATGGTTCAAGAGCTCAAATGAGTTATAAATTGACTTTACACTGTGTATGAAAATGGACAGCTTTCACAAGAATTAAGTGTCGAGGAGATTGGTAGCTATTCTGATTATGCATAGTCAAATAACTATATTGTCACTGATATGCAAAGGTAAATCCACTGAAGGGCAAATATTCACAGAAATAGCTAAAAAGGCATACATATTTAAAAAGATTATTCAACTTCTTTTTCCAGTTTAAAGTGCCACTGAAGCCAGAGTTAATATTAATCAGAATTTATTTTGTATGTTTAAAATATTTTAACTGAACTTCTTTGAAGATTTTCAAAGTCAAGTACAAACTAAGCTCTGAGCAGCCTCAGTATACTTATATCTACATAACTTTATTATTAACATTATGCCACAAACAAAGTTGTTATGGCCTGGTAAAAATTATTAATATCTAATTCTAAGGAATCTGAGACCTCATTATCCCACTCTAGGTCCCCAACTGATTCCCCCTTTCCCCTCTAATTGCATAATAGCTTTTTGGTTGAGAGTTAAGACAAACAGGCTTATTTTTTGCTTTGCCTGAGGCACCTACATTTTGCAAAATCCAAATGACTTTTTCCAGCATTTCTGGCTAAAAACTATACTCCATAACTCAACTCAAAATTCAATATATGGCCACATGGTACATGTCAAGGACAAGGACAACAAACAACAATAATGTCTTCTACAACAAACCATCTTAGATACCAAATTATTGGTTTAGATACCAAACAAGTCATGCGTACATAATCTGAATAGTCTGTTATTAAATAGCATATAAAAGAGTTCCATATAAAGGCACAAAGCTTACTGCTGTTATGCAGTAAGAGGTGACTTCAAATATCCTCATATAGGATAATAAATATCCCTCAAACTGGAGGTATATTAATTATCAACTACACAAACTTCAGTGAGTCATGTGACAGAAAGTTTATCACTAAGCACCCATTATAACTAAAGACTAAAGACACTGACAATTCTATAGTGTGACTGTCAGGAGGATGAATGGAGCTGAGTTTAAACGAATTGTTCAGTATAAAAATAACAACTGGATAAATGGATAGGCTGTGCAAAATAAAAAAATGTTTCTAACATAGTTAGTTAGCCAAAAATGTAATGCGTAAAGGCTGAGCTGACTGCATGTCTAAAAGCCAGAACATTACTTCCTGCCTAGCAGTTCTCTTGGTATCCACTGATAGGTTACCAGGTATTAACCAATCGGTGACTTGAGGGGGGGGGGGCACATGGGATATCACTGTTTGCTTTTGAATCTGAGCTGAATGCTGAGGATCAATTGCAAACTCACTGAGCAGTTATGTCCCATGTGGGCCCCCTTCAAGTCACTGAGTTAGAGAGGTGAAAGTCAGGAAGTAGTGTTCTGTTATGTCAGACATCCAGTCACTCCAGCCTTTATACATTACATTTTTGGCTAACTAACTATATTATAAAAATTTTTATTTTGCACATCCTATAAATTTACCCAGTTTTTATTTTTACACTGAATTGATCCTTTAAGAAGACCATTTAGGCATCTTAGCACAGCACTACTGTAATAGGACTTAGAAGAAGGGTTAAGTGTAGTGGCCAAAGGGTAGAAAGGCAGATGATTCCAGAGGCAAGCCGAGGTCTGGTCAGGGCGAGTTCAAGCCTAATCGGAAACAGGCCAAGGTCAGAGGCAGGCAGAGTTAATTTGTGGACAGGGCGAGGCAAGCAGACTTCAAGGAAGAGAATATTCAGAAATCAGGCCGAGTCGAGTCGTAATCTAGAAATCAGAAGTTGCAAACACAGGATCAGGAACAAGGAAATATAACCAAGTACTGTTTACTTCCTCTTGCATCTTTTTAAGGGAGAGTGCTTGCCACCAAATGTGCAGGAGAACAGACACACACAAAGATGGACACAGGCAGTGAACGCTGAGAATGTGCAGATGGATGCGCACCCAGGTGCCTGCACGCAGGCAGACACAACGCTGGAGAAGGCAGCAGAGACACACTCCCAGTGAAGGGTCACAGGCCAGTTGTAAGAGAGGAGCACACATGGAACTTTTTGGAAAAACAAAAATATTTATTCCAAAGAAAGAATCTTTCTTGGTATGTCTTTTATTTTAAAAGAGAACTATTGTGAAATTGAAAATTTAATTTAAGCTTCAGCATACTGAAATAAGAAACTTTCTAAATACAACCTATTCAAAATTCTGTACTGTTTCTAGAATAACCAAGTTCATTTTCACTATCCCTCTCAGCATCTGTTTGTTTTCATTCTGTCTTAATGGGTGTCATATAATCATTGACAGTTAAATCCAATATATCTTTTAAGGGGGCTCCTTTTGCCCAGAAAATGTATTAGAGCTCACTTTATTAAAATCACCAGACATCATGTCTCTCTAGATGCAGAATTTGTGCAAAAAGCAGTTATTTTGTTAGGTTTTGTTTGTACTTGAATCAGTTGTTTGAATACATCTTTTATGAAAGGAAGGCCCCCATAAAATATATTGGATCTAACTGTGAATGAAAATATGACTCCCAACTGCTGCATGAAGGCAGAATAAAGAGAAAAATATGCTGAGAGAAGTATAGTGGACATACACTTGATTATTTCAGAAACAAAGCAGAATATTTAATTGATAGTTGTCACGGTCAGCACCCGAAATCCAGAACCAATGCTAAACACCCTGTTCACGGCTCTTGCTTTTGCCTCTTTCACCCCGGGAGGAGCCCTCGGCTAATTGGATGCCACCAGGTCTTATAAAGAGAGGTGCCAAGCTTAGGGTTCTGGGCGAGCAAAGGGGCATGACGGTAAAGCAAAGTCTTTTGGGCAAAAGGTCACAGAACGTAGAGTAGTCAAAACAGGCCAGGTCAGTGCAGGCAGAATACAAGCGGAAGCAGGCAGGCAAGGGTCAAACCAGGAGATCAATCAGAAGGGATATGGATACATAAGAGTCTGTTACCAGGCAGGATCAGGATTTCAGAATTCAGGAACGACAAAAACAGGCAGGGGTCACAACAAGTAATCAGATATAAGAAGCTTAAACAGCACAGAGGCACCAGGAACTTACAAGGAAGAAATCTATAACGGGTAAAGAGCAAATACACAAAGTCCCTTTAAATACTGTTTGAATTTGGCACCATTGTGCACTGACATCATCACGCCAGCATCAATGCGCCTATAAAAAGAGGATGTGCGCTCTGCACGTGCCCTAAGGAAGTGGCTCTAAGAAGCAGAGGAGCAGTATGGTGGCCCCGCCGACCCCCCTCAAACCAAACAAGACCACCAGGGTGAGTAGTTATTACAACAGTACTTGCAAAGTTTCTGTAAGGACTCTCCCTGGTGGTCTAGCGGTGGCGCAGTGGGGACGCCCGCCACGCCATCGGCGGGGACGCCCCCAGCGCCATCCTCTTCTTAGCTTGCCGGCTTCCTAGTGCGCGCCGTGTGCACACTTCCGCCTTTTATAGGCGCTTGCGCGCTGGCGTGATTACGTCAGCGCGCAATGGTGCCAAATTCAAAAGTACTTAAAGGGATTTTTCTCTGCAATGCGCTGCCCGTGATAGGATTTGTTCCTGGTGCCTTGTATCTGTGCTGAAAAGCTTCTGAGTGTTCCTGTTTGCTGTGTTTGACCCTGCCTGACTCTTGACTACGCCGTTATCTGTATCCTGACCTGATCCTGTTTGCTTCATCCCTATCTGATTGATCACCTGGTTTTGACCCTCGCCTGTCTGACGTTCCTTGCTGTCTGCCTGCCTCGATCCAGCCTGTTTAACCATGTATCTGCCTAACTCCTGTTTGTACCGTGACCTTCGGCCTTAAAGACTTCTTATACAGTCGTGCCCCAACGCTGGCCAGAACTCCTGCCCTGCACCTCTCGTTTAAATCCAGGTGGCATCTGAGTAGCTGAGGGCTCCTCCCGAAGCCAAAGGAGGTCACACTACTGGTGAAGCACGAGCCAAGACCTGGGTGCTTGGCATTTGTTCTGGTATCGGGTGCCGACCATGACAGTTTCTTATTTCAGTATGCTGAAGCTTATATTAAATTTTCATTTTTTGCGATAGTTGCCCTTTAATGACAGCAGAAGAAGAGATTGGTTGGCATGAAGTTATAGAGGAGGCAATTTCTAGTGGGTGGTTCGGTCAAAACAAAAGTAATTTCACATGTGTTCGTGTAGGGGGAAGTGTAAATGATCATTAGAGATATTAGCAGGACAACCAAGTTAGCCAGAGAAAAAGGTATACTCTAATGAATTATTTAATTTAGTCACTTTCTTGGAAGTGTATAATTGAGCCCTTAAGTGTTTTAGCTCTCCAAGGAACCTCAGAGGAAGACATTTATTACTGCAAAGGACAAAGTAATTGGGGGAAGAACAGATTTGACTTCACAGTTGAATTAACCTTAGGAATCAAGAGAGGGAAGTCTCAATGGAACAAAAACACAATCAAACTACATATCAATTCCAGGTACATAGAGTATCTATAGTAGAGATTTCCTGTTGTACATATAATCACTAGGGCTTTATATATTAATGCTGTGTGACAGTTTAATCTGGTTAAAACTACACAGAATTGGCCTTATGTATTTAATTGTTGAATGCAACTCATCTGGACAAAAGACTATAATAAGATAGGACTGAAGACAGGGCATTTTTTTCTGATTCTGTACAGGTTACATTTTACAGGCACCATCAAAATCTTGTGAATGGACTAGAGACTGTAGCAACAGATGTACAAGTGTGACCTTTAAGGTACATTAAATTGTTATATTCCTTTTGATGCACAAAGCCTGCCCTTCTGCCTTTGCTTATAATGGAATGTTATTCATTGGTCTTGTGATCCATACTCAGAATCGCTATGCAATTATTCTACTTTGAAACAGCAAAAACTTCCTGTCTTCCTATGCTGAATAGGGATTTGTTTGCGTCAATGAAATTCAATGGACTAAAGCATTGTTGTACTGTTTTGATTCCTATTGCTCCATGTGTAAGAAATTCTGCCCACTGAGACGTATCACTCTGTATATTTGTGATCATTCAAATGCTCCTGAAGGAGCAGCCAATGGCTTCTTGGTTGAGGAAACTTAAACAAAGGATTCTAATGATTTCTTGTTGTCTAGTGGCCACCTTAATAATGGGAAATGGCATAATGTTTGTGTAATGACTCAAGAACACCTTATCATTAAAGTAATAAAGAAAAATCTATTAAATTAGAAGATAATCTAGTGTAGCTGGTGGTCTGATTAAAGACTATACCATATTATATTATATTTAGGGGCAGATTTTTTTTCTTTAGGGTGGACAATATATGAATTACTAAAAAGACCAGCAACCTAATGCCATACAAGACAAAGAGCAGGAATTATATTTATATACAGTATTTTTCAGAAGTAGTCTAAGTTCCCCCTTGATAAGGGACGCACAGACACGCCCTGTTTAACTCCAGCGCCGCCCCTCACTTCATGTCTCTCCATTGGACTCAGTTCCGTTTTGGTTTCTAAGGCAACGCCAGGTGCTTGTAAGGGGGGTCCCGGCAGTGCTACACTTTTTGAAGAGCCTGGCCCCCCCTTACAGGCGCCTGGCCCCGGGCCCGGAACACTTGTCCCCCCCCTGATGGCGGCCTTGCCAGGGGCAGCTGGGAAATTAACAAAATGTCTATTCCCATGTCAGATTTAAAAATTTAATATAAAAAAATCTGTTTGCTCTTTTGAGAAATGGATTTCAGTGCAGAAGTCTGTTGGAGTAGAACTATTAACTGATGCATTTAAAAAAAAATGTTTTCCCATGACAGTATCCCTTTAACTATGTGGATCTGGTCTATGACCCTTTAGCTGTCATTGAACTACAAATGGAACAGCCTTTATCTAGAACATGGATTTTTAACATATGTGTGAAGAACTCACCCTGGCGTCTAGTGGAGGGACGGCAGGAACGCCTGCCGCCCCCTCGGCAGGGTCGCCCGCCGCATTCTCTTCCCCGGCCGCATCCCCTCTGCAATAGCGCCGGCTGGTTCCTAGGCGCGCGCGGCGCGCTTCCGGGTCTTCTTAAAGGCGCAGGCGCGCTGACGTGATGACGTCAGCGCGCACTGGCGCGAAATTCAAATGTATTTAAAGGGGTTTTTGCTGCTAAACATTGCCCGTGATAGGATCTGTTCCTGGTGCCTTGCGTTTGTGCTGTAAAGCTGTTATTTGTTTCTGATACCTGTGTTTGACCCTGCCTGGCTGTTTTGACTACTCTCATCTCTGGAATCTGACCCTTGCCTGAAACCGACCTTGATTTGCTTAACCCTTCTGATTGACGATCTGGTTTGACCCCTGCCTGTTATTGACCCCGATTCTGCCTTTGCCTCATCCTTGTCTGCTTGATTTCCTGGTTTGACCATTTGCCTGCCTGACTACTCCTAGTTATCTGCCCGCCTCGACCCGGCCTGTTTGTCCACGAACCTGTCTTTACCTGTCTGTACTGTGACCATCGGCCTTAAAACATCCGTACTACAGTCGTGCCCCATTGCTAGCCAGAACTCCTGCTCTGCACCTCTCGTACAAGTCCAGGTGGCATCTGAGTAGCTGAGGGCTCCTCCCGAAGCCAAAGGCGGTCACACTACTGGTGAAGCACGAGCCTAGACCAGGGTGCTTGGTACTTGTTCTGGTAATTGGGTGCCGACCGTGACAATATGGATTTGAACCTACAAATGGGCCACATGTTACTGAAGGTAGGTCACAATGTTCCCGTTATGCTGTATAAGTTTTCCACTGTACCAAGATATGTGGTGGGAACAGCAATTTACTGAATACCCGACTTGATTAATTTAATGCAATAGGCAAGGGTAAAATGTTTTGAAATAATAATCACTAGTCAAAAAATAATTTTGCCCTTTTTGGAGCACAGAGCTTTAATTAGTTTCTTCCTTTGCCAGGTTCTGCTTATATTTTCATTTATTCTCAGCAGTGAGGAAGCAAGGGAAAGTTATTTTAGAACTCTGTGATGGACAAAAAATGCAAAAATGTATTTCCATGCAGGAGAATCCACAGAGGCAATTATTATCATGGCAGAGTCAATTTCTCAGGACGGATTTGCAAATTTGCTTTCCAAATGTAGGCAGCACGGGCATAGAGAAGATTATCCTTTCTGTACCATACTCTGTGTAGCAAGAAGAAGATGTTTTAGGACTCTGGCTGGTGGACCCTTGATATCTTATTCTCTGATGGGAGTGCTTGGTGCCCCCATGCTACACAGTCTAAAATGTTCCCACTCTTCCTACCAACAGCATTTCTGTGGACAATTATGTACAGCCAGTGGCATAACTACCACGGGTGCAGAGGGTGCAATTGCACCAGGGCCCCCACCCCATTGGGGCCCATCAGAGCCACGATAATGGTTATGGCAGGTGGTTATCTGGGGGAAATTTTACAGCACACAAGCCATCAACACTCCAGCATGGGAATTATAGAGGTAAAGGCCTGTCAGGGGGGCCCAGGTGCTCATCCTGTACCAGGGCCCACCAGGGAGTAGTTACGCCACTGTGTACAGCCAATTATGTGCAGTCATCCCCATCTGGACCCCATAAATACAGCTCTGGTTTTGCCCTGTTGCTGCCTGAATACAATCTATATCTTACAAGAGTTAAGTCTATTAGCACCAGAACAGATAAAATGTAACAAAAATTCATAATACTAATAGAAAATGTTAAACGTGACTCATGTCAAAGTGAAGGTTTTTTTTATTCAGTCTGCAATTGAAATGCTAAGCAGTTTGTGGGAACAGAAGAAGTAGTTCTATTCAAATTTCCCTAAAGCTAGCATGCCTACTAGTGATTCGTGAGCTGCTTACCAGCCTCCCTGCAAGATATTCTTTTATCTCTATTGCTTGAGTACCCAACAGCCACATTGAATAGTTGAAATTTTAGGGTAATTATTCTTTACAACGTTGTTCTGAATTTCTTAAATTCACAGGGATGTGTTTATTTCTGCAATTCTGTATACAAGAATCAGAATCATGTTGTTAGTCCTTTCATTCAAAATGAATAAAAACCCCAGTGTAAGTTCTTTTAATATATGATATCACTAGACAGTACTTTATAATATTATAGTAGGAAAAGTCACAAATAACATGTAAAATGCACAAAATATGTTTAACACAGTAATTATGTCCTTTGTTATGCTCTTTAGTTTATGTTTCTGCAATTGGGGAAGGTCATTTTCATAACAGCACATTAAATAAAAGGTAAATGTATTTACAAGCTAGAGATGTTATTGCATATGCTTATAAACACATTTTGTTTTCTGTTTCACTGCACAGCTGCTCACACCTATGCTGTCCTGGTCCTGCATGCTAAGATACTGATATTGCAGTGGTCAAAAACTAATTTAAAATATCAGAAGAGGAAGTCCAAAGACATGTGAAACATAGACATGGATGGAACAGGATTTTTATTATGTGACTGAATTTTACAGATGTCTCTCTGAATGGTCAGCTGTTCAACACCATCAGTACAGGTATGGGATCAGTTATTTGGAAAACCATTACCCAGAAAGCTCAGAATTATGGAAATATACTCCATTGTATCTAAATAAACAAAATTTTAAAAAACGATTACATTTTTCTCTGTGATAATAAAACACTGCGTTGTACTTGATCCAAACTAGTGTAGGGACTCATAGGGTTAAGTTCCCCTATGGTCCTAAAAGTACCACATGGTGGGAAATCCCCTGCCTGGCCAGCTAAGTTATTGACCTAAATTGGATAAGAGGAGGGGAGTGAGCACTTTGTCTCTAATGCAGATTCCAGATTTGGCCAGAAGGTATCACTGGTGCGTAACTGCTTCATATAGTTTAGAGCCATTTGTTCAGGCTCAGTTCTAGTTTCACTTTCAAGGGGAATGGAGCTGTGACAGTTTATTTTCCAGGGTGCTGCTGCACCAGGCCCTGGGTTATGGAGAAACCACATTGGTGGCAATGTGCTGGGTGGGCTTGGGGATAACCGATCCCTGATAATCATGAGAGAAATTCCCAATACCCTTTCATTTAGCAAAGGGCATTCAGGACCTGAGGAAGGTAAGAAATATATGGTTTATATCCTATGGCACAGGGGGTGGCCAAGATGGGATTAATTAATCCTTACTGGCAGCAAAACCAGCCTACTGCCTTTAAATTAAGGGGGTATTTGAGTTTGAGTTGTTTTTTCAGTTTTTTTGGTCAAACATCACATTTGCAGGTTAAAAAAACCCTGCCTTTTATGAGTTTTCTTCAAAAAACCTGGAAATGTCTCTAAGCAGAAAATTTACCATTTAAATCCAGTTGCGGATCTGAGCTTTTTTAAAAAAGATGCAAGATGGATTTTCCATTTAGGTACTTGGCGGCCAACTTTGATATCTTTGTTATTTCTGAAAAATCTTGTTTCAACATGTAGTATTTGTCCTTATTTACTGTACTTTTTCTACTTTTATATTTTACATTATGTGGATGGTTGTAAACTTGTAATATATTGTATTTAAACATGGTATAACTACTATGTATATGCCAATATTAGTGATGGGCGAATCTCCCGCGATTCGCTTCGTCTAGAGATTCGCGAATTTCTCTAGAAATTCGCGAATCGGTGAAAAATTCGCGAAACGAGTCGCGGGACGATTTTGTCGCGCGTCGCGTCAACTTTGTCGCGCGTCGCGTCAACTTTGACGCGTCGCGTCGTTTTCGGCACGCGTCGCGTCGTTTTCGGTGCGTCGTGTCAAAAACGACGCGCGACTCGTTTTTCGGCGAATTTTCGCCAAGCGAAATTTCGCTGATGATTCGCGAATTTATTCGCCAGCGGCGAATCGCGGGAATTCGCCGCGAATTCGACCTAGGCGAATAAATTCGCCCATCACTAGCCAATATAATTAATGATATACTAAAATCTATATATCTGGAAAGTACACCCTTGTAACACATGATCGGTTCCCTTTCCTTTAAATAGTCTCTCTTGAAAGAAAGTTAGCCTATGATTAAGTGTCCCTTGGTGACACAAAACATGTAAGTCTGTTATTTTTAATTATAATGTAAAATAAAACTTGAATTATTAAACTATCCTACTCCTGGATTCTGCATTAATCGTCTAGATTGGTGCCTGCCTGTCACTACATTTTCCACATTTTGCTACACCCTCTAAATTACGTGCATGGCTGCTAGATTCTGCTTTCATAAAGGTATAGAATTATATTTCATCACATTATTGTTAAATTTATGCTCACATTTATTTCATATTTCAACTTTGCCCTGATGTCTTTCAAATATATTCTAGATAGTACAGAACTTGAAGCCATTATCGCATTACAACTTGAGTGTGATGTTTATTGCCGGTCAAATTATCCAGCAAATGCTTGGAATGATAAGGTTTCAGTTTGCAGCAATAATTTTTCTTCAGACCCTAAGGATTTAGAGATGGAATCAAATTAATGACTTGAAAGCTTGATAGCTTTAAGCAGTGAGTTCTAAATGTTTTCTCATGCTCCAGTACATCTGAATTGCTGAGAAGCATGTGCAAGCCCCTTGTGTGTGCTGTTATATGTGCTTGTGTGTTTGTGTGTGTATGTATGTGTGTTTGTCTGTTGTTCTGAAAAGGGTTATTTTAGCATAAAAAAGAGTTAGCATGATTAATAAGTTTCGATAACTTAAGTTGCATCGATTTAGCATCTGCATTAGGAAATTGTACACAATTACTTTTGAATTCTTGGTTAAAAAAAACAACTGCATTGTCGGTAAAACAGATGCTTTATTTGCATGCCAGTTGGCAGTTTATATTAGTGTTTATCAGAAGCGTGACTAGATGATACTGGGCCCCACAGCATATTCATTTTAGGACCCCCAGCATATCCAGAGGATGATCTGTTTTACCAATATATGTTGAAATTGCTCATTAATTAGGGCCTATACCAACTAGGCCCCCTGCAGCGCAGGGTCTGCTTCCTCTGTAGTTGCACCCCTGGTGTTTATAATGTAAGACAAGAACTTCTACCTTTTGCCATATTACAATTTATCTGCTTACGAGAGCTTTAATGGTTCCTTTTTGGTTACAGATGCGGTGTGTCTGTTTACATTGCCTCACCTAAGCCTCCTTATCTCTTTCACTTTCATTGTTAAGCCAGCCACAGGCATTCCAAGCAGCAGTGTAGAATATGCTCATGGGCCATTCAGATAAAGGAATCCAGAAGGATTTCAAGCAGTTCAATCTGTTTTTAGATTTATCAAAAATTTCCTGACAGAAAAGTTTTGAGGAATAAAAGTGTCAGTTCATCAGAATTTCTTTGAATGCTCTGAGCAGTTAAACCCATTCATTTCAAATCCAAAGAGATAAGATTTGGTTTTGTACAGTGTTAAGCTGGCCATAGAAATAAAGATTTTTAAAAACGATTGTTTAAATGTCCGATGTGTCCATCAACTAAAAAAACCATTTCAGGCGATATTGCCAGCAAAACTGAAGGATCGCAGCCTGCTTGCCCTGCAAACATAGGTAGATTACATGGGGACCGATAAAGATTTTCTAACCTGGCCGATCAATGACGAAAAATCATAAGATGTATGATCGTTCGAATTCCGCTAACCGCACGATAATTTGACAAATTGGTCAGACTTCCCTAAGATCGGTCGTTCAGCAGAGAAAGATCTTTGCATCTATGGGGACCTTTAATGTACATTTGGGAATATTTATTCCACATAGAAAGTCAGACAGGTGAGAAACAGAAAGGTCAGTACACCAGACTTGTGCCCGAAAAAATGCTAATGCCACAACAAGTTTTAAAATATGGGAGCATTATTTAGTATAATGTGCATTTTTCTATGAGACAAGCAACTTAAATGGCAACACTAAGCATTGTTTAGAATTATATTGTATGGATGGAGCAGTGGAAGGGTTTGGAGTGTAGTTTGGAGTGTACTTTGGTGTGGTCACACAGTGCTGGGGGCATGACCAATAAAAACATTTTATATTTCTTAAGAATTTAGCAATGTTTAGCTACATGGAAGTCAGCAGACTTTTTGGGCAAGCTGGGGGTGATAAAAAGAAAAGCTGGCAGAGCTGACAGGCAAACCAATATATGGAATATCATCATATTTATTGCATTTTATTGCACAGTCACTATATCGCAACAAATCTTTCCAATGGGTTACAGGTAAAAAATCCAATCAAGGTCGTACTGGCCAGTGGGACACTGGGATAAAACCTTTCACTCACCGATCTAAGGCCTGCCCACTCCCCCCACCCACTGGGGACTGCTTCTCATCCACCAGAGAGAAGCAAGGTAAATGATAGGCAGGAGGGCAAGGTGGTGGCATTTTTAGAAGCATGTGACTGGGGTGGGGCCAAAGGCAGTAGCCCCAGCAAGCCCAGTCCAACACTGAATTCAATTATGCATTTAAAAAAAACTGAATCAAAGTTTTAATGTTCTATAAAAAAGCTTGCAAGCTGACCAATAACTGTTTGTTAACCCTTTCATGTATATAACATGAATTGTAAATGACCAGAATGTTCTTCCACCACTCTACATGGTGAAAGGATCAAATCATTGTGAGTGTTTTGTATTGCATTATAATGGGTTATGGACAAATCAATGGCATGCTGCTTTAATTATACATCTAGTCATTACATTCTAATGGAGCTAGATTATTAACAAACCCTTGACTGATCTTATGTACTATTAAGCCATCAGCTCTTGTTGTGTAGCAAATATTTAGAAATGTCCTGTTGAGTTTCTGCTATGTGATTAGTGAATCTGCCGAAATTCGGTTCACTTACGAGGTTGCAAAATCCTGGAGATTTTACAAACTCAAGGCAAATAGATGGCAAAAATGTTCGCCATTTGCTTTGACAGCCAGGGAAAGCTGTCATTTATATGGCCAATGCTTGTGCAGAGCGGGAGCAATTTTAGGCACCCCCTACAGGGGCAATTTTGGGTTTGCTTCCGCCTGAAGCAGCAGCCCAGATGCTGCCCCCCTCTCCCACTCCGCGATTAACAGAGTGGGTCAAAGGGGAACAGAATCACTAGTGCATTGAGTGTAATCTCTCTGCACTAGTGGAGCCAAATGTCCGGGCTAAAACCTGGAAATTTGGCTCTTAAAGTTACTCTTAAGGTTTTTGCTGTCACTTGTAACTGGCTGCTCGCTGCTGCCTGAGGCTAGGTCTCATGGCAGGAACGGCCCTGCCCCCCTGGTGATTATAATCACTTACCTTATACCCTAGGCCGGTGCTTCTGTTTTAAGCCAAAACTACAACTGTCTGGGCTGTTTCTGTAGAAGTTCCTCATAGACATCTTCTTTGGCTTCTTCTGTCTACTCTTCTTTCCATAAACTTCAAAAATTGTGCAAATTCTGCTAATAAATAATTAGATAATATTGGGGGGGGGGGAAGGTAGATAGAAAAAAAGGGGCAGGTTTTTTTCTGTACCTTTTTCCCTGATAAAGACAGTAATGGTCATTTTTATATTATGTAATTATCACAATTCCCTTTTCTGAATGAATTAAAGGAGAAGGAAAGGCTAAAATTAAGTAAGTGTTATCAGAAAGGTTTATATAAATACACCAGTAAACCCTCAAAATAACGCTGCTCTGATTCCTCTGTCAAAAGAAACACCGCATTTCGTTACTTCTGTTGTGTACACATGGGCTTCTGTATCAGACTTCTTGTTTTTAGCATTAACCTCCAGGGCTAGGGCTTGAGTATGCTCAGTTTGCTTCTCCATCTCCCCTCCCTGCTGTAATCTGAGCCCAGAGCTATGAGTGAGCAGACAGATTCAGGCAAGAAGTAATGTCACACCAAGCTAATATGGCAGCTGCCATCCAAAACAAACAGAGTGCTTCTGTAGCTGTTTACTCAGGTATGGTAAATAGTGATGGGCGAATTTATTCGCCAGGGGCGAATTCGCTGCGAATTCCCGCGATTCGCCGCTGGCGAATAAATTCGCGAAACTGCCCAAGAAATTTGCCCAAAAAAATTCGCCGCTCGAAAACGACGCGCGACTCGTTTCGCGAATCGGCGAAAAATTAGCGAATTTCTCTGGAAATTCGCGAATTTGTCGGCGAAGCGAAACGCGGCCGTTTCGCCCATCACTAATGGTAAAGCATTTAGCAGAAAAAATTATAGTGTTATAGCTTGCACTATTATGGGGATCATTTAATGGGCTGATTAATGGGTATTAGCAGCTATTTGTTCTTGTCACTGTGTTTCTTTAGTGTGTGTTCTTTAGTGTGCATTCCATTTTTTTTACTAATATTCTTTATGTTCTGGTCCGGGCAGGTGCATATGCAGTAGAGTGAAGGTCAACCTTTTCACATTAATGTGCCCACCCAGGCCCAAAGGAAAGAAGACAGAAGAAGTCTTCTCTCCCTGTTAAATAAGAATGTAAACCATTTCAGTCAGGGTTGTTAAGCAGGTTCTCTATTTGTAGCATACATCCATGGCCAGGGCCGGTCTACCAAGTGCAGGGCCCAATTGGAACCATTTTGGCGGGGCCCCCCTAGAAGGAACTTTTCTGTCTGTCGCAGGGTCACAGAGCTGGATGGGCAAATAGCGGCTGCTTTCCCCTCTGTCCAAGTGACAGCTGCCATTTGGGGATGGGGTAGGCTGGGCAACTGGGAGAAAATGTTACCTCACTTTTTTTAATCTATGTGCGCTAAAAAAAAGTGCAAATTTTGGTAACCTCTGTAAACTGTGTTGGTGCAGCACCATGGATTACATAAACAACATTTGTTCATTTGGGCCAATTGCGTTCGGGGTGGGCTGCTTGAATTTGGTTTGGGGGTGCGCTGGGCCAATCAGGTTCAGCTGTGGCCTGGGCCAATCAGGTCTGAGGGGGCTGGGCCAATCTGGATTAGGGGTAGTCTGGGCTACTGGGGGATTAAGGGAATAGCAATCAGAGCTCACACTAGAGCAGGGCCCAATTGGGCCAAATTGGTCCAATGTGCTTAAAACCGGCACTGTCCATGGCGCCTCTCCATCTGTTTCTATAAACCTGAAAGATTCTACCTTAGAAGTTAGCAGATCAGTATTGGCCACTGGTTTGATAGTTACCTTTATCTTCCTTATAGCACTGAACAGGGCCGGACTGGAAGGAAAAAGCAGCCCTGGCAAAAGTATCAAAGCAGCCCATGTATTCACGCACACGCAAAGCATGATAAATATATTTCCAGTAATAGTGTTTATTAATAGATATTTTAAAAGTCCATTACCATATAATCCCCAGCAATATTATCCACCCTATGTGCTGGAACTGTTCCTTGCAACAAATATCCAGGCCTGGATTTGTGGAGAGGCCACCTAGGTCTGGGCCTAGGACATCAGGATTTAAGGGGTGGCATGTTGCCCAACCACACCCACATTGGTTCAGAAATTTAAATTTCCTGTGTGCCAATTCCCATTGCTCTGTCCTGATGATGAAAATTTGAGCAAATAAAAGGGAGGGGACAGAGGTGACAAATGACGGCGGGCCTAGGGGCGCCCGCTGGGTAAATCCGGCCCTGCAAATATCCCCCCCTATTATCTATCACAACTATTCTATTTGATGGATTAGTGATTAATCTGATAATCTGATGGATTATTACTTACAGTATGTTATACATTTTCAGCTAGACCATGCACCCCGGCAGATAAGAGGACTTTAATTACCATGTGTATCACAGGGCCAAAGTGTGTCATACTTGAAGAGACTAGTCTGTCTCATGCAATTAATGCTACATATCACAGTGTTCCATACACAGGCTGAAGTGACTGTTCTGAGCATGGATCCTCCTGTTCCCAACATACCTATCATAATCATAAGGGATTGGGTATTTAGCAAGCAACTCTAATATTACTAACTGAAGTTTGTCAGAATTCCTGGTTCCTCCCATATGCCAGTACTGACATGAGCACTAACAAATGCAGGCACTGTGGCTATTATGGACAGCTCATTTACATTCCTAAAGCAATTGGTTAATTTACATATTAAAGACATACCTAATTTGCATTTATGTGAGGAGCCCATTTACATTTCAAAACATGCAGCCCATCGGGCATTTGCCCGAACCCACAGATTGCCAGTCCGGGCCTGGCACTGAACTTCATCCCTCTTCTGACACATCTTAGTTCCTCACAACTTCAGAACTGAACATTCCTGTAAACCATGTAACCAACATTTACGTACCAGCAGCACTTTGCTACTGCTAAGTTATAAGCCCACTTTGTGTTAAAAAATGCTTCATATTTTCTGTTCTCTTGATTTTCTCTGTTGATAAATCCCCTTTGTATCAGCTAAAACATGCCTCCTACAGTAGTCAGCCCCCTCCAAAAATGTCAGTTTCTTTCACTATACACAGAATATAATAAAACATTTTACATGACCTACAGGTATTAAAATGAAGCAGATGTTTATTCATTGTCCGGGGACCACGTTTGCGCTGCTGTGGTGTTCACTCATAGAGAAAACAGCCATTAATGTCAGCCTAAAATGAATTCATTATTTTCTGTGACAAACTGATTTTCCAAATGCATGCATAATAATAATTACAGTCAAAATAGTTTAACCGTGGCTTCCATGCACTGCATGTTTAAACACAATTGTCCCTCTTACCAACCACTTTATTAAATTACCGAGTCTGATTACAGCTTAGTCTAGTACTTAATGCTCCTGCTTAATACAATGCAAATAGGTGACAGCAAGCTTCACACCTGAATATACAGAAGCTCAGCCTACAGAAAGCACAAGGATCCTTATACGACAAATGCAGTAGAGATAACAAGACAAGAAAGGGGAACATGTGTTCGCTTCAGGGAAATGAACTTGATTAAAGAAAGAATCACATTATTCTGATCATTTAAAAACATTAGTCTTTCTTTTTAAAAACTAAATGCCAGCAAAGGCTATTTCAACGGGGGAGGGTGCCAAAATGGCTAGCCCTTGTTTTCATAAAACTGATATTTTACTTACATTTTCCTAGATGTTCCTTACCACAGATGAATACTCATAAATGCCCACTAGATGAGAATCAGAGATGCTCCCTATCAGGTCCTTCTAGCTGCAGATTACTTCCTTGGTTGTAACATAAAGTAAAACAGTTGGGTGGGACTAATAGGGTTTTTCAGCCAAAAACACAACTTTAAACAAAGCATTTTCCCCTTTTGCCCCCCCCAAATACAATAACACACACACCCGCTGGTTTGGAGAGAGATGGCCGCAGCTGTTTAATTTTAAATAACAATAACTTAACATTTTTGTATAAATTACAAAGTAACAATAACTTAACAATTTGTATATATACATAGATATATTTCAACTTTACACAACCGTTTGTATAACAAACTTTTATAACATATAACCCCCCGGGGTGAATGAACGGGGGTTCTTGGGGTGGGATGACTGTGCCCCAACTACCAGGTTTTCCCTAAACCGGTCTGCATATCACCCCCAGGGGACCCAGGCCTACCAGGCTACTTCCCAATTTACTTCCCTTGGTGCTCAGTACCAAGGCACCTCTGCCAGCTGCGACTAAAACCTTTTTTAACAGGGAGGGGGGGTGGGATGATGCGTCCTTCTGCTTCCTCTCCCCGGCGCCGAATGGTGAGTTCCCGCGCTGCGCTCCTATTTAAGCCCCGCCCCCGGGTCCCGGCAACCTATCAGCATAGCGCAAACTGGGGGTGGGCGGGGATAGGCTCCTTCCTAAGCCCCGTCAAGGCCCTGCTTCCCTATGCGCTGCATTGGGCCCCATTATATTTATATATGCACTGACACATTCTTGTTTTTTATGCAATAAGTCTCCTTTAAAAGGTTGAACAGACCTCACCCTTAGATCAACAGCGCTAAAATGCCACTGCTCTATATTCCTTTGTATGTAATATTTACAATAATATTTATTAGAGTGGACTCTCATTTTCACCCTTTGATAAATATGCCCCTAAAATACCATACAAAATTAAACTGTGGGCTAAATTAAGTGTTGGCCGTTGGTAAGTTAGATATAGTATACAAAAGAAAAGAGTCACTAAAGGGGGGCAGTGATCATTATGTATTACAGTTTGTAGAAGAAGGAAATAAAGTATTTTTATAGCAAAAATGAATCCACCATCATCAATGAAGCCTCAAGTCTCACAAACCTTATTCGAGCAGGATATCTGTCTGCTTTGTGTTTTCTCAGTAAACAAATAATCCTTTACTAGTCATCACTGTAAGCCACCCAAGCCAAGATGGACCAAAGTTGTTCTTGATTCAATTATACAAAACCTCCTGCCTCATTTCATGTCAACATCTTCCTGTTCTTAACTTGTCCTCTTCTTGGAAATAAAATAGTTGCTAAACAATTTTAACAATCTTTATTTGTATATAAATGTATATTAGTAACCCTAGCTGTAAAACAGATAAGATGATATAAGTGTAGGGATGTGAAAATTAGACACCCTCACATATTTCTGTCAGGCACATCCCTAGTAATATGGACGGCTAATGGGTCCTAATGGGGACCCTTTGTGCTTATGCAACCCCTGTAGTTCTGACAGTATGCACTAGATGGCACTGTGTAAAAGTATAAAGGAAAATGTAACCATGTGATCTGGGCCTTTTTGTTGCCGTCAGCCCTGCAGGCTGAAAGGAGAAGAATACTCTTTAGATGAGTTAGACCCTGTCATAGATCACTCTAGGAGTGATAGGCAGTATATTTAGTTGAGCAGTTTAAGCTCCGACAGGAGAATTAGAGGGATTAAGATCCCAGGTATCAATAACCCAGATTCAGGGAATAAGTGGTTAAGATCAGAAACATAGGAATATCCTGCCTGCATTGAAGATAAAGCTGGATCCTGTGTGTTACCTCTCTCCTCTATTCTCCGATCTGAGTCTATGCCCAAGGGGGTTGAATTGTATTGGTATTGTGAGTACCTTGCTGTTTGTACATATTGTTTCACTGCATGCTCGCCTTATGATCTCGGCGAGGATATGTTCATTGTTCAATAAATATAGTTGTTCAAGCATCAAAGAAAACCGCTGGCGCCCAATTAGTGTGAAATAACACCCTGTTACAGTTATACTACACCTTTCCTCCACCTCGATGCGAGGGCTCATCCCTGAGAAAAAGAGTTTCATTTGTGGTGTATACCGACAAAAAGTAGCTACATATAACTATACCTGTCACAGCAGTTTACTATAGCACTACATAAGCATTACTGAGAAATAGCATTATCAGTATGAACCAGGATTTAAGGAACCTTTTGACACATCATGGAAGAGATAGAGGATTTTCATAAAAGGCAAGGGGGGTAATTTCCTACTCCCATAGGTGTGTATTATGACCCATCCAATAAGCACTTTCATTGTTGACATTCTTTATGAATGCATTCAAGCACTGTATGCAAAGTACTGTAATTTGAGGTGCTTTGAGTTAACTTTTAGTATGACATAGAGAGTGATAATCTGAGACAATTTGCAATTGGTTTTCATTTTTTATCATTTGTGGCTTTGAGCATTTTATTTAGATTTTTTTATTCAGTTTACAGTTCCAGAAATCTAATCCAAATTACCCTAGCAACCATGTATTGATTTGAATAAGAGACTGGACTATAAATAGGAGAGGTCTGAATAGAAGTATGAGCAATAAAAAGTAGCAAAAATAATAAACTGGTAGCATTACAGAGCATTTTACTTTTAGATGGGTCAATGACCCCTGGTTGTAAGTTTGAAAGACTCAGAAGAAGAAGGCAAATAATTAAAACACTATAAAAGATAAAAAATGAAGACCAACTGAAAAATTGTTTAGAATTGACCATTCAATAACCTACCAAAAATTAACTTAAAGGTGAACCACTACTTTAAGGGACAATGAAAGCCTTAAACACTGGGGGATGCCAACTTGTTAGGAACCTCCAATGACGAACATGGTAATTGTTTTTCCCTAGTCTGGTGTGCCTTGTCATACAGCACCTTCATTTTACCCTGCTCCCACGTACCCATGAGTCAATTTAAGATACATGTATAAAATAGAAAGCTCTGAAGAAAGTTACTATGCATATGCTTACCCAGGAAGGCACAAATGATTCCTGGGAGTTGGGAAATTGCCTTTTTTAATAAGTAGTGCACTGGATGCAGGCAACACATTTTGCCCCCTTCCAGTTTTTAGGCTATCCTTTTACCTTGGGTTATTGGTTAAGGTTATAGTCCCTGAAGAACAATTTATGCAATTAACATAAAGATTATTTCACAATTTACTGTTGGATATAAACAAATGAATGGCCCATATTCCTAAATGTCTTCCTGATACCTGATTCCTCACCTCCTGTACCGGTATGTATGGTGATGTATGTAACTCCATATTTATTGTGATGTATGTAACTCCTTATGTTCTATATATGTAATTCATGTGATTTAGATGTATAATCACATTCATTTTACAGCGCTATGAAATAAGTTGGTGCTACAGAAATACATGTTAATAATAATAATAATAATAATAATACTGTCATCAATGGTGTAAAGGCCTCCATATAAGTATATATCAGGCAAAATGGCTTTGACAATTAGTTAGATTGAATAAATAATAATTGGCTTTACCTGGGAACCTGGGTCAGGACAAGAAGAAAGTTCCCAGCTAGGAAAATTAGGAGATAAAATAATCTACACTAAATATAATTAGATTTCTAATTAAAATAATTTAGAAAGTGCAATAAGAAGCAATCAATGTATACTACTTTCAAGTGGGCAAAGAAAAGAAAAAAAAAGTACAAAGCAGCAAATGTGCCATTTAAGGAACAACTATCAGGTTGATATTTAAACTACACAGTAACTCTTAAAACTGCATTCTAGACAGCACGGCACAGCCTTCAACTTTGAGAACCCCACTCTATGTAGGTATCACAGCTCATTTAATCACAGTACAATGTGAAATTAAAAAAATTATAAAAACATTTGATCTCTACCCAAAACTGTCCCTTTCTACAATATCAAAAAGGACAAAGTGCTCATTGAAGATAATTACTTTTATTTAACATGAAAATATCATACTCATTAAATAGAATGTCTGTGATTGTAATTTTTTTTTAAATTTGCGCTGCGCTTGGCCTAATTAATTCTGCAGTATTACTAATTAAATGTCACCAAGAGTAGGCATTTTGTCTTGCAACATCAGCTTAGCAAGTGTTATAAAATTATCTATTTTTACACACTCTAGCTTTGAATTATGGTTTTAAATAACTGCTTTTAATGCATATAATGTAGGTGTTTTTGTAAACACAGCATGTCATATTATAGGGACAGTTGTGTTCTTGAATTGCAGAGCATTAGGACCTGTTTAAAACATAGTAAAATAAGGTTTATGGAATTTCATTTACTGTGATGCCATTCTGAGCTTCGGTGGTCTCACATGACAATCACAAAGAGCAAAATTGTACCTTAAAGGTACAGTGTAAACAGTACAGTTCAGTGTAAACATAAAAACTAGGTAGATAGATAGCAAAATAAAAATTGTTTCTAATATAGTTAGTTAGCTAAAAATGTAATGTAGAAAGGCTGGAGTTTCTAACATAACAGAACTGAACACTAATTCCTGCTTTTCAGCTCTTCCAGCTTTCAAATGGGGGTCACTGCAAATGCTCTGTTATTGATAGTTTTTATTACTAATGGTTCTATTCAGGTCCTCTCTTATTCATATTCCAGTCTCTTGGTCAAATAGATGCATCGTTGCTATGGTAATATGGACCCTAGCAACCAGATTCATGACATTGCAAAGTGGTGAGCTGCTGAATAACTCAAAACCTATGTAACCCTTTCCTTACCACACTGCTTGTAGAATCGATCACACTCTTTTAAATAGAGATTAACCATTTGCAAGCAAGGACCCTGAATTCCCTTTGCATGAAAGATACTGGGAACTGGGATTTAAAGGGATCCTGTCATGGGAAAAAAAATTTTTTTTTCAAAATGCATCAGTTAATATGCTGTTCCAGAAGAATTGTGCATTGAAATCCATTTCTCAAAAGAGCAAACAGATGTTTTTATATTTTATTGTGAAATCTTACATGGGGCTAGACATTTTGTCAATTTCCCAGCTGCCCTGACTTGTGCTCTGATAAACTTCACTCACTCTTTACTGCTGTACTGCAAGTTGGAGTGATATCACCCCCTCCCTTTCCCTCACCCAGCAGCCTAACAAAAGAACAATGGGAAGGTAGCCAAATAACAGCTCCCTGACACAAGATAACAGTTGCCCGGTAGATGTAAGAACAGCACTCAATAGTAAAAACCCATGTCCCACTGCGTACTATTCGGTTACATTGAGAAGGAAAAACAACAGCCTGCCAGAAAGCAGTTCCCTGCTAAAGTGCTGGCACAAGTCACATATTCAAAACTGAATATAAAAATATCTGTTTGCTCTTTTGAGAAATGGATTTCAGTGCAGAAGTCTACTGGAGTAGCACTATTAACTGATTAAAAAAAACATGTTTTCCCAAGACAGTTTCCCTTTAAAGCACAGTGATTGCACCTAGTGGGCACTGAGGAGCACATCTCAGGGGGGTGCCACTAGGAAAATAAACACACAATTGCAGTTTTAACTTTATATAAAACTCAATGCAATAACTGTAAATAGAAATCACACAATAAAACCCCCTGGCACAGTCTTTCAGTGCCGCAGTCTCACACTCCACTCCAGATAAACCAATGCAAATTCACACAGTTCAGGTCCTGGTAATTTGTCCTCACCTTGAGGATTCACACATTACCAAAATATCCACAGACAGCAGACAGAAACCAGGCTCTCATAATGTATGAAGCGCAAATGCTTACTCAAAGCAGAGCTGTCTCCAAACTCCAAACTCTCCCTGGTCAAGTCTTTCCAAGCCACACTGCCTCTCTATCTCTCTGACTCCGTAACCGAGTTGGATGAAAAACAGGGGATAGGTTTGCCTGATCCCCTATACCAGAATAATAAAAATGTAAAACCAGAAAACTGCAAATTGTCTCTGAATACCTCTCTAAATGTTGAATAACCCCTTTAAAGGAGTCGTTCACCTTCAAACAACTAGTTGTTTTCAGATAGATCACCAGGAATAATTACTTTTTCCAATTGTCATTTTTCACCTTCTAAAGCAGCTCTGGGAGGGGGGTTGCCGACCCCCCCCAACTGTTCTAAACTGATTCATTTAAGGTAGGGACAGACAGGGAGATTCGGGGAGATTCTGTCGCCTGGCGTTTTTTAGCAGGCGACAATCTCCCCGAATTTCTTTCTCCCTGTCTGCCGCTAGTATAAGTGATAAAGCGCCAGCGCCTGTGCACACGCTGCGCGGCGATTTCCGGAATCGCCCGAAGATACTTCGTGAGGAAACTTCGGGCGATTCCGCAAATTGCCGCGCAGCGTGTGCACAGGCGCTGGCGCTTTATCACTTATACTAGCGGCAGACAGGGAGAAGGAAATTCGGGGAGATTGTCGCCTGCTAAAAACACCAGGCGACAGAATCTCCCCGAATCTCCCTGTCTGTCCCTACCCTTAATGGATACATTTCTTATCTTTGTCCCTGCTGAGCAGAATCTCTGGGTTTCATTACAGGCAGCTGTTAGAATTGATACAATAGTTACTAATACTCCAGAGATGTTGCTGTGAAATGTATCAACAAAATGTTGCAAAATTGTATCAGTTTAGAGTCTGCACCTGAATTACTGAGCTGACAGACTCATACGCCACAGACACCAACATTCAACTTTAAACTTAGATTTGGGAAAAATAGTAAAAGAAAAATAAAGGAAAGTAATTGAAAAAAGTCTTTATTTCTGGGAAACAATTTGAAAACAACTGAACAGAAAAAAGTGTTTGGAAGGTGAGCAACCCTTTTAAAAAAAAATTTCAGAGGAAAAAAAAACTACAAATTTTTCAAAATGTATTAAAGTGCGATGCTCTAAAGACTCAGAATCCAAAACCCGGCATCTTGAGGTCCTGTATAAGACAAAGGTGAAGATCCCAGTGTCTTTGCTGGTGTCCGTACCAATATCCAATAAATTCTTAGTTTTTGCTGAGTTTTGCCCAACTCTATTTTTTTTGTGTGGCTTTTTTCTTCATAAATAAGGTCCAATCAGGAATTTGGAATTGCTCGGAGTTGGACATTATAAATACTGAGATAAATTTGGACCTTGATAAATAACCTCTTAAAGTTAACTTAAAGGTGAACTACGCCTTTAATAGTTGGGATATGATATGGAATAGGGGATATGCATATACAACCTTTTTTGTAATTACAAGTTGTCTCAGACTATCACTCTCTACATCAAAATAATTATTCAAAATATATTAAAGTGTGATGCTCTAAAAACTCAGAATCCAAAACCTGGCATATAAAAGCTCTTGAGGTCCTGTATAAGACAATGGTGAAGATCCCAGTGTCTTTGCTGGTGTCCGTACCAATATCCAATGAATTCTTAGTTTTTGTGGAGATTTGCCCAACTCTACTTTTTTTTTTGGCTTTTTTTCATAAATAAGGTCCATTCGGGAATTCAGAATTGCTCGGAGTTGGATATTAGAAATACTGAGATAAATTTGGACCTTGATAAATAACCCCTTAACGTTAACGTAAAGGTGAACTACGCCTTTAATAGTTGGGATATGATATGGAAAAGGGGATATGCATATACAACCTTTTTTGTAATTGCAAGTTGTCTCAGACTATCACTCTCTACATCAAACTAAAAGTAAATTTAAAGGTTAAAGGAAACATTGTTAAATGTACTTCCAAGGAACAACTACCATGCCAAATATGTGATATTCAGTTTCTCTGATTTACTTGTCGTTACTTAACAAGATCACAGTAACTTGCGTTGCCAACTGGCCCTTAACATTTTAATTTCAAGTAATAAAAAAGAGATATAGATAGAAAGTGAAATGAAGCTGACTTGTAACAAGTTCAGTTTTATATATTTCTAGGTAAATGATAAACCTATTGCCCAGAGTAAAGCTGACAGTAATGCAATTGGCAACACCTACCAGAAGTCTCTAGAACACAGCTGCATAAACCAAGATCATTCAATCATCGCATTTGCAGCAGGGACATGTTCTTCTAAACACAATTATTCAGAAAAGCACTAGCACCAATGTGGAAGTGCATATGGGGCTCAAGCAGAAGAATCTAAGCAGTAAAATAAAGGCAGCATTTTCAATGGAGATTGAACATTTTAATAAAAGATAAATTGTATTCTACCCACTTTATTGTACTTCCTGCAGTTATCTTTGTTTGACTTGAAAAGTACTCTTTGTTCTAGAAATGAAATGTTTCTTGTTTTGTTTAGTGATTTACACTTCACACAGCCTGCCTTATGACTGGCTTTATATTTTTTTCTCCTTTTAAGTAAATGATTGGACATTGTCTTATAATATGGGCTCTTAGGGCTTTATGTACTGTAGGTGGTTGAGATAATGTAAAAGGAAATACAAAAAAGATTACAAAACAGCAATCTGTCTTATAGGATCTAAACAATAGTGTGATCTTTTCTTAAACTACAATTTTCTTTTGTGATCAAAGTTTCATAACACAGTTTCTTCATTTAGAAATAATGATTTTTATCGAGATTTTTTTTTTAGAAAATTTGGTTTCTAAAGATATTAAATCATCATGTTAGAGGAAATATTGAAAATGTTTTAGAAATGACCCCCTTAAAAAGCCCAACACCCCAGCCTTTCTGGGAGCTCAAAAAAAGTCACAATGTATTTTTGATAAATGTATTTTGCTCACAAGTGAATATTGCACCGTTCTTAAAAGGGATCCCATTCTCAGCCTGAAAACTACAGGCCTGTTAGTTTGACATGATATGTGTGTGCCAGCATGGTTTTATGCATAATAGATATTTCCAGACAATTGTAATTACTTCTATGAGGAGGAAAGCAGAAACCTAGACATTGGGGTGTGTGAATTTGCAGCAAATTTCCACACTTCACCGCTGGTGAATAAATTCATAAAATTGTTGTGAAAATTTGCTAGCAAAAAATGCGCTGCCTCAAAACAAACAAAAATTGTCATGCGTCAAATCATTTAGATGCCTATTGACTTCAATGCTTTTGGACAAAATAACTGCGCATATAAAAATCATTTTGACGCCTATTAACTTCAATGCGTTTCATGAATTTTTCAATTTTTTGGGGAAAGCGAAACGGGACAAATTCACCCATAGCTAGCTCTGATTTACTTAGATTTTGCAAAATTTTGCATTCAATACAATGCCACACAGAAGTTTTCTGATTAAATTAGTTATATTGGCCAAGAATATAATATTTGTACTGACTAAAGGATAAATTATAATGGTAGTAAATAGAATTTTTTTGCAGGATTGAGCAGTAAATGAGGTTCAATACTGAAAAAGAAGAAATAACATAAATAAAATATATGAACTAATGGATGCCATAATCTAGAAGAAGAAGATTTGGTGATTTTTGTGGATAACAAACTGTGTAGCTCTAGTCAGACTTATTCAGTGGCTACTTTTTAGTGATTTTTTTGCATAGAAAACAACTTTATTGAGAGGGATAAAAACATATTTGTGCATCTTTAAAAGTCCCTGCTAAGACCTCACCTTTAGTAGCTATGTGAATTAGGGTTCCGGAATTGAGAATATTAAGAATGATAAAAATGCACTAAAAAGAGTTTGCAACTAAACTGGTAAAAGGAATGGAGGCTTAGGAAAGGCTATCAAGGTTGGGGAGAAAAGGCTCTTGCGAGGAAGAATATAATATTTGCAACATGAATGGAGAACTGACTAAAGGATACATTAAAATGGTAGTAAATAGATTTTTTTTGCAGGATTGGGCAGTAAATGAGGTTCAATACTGAAAAAGAAGAAATAACATAAACAAAATATATGCACTAATGGATGCCATAATTGAGAAGGATTTGGTGATTTTTTGGGATAACAAACTGTGTAGCTCTAGTCAGACTTATTTAGTGGCTATTTTATAGTGTTTTTTTGCAAAGAAAACAGCTTTACTGAAAGAGATAAAAACATAATTGTGCATCTTTAAAGGTCCCTGGTAAGACCTCACCTTTAGTAGCAGTGTGAAAATGAGTCCCCGAATTGAGAATATTAAGAAAGATAAAAATGCACTGGAAAGAGTTTGCAACTAAACTGATAAAAGGAATGGAGAATTAGGAAAGGCTATCAAAGTTGGAGAGAAAAGGCTCTTGCGAGGAAACATGATTACTGTTATATAAGTGGACATTATAGACAGACAGCGAGGTACTTTTTTCCCATAGAAAAGACCAGCACACCAGAAACCACTCCTTTAGACTTGAGCAGCTTAGGTGGTTCTTCATGTTGAGGGCAGTGAGGTTGTGGAATGCACTGTTGGGTGATGTTGTGTTGGCAGATTATGTTAATGCCTTTAAGAGTGGCTAGGATGATTTTTTGGATAAGCATAATATCCAAAGCCATTGTGATCTTAAGCTCTACAATTAATTTAGTATAGGTATGCTTTATAGTTTTGTTTATATGAGTATATTGATAGGTCTGTATGGGGTCATTTTGAGGGAGGTGAAATTAAAAAACTTTTTTTTCAGCCCAAATTAAATTTGTAACTGTGTATCTATGCAACTGTCTATGCAGATATATTCATTTAACGTTTTTTTTTATTGCTGATCCTTTTATTGCCACTAACCCTTCCGGTGATGTAAAAGGCAAAATTGTTGTGTTATCCATGCAGAAATGCAATTTTCAGTCTGGATCATGATCTGGAAACCTGGTAACACTTTACACACAGTTTGGGAGTAAATTGATAACAGTAATAAAACATTTTACATGCAGGATTGAGAATGAATATAGCAATACAAATGAATGATTTTGTTTTAATAGTGTTACTGGTTCTTTAATAACCAGTAAACCTGAATAATAGTATTTACAGATAGTTTTAGATAAATGATATATTCACTATGATATTATAGTATCAAAACACTCATCAAGCAGATACACACTAAAGACAGCAATTATACAGAGCTAGTTTTCATGTGGTTATAAATAAATCATCTGCATGCTGTATGACACTTTTTCTGTAACATAGTAGCAGCTGGGATGGAGATCTGAAGTATAATTACAAGATGCTTCCCAGCTGCAGTTTGGCCGAGTCATAAAAATGCACGTCCTACTTCTTAATTTCATTCTTGTAATCCCCTTCAGTCGGTGGATAAGATGTGCGAGCCCGCACTTGCTTGCTTTTCTTGACAAAGTCAGAAATGACCTCAACTTATAATAACTATTGTAAAAAATATACAACTTAAAATGTCTCTATAAATCAGAAATCACCTGTTCATTTTAGTGCACTTTTCTCCATGTTCCACATAGCCTTTATTTCTGAATCTCTCCACTGATTATTGTTGTAAACTTTTTAAAGCCATATAAGTTTTACAGGTTTTAGGAAATTAGCCTATTGGAATGCCTTTCATTACAAATAGCAGTTGATGACTACTTGGATGCAGAATTCAGTTGACAGCTGTTTCTTTCTATTGTTTCATTTGGTCAGACTCACAGCCAATATGAGCTAAACTGTAGCAAGTGAATGGAGATACCACTCCTTTTTATTTCCTTACCTGTAGATGTACTGTACCCTCACCAACAGCAGATGAAATTTTAAAATGTTTATGATCAACTGTGATGCAATAGGATCACAGGATGATCAGTCATGACAACCTTTTAACCTTAAATTCAAATCAAGATTGTTGAGTAGTATGGTTGAAGTAAAAATGGCAGACCAAATTTGGAATATATGGCCATCTAAATAAACAACCATTAAGTGAAATAGGGGTATATTTATCAAAGAGTGAAGTTAAGAGTGAAGTTCCACCACTAGAGGGAAATTCCGCAGCTCTCAATTCATTTATATGGGATTTTTGAAGGCATATTTATCAAAGGGTGAAACTTCACTTCACCCATTGATAAATACGCCTTTCAAAATCCCATAGAAATTAATTGAGAGCTGCGGAATTTCACTCTAGTGGCGGAACTTCCCTCTTTGATAAATTTACCCCATGGAGTGATATTTTGAAACAATTTGCAGTTAAGACTATGAAGATTCTCATTCATCCAGGTCATGGTATATCTAACACAAGTAACCCAAAACAACTGGACTTGCTGAGAAATTTTAATGAAGAGGTTTCACTGCTCATCTGTAGTGATGGGCGAATTTATTCGCCAGGGGCGAATTCGCGGCGAATTCCCGCGATTCGCCGCTGGCGAATAAATTCGCGAAATGGCAGGAAAAATTCGCGGGCAAAAATTCGCCGCCAAAAACGAGTCGCGTGTCGTTTTTGACGTGACGCGCCGAAAATGGCGCGACGCACGTCGAAAACGACGCGTCGCGCGTCAAAAACTACGCGCGACTCGTTTCACGAATTTTTCGCCAATTCGCGAATTTGTCTGGAAATTCGCTAATTTTTCGGCGAAGCGAAACGCGGCCGTTTCGCCCATCACTACTCATCTGAGCAACTTCTTCAGTTCAACTGACTGGTGTAGGGGAGTTTTCGGCATATAGACTCTTCCAACAATCCAATGAATGGATGTGTGAATAGTTCTGAAACTGCCAGGGTACAGATGTTTGAACAGCATAGTATGTAGTAGACAGGTGGTGTCGAAGGACTCTCTCTGTTCAGGGATGGTTTCTCCACCTTAACATAAATCGCCTCTTTCACACCTCTTTCAAACCTTTTTCAAACCAGCGGTTTTCTTTATCCAAGATTTGGATGAGTGTCCCTTGTCTTTTAGGTGTAGAAAGACAGCCAAGTTTTGTCCTATAGAGTTCACCCTCCTATGCTGATCCATTTGCTTAGTGAGCAGTTGTTTTGTCTCCCCAATGTATAGATCAGTGCACTCATTGCTACACTGGACTGCGTAGTGTATACCACATTACTTTGTTTTCCATTAGGAGTTGGATCCTTTGGGTGTACCAGTTTTTGTCTCAGTGTGTTGCTAGGTTTGAAAAACACAGGGATGTGGTGTTTGTTAAAAATCCTCCTGAGTTTCTCCGACACTCCAGCTCCATATGGAATGACTATGTTCGCCTACGGAGAACCCTCTCACATTTAAGCCAACCACTGGCTTCATGAAAGAGAACACCTTGTGGGCTGGATCCTTTTTATCATTGCAATTTTTTTGATATGGAGACCAAAGAGCAAATTAACCAAGCCCCCAGTAAAGAGAATAAACTAAGTTGATGGATACATTGTCTCTTCTACGTATACACGTACAGATGCAGCCACTTGGATTTGTAAGTTAAATGCGTCGTGACTCAGGGTTAATTGAAGAAACTGTGTTATCTAAAGTCATCTTAACTCATTTAATGCATTTAACCTTTTCATTAGCATTCCAAAGCACCATTGTTCACAATGGTGAACACTTTAATTAGATGGGATGCTGTGACACAATATTCTGTGCTAAGTGAGATAAATGGGATAGATGAGTTAAGTCATGACGCATTAAACACACAAATCCAAGTGGCTGCATCTGTAGCTGTGACTAGCAATGGAGTGCTACACCATCTTAGTAACCTTCCAACAAGTGTCACAAGTGCATTTTATATATTGAATAAAGTACCCCGTCTAGTAAAATATAAGTTTGCAACAGGAGGTACTTTATTTATTATAATACACAAGTTTCAGTGAGTTATGTGACAGAAATGACATCAGAACTCACCATTTATAACGGATGGCATCAGAACTCACAGTTTATAAGGATATAATTTACAAGATATTCATAGCATTTGTGTATTATATAGTGAATAAAGTACCCCCTGTTGTAAAATATAAGGATATTATAAGTTACCGAGGAGTTTCATGACCATATACAGGTCATGGAACTCCGAGGTAACTTCTAATATCCTCATATTTTGCAACTGGGGGTACTTTATTTATTATAATACACGTTTTAGTGAGTCATGTGACAGAAATGACATCAGAACTCACCGTTTATAACTGATGACATCAGAACTCACCGTTTATAAGGATATAATTTACAAGATATTCACGGCTTTTGTGTATTATATCAATATTAACTAGACAAACAGACAGTAATTTTACCAGGTTGCTGACTAATTGCCTCTTTGGCTGATGCAGGCTCTTCTTAAGATGTCCAAACAGAAATCATCGGGAATGATCAACATTTTAGCCATGTATACAGGGCAGGAGCTGCTGGTTTTATCAAGTAATTGGATGCATACCTAGTGCTGTAGATGGCCACTAAACGGCATTCGAAAGCTACAATATTCTCTTTGTTTACAAGTAATGACTATGTTACTCATTAGTGCTTAAATTATGAGATCACCTTACATTTGCTAAGGGATTGCACTATGAACATTTGTACATCTATCATAATGAATTTAATTTTGCCCAGGTAATATCACTAACACTTTTATTATCCCTAATCATACAGACGATATCATAAGGCAGCAATTAAGCAGTGATTGCAGGTCTGCATGTGTCTGTTTACAGAATCTCTCTGTATGCTAATGTTTGTTGATAAACATTGCTAAGATGATTGTTTGTACTCATTTGGAAACAGGCCAATCAATTCAGAGTGACAAAGCAATTTCTCTAGAACATCTCCCAATACATCCCATGTAAGAAAACACATGGTCATTCATCAGTGCATGTTAACAGAGTATCAAATAACATATAGGAAGATATATTGCATTTGCACGTCCAGCTAACAGTGCTGTGCCTATTATTAAATTCCCCTTCAGAATTCAGGCTCCTATAATGTTTCTTTTAGTATTATGAGAAAAATAGGGGTTACCCTGACCATCTTATAAGATTATGGCTCACTAGTGTTTCGTGTCATGGGCTTTGGGCACATTGGTAATAAATATAATCAGGGTTTTGGTTTCCTAAGGACTCTCTACATTCCAAAGCATGCATAGCCATAAAAAAGAACAAGAATAAGTTTAGCAAAGTTAGGGGATCAATTCAGTAGGAACTGCTTTTCTTTCATTTTACTTACTTGTTTGTGGAATGTATAAGTGATTGTTGTAGCTATTTTAGGTACAGTAAATAAAATGGGATGCTTAACAATCTGGGCACATTTCCCAAGTATATACATGTGACTTCTAATATCAGAAAGGAATTTAGTCAGCAGTGAATATTTTATTAGCAGCATCCACCCCCACATCTCTGCATGTACATGAATACTCTCAAAGGTTCTGTTGTGTAATACAGATAGGCATTCTTTTTAAATGTAGATATGTAAATGAACTTTTTCATAATGACATATGGCAAATTTAATAAGGTGTGTGGGGGGAAGAATAGAAACTCCCAGTTGCCAAGAGAGTGTGTCTTCTTAAATATGGTAGAGAATGCACCATTACGAAATGTACAAAAACAAAGAAAAGACCCTCCAAACAATATTTGCCTGATTTGACTGCTTGGCCAAATTAGACTGAGCCAATCTCGCAACCCACTAGGTCAACAATCAGATCATAACAAAGGCCTGTAAAGGTCCATTGGGAGAGGACCACCAAAGCACAATTTTTGATATTATTAGCCATGATTTTAACACATAGTGCAGCATTTTACTGGGAATTTTAAAGCAGCCCACCTGCCAGGGTTCCGCACTGTCAATTGGCATACTTGTGTATGACTCATGCAGAAATAATTTTGGGCACATTGTAACCTGCCATTGAAATTCAGAAGCACAAGAAACTGCTTTGGACAAAAGTACCTTTAATGAATAGCATCAACTTGTGCAACTGTGGCAATTATATTGTGAACACAACTGCAGTTGTGCCCCTAATGTGATTTGAAGAGGTGGAACAAGATTCCTTCTTAAAAAGGGTTCTGGCAAATTCATATTTAGATCCAATGGATTTTACATATTCCAATCTATAGTATATTGTAAGTGGAGACAAGTAACTATGGCTCCTATTGCAGACAGAGGACTGCAGTACCTGGACATATGTTCATTTAAGCTTACTCATAAAATGTCTAATGTCAGATATACTCTGTTACAGAAGACCAGTTTCAGTCTGCCTTCTTGTGTATACAATTACAGTTTTATAGGGGGGAATAACGCTAATAAAAAACTCAGATTGCTTGCGGAGGTCAAAATGCCATCCATGTCTCAGGCAAAAGAATGAACTGTTATATAAGGACTCTGGACTATGGTTTTGCCATTAAAATTGTTTATAAGACACAGGCTTACTGCGTCCTTTTCCTATGCCTGTTTCATTTTTCCTTTTTTATTTATTATTAAAACTTTTATGTCTTGTGTCCTGGGGCAGATTGAGCCAGCTGCAGGAGGAAATTGACTGGCAGTGCAGTGTTGTTTCATTTTTATATTTGCACCGAGGGCCTAAGGGACAGTGTGGATGAATATTTGTATTGTTAAAAACAACCGCCTGTAAAATGCATTTTTCTTAAAAAGTACTGGTGCAGCAGATTTATTGAAACTAAAAACTGTCTTTGAAGCATATTATGCATGCATTTACTAGTTGTAGAAATATCTTTTATGGCACAGATTGCTCTAAAACAGCAGACATTTGAAATGAGAGATGCATAAATGTCTCATTTTATCTACCTGCTCAAATTATCAGATAGCTTTAATAATGCAACCACAATACTTATGAAAAACATTCAGGAAGATGGATAAGGAGTGGTAAACTTATTGGGAATGGAAGGGCTGTACAACCAAAAGTAGTATGAAAAGGTGCAGGAAGTAGTTGGAACAAGGTCAGCATAATATAAGTACAAGGTACTCCAGCTCCAGGTAAAAAAATTTTTTTATTGTTTTTGCTTAAGAACAATTCAGTTCAGCGATAAATATGGTTTAACAGACTCACGTTCCCTTAAATTGGGGAAAACCTGGAACAATTTAATATATTTCAAGGGTAATTGCTCATTTTAGCTCTAGCAAGAAACACATACAAGCTCAGCATCATTCAAAAAATAAATCCAAAATGTGGTGATAACATTGTAGGCTGCCCTAAATGTGATTGAATTGATTTTTATCACTTGCATGACCTGGAATGGTCTAGAGTGACCTCTTTAGTTGCACTCTCCAGAGATTTTAGTTTGGTCAGTGATTATAGGATTCCAAAATTTTATAGCATAATTCTTTGCTTATTTCAGGGATGAATGTGTAGCAATTTTATTGTTCCAAAAGTCTTTATAGCCTCTAGTAGTGGTTAAGGGGTGAGGTCATTGGTATATGAGGAGGATTATTTTATGGTGGCCTTGTGTAAATGTCTTAATCTCTGTGTGCCTTAGACACTGAAACTCTATGGATTGGCAGGCCCTATTTCCTTTGCCTGAAATGATCTGCATTCCGTAGCATTTGTAATACAAAATAAAATCCACTATTAAATTTCAATAGAAAACAGCTACTTATTTAAATTGTTGCTCAGTGAGTCTGTTGACGAGTGAAAAAATATTCTTACCTTATTTCAAAGTGTTTATGGAAGGCTATTTTCCTCAGAAACAATTGTTATTCATTTCTTGGAATAAGAAATTGTGTTTGGAAAATCATCCCAAATACTACATTAATTTTAAAGAATGTATTTTACCTTCACTACCTGCATGGACAGTGTCACTATGTCAATATAAGGAATATTATGGAGGAAGTATCAAGTATGGCACCCAGCATAACCTCCAATGTAATGAGATTACAAAATATACTCTAAAATGTATTCTATGAGGATGTTTCAGTAGATATATTTTGACTTGTACAAAGACCTAAAAAAATATGGGCAAAATGATTCTCCAGAGAAAGAGTAGTTATCAATGGTTTATCTACTAATTAGAACATGATATTTCCAACAGGAATCTATATTAAGGTAATTCTCTATCATTTTCTTTTTTGATTGAGGAAAAAGAATCTGTAACTCTATTGCCCTACACAATACAATGTAATGTATAGGCTGGAGTGACTGGATGTCTAATATAATAGCCAGAATCCAACTTTCTGCTTTTCAGCTTTTTCAACTAGGCCACGCCATCCTCCCTCTAATGCCAGCTTCCTAGTGCGCGCACTTCCGGCTTTTGTAGGCGCATGCACGCTGGCGTGATTTCGTCAGCGCGTATTGGCGCGAAATTTAAATGTATTTAAAGGGGTATTTTGGATTTTGTCATTGCCCGTTGTTAGGTTCTATTTGATAGTTCCTGGGTGTGATTACTGTTTGATTCCTGCCTGATCTACTGATTTTTGACCCTTGCTTTGCCTGACTATTCTGTTATTCTCCAATCCTGACCTTGGCCTGTCCGTTTATTCTGATATCTCCAATCCTGACCTTTGCCTGTCTTCTGACTATTCTATGCTCTCTAATCCTGATCCTGGCCTGTCTGACTATTCTACTCTGCTTGTGCTGTTCCGGCCGCCTGTTCCACTTGGTGGTATTCTTCAACCCAGTATCCTTGGTGAGATGTGCCCCTGTGCTAGCCAGAACTCTTAGCTTTGCACCTCTCAATAAGTCCAGGTGGCATCTGAGTAAGCTGAGGGCTCCTCGCGAGGCCAAAGGCGGTCACTTAACTGGTGAAACTGTGCTGAGACCAAGGTGCTTAGCAACTGTTCTGGTATTGGGTGCTGTTCGTGGCAATAACATGGTCTCCTTTTAGTAACTAAAACATTGAATTTCAGGCAAGCAAACTTTGACAGTATATATTAAGTGGGAAATGCTTTTCACAGGGTTAAACACTGAACAAAAATGGGAAGTCTTTAAAATGCTGATTAATAAATATACATGCCAGTATATTCCACTTGTAAGCAGGGAACATTGTTGCAAAGCAAAACCTTTTTGGTTCAATAGAAGTGTTGTGCTTTAAAGGCTTTCAATTTAGCTGGGACGGCCAAATCATTTATATGGTACAAGGAGGCCAATAAATTATACAAAAAAAGCTATTAGGCAAGCGAAAATCGATATGGAAAAGGATATTGCATGAAGCAGTAAAAAGAATCCAAAATTATTTTTTAAATATGTTAATAGTAAAAAAATTAAGCAGGAAGGGGTAGGACCTATTATCAGAGGGGGGTCAGCTGGTTGATGAGAACAAGCAAAAAGCTCAGATTCTGAATGCATGGTCATTTAACTTGTGCCAGCACTTTAGGAGGGAACTGCTTTCTGGCAGGCTGCTGTTTTTCCTTCTCAATGTAACTGAATAGAACGCAGTGGGACATGGGTTTTTACTATTGAGTGTTGTTCTTAGATCTACCAGGCAGCTGTTATCTTGTGTTAGGGAGCTGCTATCTGTTTACCTTCCCATTGTTCTTTTGTTAGGCTGCTGGGTGGGGGATATGGAGGGGGTGATATCACTCTAACTTGCAGTATAGCAGTAAAGAGTGATTGAAGTTTATCAGAGCATAAGTCACATGACTTGAGGCAGCTGGGAAATTGACAAAATGTCTAGCCCCATGTCAGATTTCAAAATGAAATATAAAAAAATCTGTTTGCTCTTTTGAGAAATGGATTTCAGTGCAGAATTCTTCTGGAACAGCACTATTAACTGATGCATTTTTTCCCATGACAGAATCCCTTTAAGAGGGATATAAACGATCTGGATAGAATGCAGAGATGTGCAACAAAACTGGTAAGAGGGATGGAAGACTTAAAGTATGAGGGTAGACTGTCCAGGTTGGGGTTGTTTTCTCTGGAAAAAAGGCGCTTGCGAGGTGACATGATTACACTTTACAAATACATTAGAGGACATTATAGACAAATATCAGGGGACCTTTTTACCCATAGAATCACAGCACCAGAGGCCACCCCTTCAGACTAGAAGAAAAGGACTTTCATTTGAAGCAGCGTAGGTGGTTCTTCACAGTGAGGACAGTGAAGTTGTGGAATGCACTGCCGGGTGATGTTGTGATGGCTCATTCTGTTGATGCTTTCAAAAGGGGCTTGGATGATTTTTTGGACAGACATAATATCAAAGGCTATTTTGATACTAAACTCTACAGGTAGTATAGCTATAGGCAACTATGGTTTGTGTGAAAGATTAAGGAGATCTTTCGTCTTAAGACTTCTAAGTCTTCAGTATGAATCATCAAGGAGAATGAGGAGAGCAATCCAGGCAGAATAACTGCTACAATGTATTTATTTAGACTACTAGACGCAACATGTTTTGGCCACACATGCCCTTTATCAAATGTGTGGCCCGAAACATTTTGTTTCTAGTAGTCTAAATAAATACATTGTAGCAGTTATTCTGCCTTGATTGCTCTCCTCATTCTCCTTGATGATTCATACTGAAGACTTAGAAGTCTTAAGAGGAAAGAAGCACCATTATTACATAAAGTTTGGCAGTGCACTGAAGTGTCTCCATACTAGGTTTGTTTGAGTGGAGGGGTGTGTGTGTATGCTGGGTTTTAATTTGGAGGGGTTGAACTTGATGGACTTTTTTCAACCTAATTTAACTATGTAACTTAAGGTATGAAGATCCAAATAGCAGAAAGACCCCTTATCTGGAAAACCCCAGGTCCCAAGCATTCTGAATAGCATCTCCCATACCTGTAGTACAAGAAGCCATTCACTTTAGAAACATCCTTTACTTATATATAATAGTGATTTGAGGCACCTTGCCAATGGTACTAATATAATTATAGATTAAATATTGACCAAAAATTCCAAGACAATTTGTTTGTCTTGGCCTTATAAATAGGTCACACAATTGTGATTTAACACAATTTAAAATGGGTTGCAGGGGATAGGAGTTTACAGGTTCTGGAATCTATTAATGCATAGTTTTTTTCTATAGTACATCATATTAGAATGTGTTTTTACCTCATATATTGACTTCAAATTATATACTACCTGATCTTTCATTAGATGCTAAAACAATCAATTTTTAGCTTGAGCTATTAGAAAGCTTTCATAAAGTTTTAGTGTAGGATATAATGTGAATCTTTTTCTGAAGTAATAAATGACCATTAGCTGGTTAATGAATAAATGGTCCTTCATATAATATATATATATATATATATATATGTATGTATAGAGTCCAATTGCAGAAAGCACTCACGGCACAGGATAATGATGAAAAGTAAATAATGTTTATTCCATATACATAGCTACGCGTTTTGGTCCCCATCGGACCGTCAACAGGATGGTGAACAGGAAGTGACATACACCTAATATACCCCAACCCACCAATCAGTGCACTATATCCATTCTAACACATATGGTGCAAATTCAATGATATTGTTAGTGCTATTAAAATAAACATATTCCATGTGAATAAATTTTTAAAACACCCGCATCTAATATGAGCATAATGTAAAGCACCCCCTAGATCTATATCTTAGCACTAAGGTAAAAAAAAACCTCTACCTAGGGTTGGTGATAGAGCCATAATCTTGCTACAGACGGAGGTCAAATGGATTCAAACTCTTGATACATTGTTCCCTAGGGGACTAAATGAGTCTCTTTAGCAAGTTTTTTATGAGATCTTTTGGGACCTGGTATATATGGGGGATGAGATGTGATCTCAACCTTTTGACTCTGCTTTTTTTTACTTTTTGACTTTCCTTTGACTTTATCTGAGTGGGGGTTTGGATGAGCTATGAACTATAACTTTATACATAAAATAACAAGGGGGTAATCCTGGGAATTGTGGCATTTTGACCATAGGAGATGCTGAAATATTTGATATGTTAAGTGAGCTATTTCTTATGATCAGGGGCTATTATCTATATATTTTTAAGTCTTTTTATCTACGGATGAATTTTTAAATTATTCTATACACACAAAACCCTGGATTTAATATTGAGAGTAGGTTACCATATACAGATGGATTTTTATGTAGGTATGATGCACGGTTTACTCTTTAGGGGTATAATAGATGGGCACTAGGGATATAACATTAATTGATTGCTCTTTATGGCGATTTGGTCCAGTTAATTGAGATGGGGATCCATATTATATGTTGGGAGTTATAGTTGTACTGTGAACACTTTTCATAATAAGTGTTTTTACCTCAGTGCTAAGATATAGAGCTAGGGGGTGCTGTACTTTATTCACATATTCGATGTGGGTGTTTTTAAACGTTTAAATATTTATTCACTTTGTGTGTTACTTATTATATGTTTATTTTAATAGTACTAATGATATAATTGACTTTGCACTATACAGTATGTGTTAGAATGGATATAGTGCACTGATTGGTGGCATTGATGGTAGTTGGAATAAACATTTTTTACTTTTCGTCATTATCCTGTGCCATGAGTGCTTTCTGTAATTGGACTATGTCATTTTTTGGTGAGCACCGGCCTTTGCTGTGACGATTGGTGAGAGTGCCGATATGCAGTGAAAAAAAAAAAAAAATATATATATATATACTGTATGGCACTAGGCACTAAACAGTTGTTTGGATTTATGAATTGCTAGTGCATAACGGTCAGGTTGTCTCATACTTTAGCCTCAGTCTCTATTTTACTAATGGAAGCTAATAACACCCAAGGGATGAAATAACCATTCTGTACTTGTGGGAAACCATTGTGGAATCCAACCACTGCTATTGACCAACTGAGTGCTGCATAAAGGAATATCATTGATTTATGGGGAGTCAAGGATGGGGATGTTATAATGATTGGTCCTGTTTCTATTTTTGCTAGTACTCCAAATGGTTTTAGTAGGGTTGAGACTGCTTCATAGAAATACGTCTAGAGAGACCCAGTAACACAACTGAGTCATCAATCTATTTGCTAATGTGAGTTGTTAGAGGTGAATGTTCCTCCTAACATTTTCGAGCCTTGAAGCTACTCGTACTAGAGGTTTTTGAGTTTGCCCCTAAAAATAGCCTAGTTAGTTTTCAGCACCACATACAGTATGGGACTTCTTAATACAGGATTATTACTTAATGGTATCATGTTTGGTAGTGATCCCAGCTTCCTACCTTTTCTATTGTGTTTTATCTTTCCCAATGTGATTTATCTGTTCCAATCTTGTTAATAGATACACATCAACAGGAAATAACCAACAGAAGTTGTAGAATTCCACATGAGTAAATATATGCCAACATCACATTTGGCGCCATGAACAATTGCAATGAAACTGTTGTAGGGAAATGGACTAATGACCCTAACAAGGGTTCACTTGAGTATAATTTGCCATCTGTGTTGTTTGGCTGAAGACTGTGCTGTCTAATGAAAGGAGAGACTTTATAAACTCATATTTATTGCTGTTGCTATTGATTAAGTATATTCATAATTTATTTGGTGTTTTTCTTTTTCTAATTTGTTTTATGACTTTACAGGCAGAAGTGTAGTATAATCCACTGATAATTTGCAAAATACATTACTTTCCATTCCCTTGTCTGTATGTTTTCTGATTTATATAGACATGTAGACTTTACCTTGCTGTATTATCATAATATTACTACTGTCGGCTCAATCAAATGTTTTATTTGGTTTGCTACATAACATCAACAAATGATTTACACAGTAATTCTTAAAAAGTGAGCTCATTATCTCCCAAAGAAAAATGTAGTGGTTGAGTTGCTGATTTTTTTAATGGAAGTAAGTAATTTTAGGGTTGATCTAGTCACACAGTTTATGACTGTAAACGCTGCCAAATTTTCTGAAAAACAGAGTAAAGTTGATCAGTTATATTTCATTTATTCAAATCACTTTATACTTGTGTCATGATTTACAGAAACATGCTCATTTAACAAATAAAAGTAGTTGTAATAGCAGCAAAATCTCCCTCCATATAAAGTATTTGTTTAAAGGGATTCTGTCATGGAAAAAATGTTTTTTTCCCCAAATGCATCAGTTAAGCACTGCAATCCATTTTCCAAACCAGCAACCACATTTTAAAAAATTTAATTTTGAAATATGACATGGGGCTATACATGTTGTTAATTGCCTAGGTGCTCTCAGTCATTTGACTTTAATCATTATTTACTGCTGCACTGCAAGCTGGAGTGTGTCTCCTTCCTCCCTTCTCACCAGCAGCCCTTCAGCAGCACAATGGTAGGTCTAAGAACAGCACTCAGTAGTAAAAATCAAAGTCCCACTGTGACTCTTTCCATTACATTGAGTATGAGAAACACTAGTCTAACTGAACATACTTCCATTGTGAAGTGCAGGCTCTTTCTGAAAGCACAGGATCATTCAAAATTACCTGAGATGACACTAAAATTATAACTAATGTGGTGAGGTCTTTACTAGGATACCTGGGAAAGTCCAGGATGGAGGTTATTTATGAGTGGTTCTGGCACTGCTAGTCCAGCCCAGGTTTTTTGAGTTTTCCTGAGGCATCTCATGTGGATAATTAAACCAGCAGCTCAAGCCAGAGCGTTGAGCTTCAGTTTGAGGGTAAAGACACAGGGAAGCTGTCTGTGTGAGCACAGACAGAGATTTTGAATAACCACAAAATTCGAAATTTTTTGTGAATTCGAATCTAATTTTGACTAATCCCTAGTCCAGGGATCCCTAACCTTCTGAACCAGTGAGCCGAATTAAATCAAATCAGTTGGGGAGCAACACAAGCATGAAAAATGTTCTTTGGGTGCCAAATAAGTGCTGTGATTGGCCATTTGATAACCCCTATGTGGATTGTCAACTTACATTGAGGCTCTGTTTGGCATTGAACCTTTTTTTTGTACAACCAAAAATTGCCTCCAAGCCAGGAATTCAAAAATAAGCAGCTGCTTTGAGGCCACTGGGAGAAAAATCCAAGTGGTTGGAGAGCAACATGTTGCTCATGAGCTACTGGTTGGGGATCATTGCCCTGGTCAAAGTACACAAAAAGAACTTGAAATTCAAAGATTTTTAATTGAAATTTACACTTCGACCCTTGATAAATCTGCCCCTAAATGTTATAATGGAGTCATTAAAAGGCATCTCTGAATCTGAACCATTTAACATAAATCACACAGACAAAGCCCTTAACAGATTGTACCAATTTGTAAATGTCACGTTTCATTGCCTGAATAACATAAGAACGTTTCTATTTATTTTATTTAAATACCATTTTCCAGAAACATGTTCTCATAAAGTGCAGCCTTACTCTTCCCCACTGGGGACCAGACATAAAAATAAAGAACAAATCAAGGCTCAGCGATACAAGAAGCTCTTCTTTTGGTTAATCTTCTTAAATAAAGAGCTAATGCTGTTGTTTTATAACCTTCATTAAAATTGTATCCACACGAATGCTAACCAAATTACACTGTAGCAACAGAAGTACAATTTACCATCTTGAAACTATGAACACAATAAAAATGCACGAATGCATCTTCAGCTTTAATTTTACACAACAACTAAAAAAATAAAATAAAAAAAAAGACTTAAAGCTTAACAAAAATAAGAATTTATAATTGTTACACCTGTGTTTAAATGACAAAATGTTACACAATGCAATGATTTTCAACAGTATCTTTTCCTTCTGATCCACAAGGGACCTCTTTTTAATTTGCTCATATTTAGTAATGATTTATATTCTGTTTACATACCACAATACTGTATTTGGTGTATCACTTTTCCCACCTAAACAGAGCCCTCATGAAACTAAAATTGCCCTTAGTATTGGTTTATATTATACACTGAGTAAATAATGTTTTATTTGGGGAGGTGTGAAAAGGACTTTATCTAATGAGTACATAATATGAGAAAAAACAAGACCTACAGCTTTTATCGTAGATAATAAATTTATATCCCCTGAGATGGATACTGTGATAGAAAGCCTTTTGCATATGGATGGTTCAACCCTACCCAACTGAACTTATTTTCACCAAAGTGGACTTGACTGGCACTTTTAAGGGCACTAGTTGCCGGTACTAAGTTAATTGTGCTGCTTTCCACTGGGAATGGGAAAATGGGGAGAATTTTGTGGAAGGTAGAATGTTTTTAATCACTTCTACAAGTAAAGATTCAAAACACCCCATGTGGCATAATCTTTACTATACAGTATATACAGATGAAGCCACTTTGGATTGTGCATTTGACACAGAATAACTTAACTCAGACTTCACACTTGTCACACGTAACACAGAATATTGTGTCACAGCATCCCATCCAATTAAAGAGTTCACCATTGAAAACAATGGTGCTTTGGTATGCTAATGAAAAGGTTAAATGCATTAAATGAGTTAAGATAACTTTGGATAACACAGTTTCTTCAATTAGCCCTGAGTCACGACGCATTTAACACACAAATCCAAGTGGCTGCATCTATACAGTAAGGGGCAGATTTACTAAGGGTTGAATTAAAAGGTTAAAAAACCCTCGGATTCGACCCTGGGAATTATATGGGTAATAAAAATCCTTTGAATTCGAATATTGAATTCGAAGGATTTTACCGCAATTCGAACGATCGAATAGAAAATATTTGATCGATATAATCGTTCGAATCGAACAATTCGAACAATTTTAACCATTCTATCAAATTTTTTTATTCGATCAAAAATAAAGAAAACCAAATCGTTGAAACTGGCGAACTAGGCAGTCGAATAAAAATTTCAAGGGGAAATTTATTAAAATCATTCAATTCAATCGAATTTTCAAAATTTGATGGTCGGAGTGGTCTTAAAAAAGATTCGAAAATTCAAATTAGAATCTTTTTGAAAATTTTGTTCGAATTTCGAATCATTCATGTGAATTTAGTAAATCTGCCCCTTAATGTTCTGGCTTCTACATTATCTTGCAGGGAACTGGGGGTCAGTCTCATGCACATTATACAGTACTCTAGCAGATTGCATTCAAATGGCTGCATGTGGAAAAGTGCTAAGAAACAGAAAAGACAGAATTTTGTAAAGATTACTTAAAATTTCACTTTTCCTGAAAGTTCTGGTATAGGCTTGAGTATGTGGCATGTATGTGTAGAAAAGTTGCTGGTGGTACCAATGGCACCATAAAGATCATTTTCTGAAATTGCCTTGATATAAATGTGAAAAGGCTTGCAGATACAGTATATATCATGAAAAAACATTGCTCCCTTGCAAACTTAGATTACTGAAATGCTACCTGTGTTTATTATACTACATTTAGGGACAGGTTCAGTTCGAGTCAAAACTTTATCGCCCACTTCAAGTAGACATTTCCCCATAGATTTCAATGGCGCTATAATGAAAGAAAGCTTTTTCACTGATCTCAATTTGGAATTTGATTCTGTCATCTATTGTGCTCTAGATCATGGGTCCCCAACCTTTTTACCCGTGAGCCATGTTCAAATGTAAAAAGAGTTGGGGAGCAATGCAAGCAGGACAATGTTCCCGGGAGTGCTGTGATATTCTAGCCCCATGTGTACTGGCAGCCTGAAGTACAGTACATCTGGTTTTTATGCAGCTAAAACTGGTTGATGATAATGAACAAATGGGAAGACTAAAAACAACACTTTTCTGTGCACCAAATGCTACTTACTACCTTCTGTGATGAAAAGCCAACGTTTAATCTACAAGATTATTAGAAACTGTAGCAAGTCACAAGTCAGTCATTGAAAAAAAACTGGAGAGAAAAAAAAATCTTTTTAGTGCTCATTATCATACCAATTACCTGCTTGCAAGAACTTTTCATTTTTGACAGCCCATAATTTTGCATTCAAGTAATGTAGAAACCTCAGAATAATATACTTTTCATCCTTTTCACTTTTATGTTCTTAATTGCAGGACATATGATTGGTAATTGAACACATTAACGTTTCCCCTATGGCGTGCAAAACTTAGAGGTACTGTTATTATTTTCAAAGAAGTAATCTTAAATCACTACGCAATATGCCTAATTAAGCAATTTGTGCCTGATGACCTTTGTCAAATCATATTTTTTATATTTTAAGAACCATCAATAATTTTGCATGCAGTGATGTTTATTTCTAGGGTAAAGCATATGAGTTAGAGTAAATCGGGCACCATCTTTGTAGGAATATGAGATAATTCACATGCATGAAGAAATCCATACATAATCAAAACCCTTGACAGATATTCATGATTATTACATTCAAAAAGATATTGAATTCCTTCTCATTACTTTTTTCATGACTTTGTCATATATACTTAGAAAGTTATGGGGCTCATCACCTTAATCAGGCATAAAAATGGAGGCCACTAGGAAAAGTTGCATCATCATATTTTCATTGTGACTGTCATTGTGATACCTGCAGGCTGACTGTTAAAACATAATCACTGTCTTGTTGATATTGGAGATACTGTGTAGATGCAGAAGTATCCATTGTTAATAAATGGTTCCATTTGTTTTTAATGTCTCTTCGGATTTTATCTCTGGGATATCTATTTAGCTTAACATTTCCAATTTTTGTTTATGTTGTTGCTGTTATAAAACAGGGCTTGAAATGTAAATGTTACTCAGGCCCTTTTTATATTGTAGGTTTATTACAGGTGATATGTTGGCACACTGTATAAACACCGGGCAAATTTGCACCTGGGCAGTAACTCATGGCAACCAATCAAAAGTTTCCTTTCATTATTCAACCTGCAGCTTGCTGAAAAGTGCCAGTTACTGTACCAACTGATTTCAATGGGCAACTGCCCATGTGCAAATTTGCTCAGCATTTATAGATGAAGCGCGAAGAGCTAGCACTAATTCACCAGTGTGAGGTAATTTTGCAACTTTGCCGTTGCTGAATCCCAAAATAGTGGATTCAGTGCATCCCTAGCACAACAGCATTTAGTATTAATATCTAGATCTAAAGCTACTATTAAATTGCTGTTAATATCAACTAAAACTAACATTTTAAAGCAGTTTTAAAAAGCTATTAAACTTTTTTTTACATTTCAGAAAGAATTTCTGAGCTTCATATCAAGTCATAAGATCACACTACAAAACAAAGTACTTTCCAAAAGTTACATTTTTGAAACCAAACTGTTCACTTTGTTGATACTGCGCATATTAATTCGAACACATAAATATTCATGAAATTGAGTTTCAATAAAGAAAATTAATGAGAGATAAACATCTGAAGCGTTGAAGGAATTCTCAGTTAATTCCATTTTTCTGTGTTAATAGATTTCTTTCTTTCCTTTTGAATTTGGTAATTCATATTTATTTAACTGTATTAGTCTCATTTTTCTGAGTAGCTTATTAAAAATGGGTTCTGAGTTTTTGTAATGAAACTGAAAAACCGATCATGATTAATTCAGTTATGTGTTAAGCAATGAAGACGTAGAATCCTTGGGGATAGGCACTAAGTGAATTGAGATGAGCAAAACTGTATGTTTCAAAGTGGTACAAATGTATTAATGCACTCTTTTTGGAAAGAATAAACTCATGATAAGGCAGGGCCATAACAATAGAAGCAGCAGACTCCCTCCAAGAAGGGATAATAGAAGGCTAAGTGGGGCCCTTTTTGATGTGCAATTTCCATGCACGTTTGTGAAACAGGTATTTCTTTGAAAAGAATTATGACAATTAAAGATTTTTTTTGTAACAATGTTTTCTTTACTACTGATTTATTCCTCAATAACAGAAAGATATCATGTTTGTGTTATGTAAAAAAGAACAGAGGTAACAACAGGTATATGAAGTGAAGACACAAAGTCTGCCAAAAAGGAAAGACTGCTTCTTAAATAATGTACGTATACCCCACTGTGTCACAATAACTTTTTTAATGTGAAATTGTGTTTAATGGAAAAAGTTAACATAGCTCAGAAACTTACTGCTGCTGTAATCCTTCATTTATTTGTCAGAAGTTTATTGAATGATCTTCTTCTGTGATCTATGCAATGGCAGATTGTAATTTTCTATGAGTTTGCCTAAAACTCTTAAAGGACTGGCTGACAATAAAAATGAGTATGGCCTGACAAAAAAATGAGTATGATTATTATTATCCTACTAAAGCATGCATTTATTACTGCTCAGAAGATTTGTGAGCGTATTGTTACATTGTTGTTGTGCTGACTCATAAGGAATGCCTAGTTCCAACGTGTGCTACATAAAAGTTCAGTTTATTCACATTCCCTGTGATTAAATACCACTTTTGTCTTGCGCAGGCATGGCAAAACTTTCCTATAGATGTACTTTCCATGCAACATTTTTGTTAAACATTACTCTATGGGTGATTTTTCGGGGGAAAAAAAATGTTAGCTCATCCCTAATTGCCATTTTATGGCCTAGTTAATTAAACTTAGTAATAATACATTAAGGGAGAGGTATTTATTAAAATCCTGCCTCCAATGATCATAACCTAGAATCAATTCTATATAACAATTCAGAGAACAGAGGGCTAGAATTAGTTTGATGAGATAAGCTTATCTCCTATTTCAGTTCAAGATTTTCCCATAGAGCCAGATGCAATTCAGTAAGAAAATTTATTTCATTGTCTTTTACATGAAAAAGTTATTAAAGTAAAGTAAAAAAAATAAAATTAGGAAAGTTCTCCCAAAATAGAACCATGCCCATAAGTTATCTGATAAAAATTAAGATGTCTCTGTGATTTAACTAAATTTAATACGAAACCAAAGCTGTACTCACAATATGATTTTTAATACAGGTATGGAACATTTTTTCCAGAATGCCTGAAAGACCTGAAGTTTTCTGGATAATGGATGTTTCCATAATCTTTCCATTCATGTAAACATTTAAATAAACCCAATAGTCTGGTTTTGCTTCAAATAAGGTTTAATTATATTTTATTTTGGATCAAGTGCAAGGTGCTATTTTATTATTACAGAGAAATAGGAAATCATGTTTCAAAATTTAGATTATTTGGATAAAATGGAGTCTACAGGAATGCAACCTTTCTGTAATTTTGAGCTTTTTGGAAAATGGATTTTTGGATAACAGATCCTATATTTGTATAATTTTGTCAGTTTCCAATAGCTGTCCCTAAGCAGGACCACAATCAAGAAGACACTTTTTTGTGGAAGTCTATGTAACTGAAACATTTGGGGCCGCTTTGAAACTATACAAAGAGTGTCGTTTGTATCCCTCAAATAGAACTTTGACAATAAAGTAGAAAAATAGAACAAAAAAAAACTGCTTCTGCTTTTATGGAATTGAGTACTCTACTGCTTCTGCTTTTATGGAATTGAGTACTCTACATCATTGTAGCTTTACAGTAAGGATTTCGTCCAGTTCAAAAAATTGGCTTTATGATAGACCACTGAAAGAATACCATACTAGATTGATTACTTTCTTACTTGCAATGTGAACCATACTTCCTTTAGCCAAAATCAGGGCCCACTCCAGATTATTTATTATCCTTTATTTATATATCAATTAAATATTCTGTAGTGCTTTACAGAGGTTAAACGTCATTCACATCAGTCCACAATCAACTAAAGCTTGTTAAATTCTTAGAAAGAATTTGCATGATGTAAATGGGAGTGCAAGAGCTAATAGATTCTTTGGGGTAGATTCATCAAAGAGTGAAGTTCCGCCACTAGAGGGAAATTCCACAGCTCTCAATTCATTTCTATGGGATTTTGCAAGGCGTATTCATCAATGGGTGAAGTGAAAGTTTACCCTTTGATGAATACGCCTTTAAAAATCCCATAGAAATGAATTGAGAGCTGTGGAATTTCCCTCTAGTGGCAGAACTTCACTCTTAACTTCACTCTTTGATGAATCTACCCCTCTGACCCCATCACAGACTACTTAACTAACTCTCTTCTATCTTTGTCACCGTTGGGGACATATGAAACACAAGCAAAACATGATAAAGTTAGAAAAGAGCTAATGTTCTGTGCTCCAGAAAGGGCAAAGGCCCACTTAGGCCAGGGCCCACCAGGAAAAGTCCCGGTATCCAAATCAGTCCAGCACTGCCTGCTCTAGCTCAACAAAAGTGATTTGCTGCCTTGTTGCTATAGATTAATGCCGTAGATTTGCCCAATGTTTGTTAATAAGCCCTACTGTGTTTAAAAAATTGCTTAGAACATGCACATGCCCTGAAGTCGTTAAAGCCTGTGTGGTTTCATATTTACATACTGCACTGGAAGTATGGTGGGAATGGTGGAGACAGTGTATGGTTCTTACTTATTCTGTGAGTGTAGAGTTTTCTTAATCACACATCAGACAAGGTACTTATTACAGGGCACCTGTGGCTTTCTTGTGTATTGGTGAATACGTTCACAAACTATGTCACAATTAAAAGTGTCTGCAGTGGTTGCAGTGCTAACAGGACTACAGATGAACCACAATAAATGAACCTCATGGCCACCTCTCTGAAAGACCAATGATTTCCCCAGTGACTGGCAATTTAAGGAAATAACTGTGCCGGCAATTTAAAGATGACATATTATCAGTCGGTCTATAATATTTAAAGGTCAAGATGACCAAAGGGAATACACATAGTAACAGCTAATCAATTTCCTGTTATAATTTCACCTCAAGAGAGTGGCTGCTATGTTGGTAAAAAAGACCCACAAAGAGTTAACAGTATTTTATTGCACAAGATAATGCAGTCATCTTCTATTGAAAACAAGCCCTGTCTGGACAAGAGGCGATGAGTCTGGACAAAAGGTGACAGGACTGACCAAGATGGAATTGTGAAGTGTTATTTTTATGTTTTTGTTTTGTATGCTAAAATAGCCACCTCTCTGTATTACTAAAATGCCTCAAAAGCGAAGTGTCTGTATATAAGGGGTTTTAGGAAACTGGGTGCTCACTAGTACTATATCAGATCTTACCCAGGCTGACTTTAGGGCAGTATCAACTCCCATTAAGCTTGTGCCATACAGGACCCTTGTCACTCAGGGGGGCCCTCGCTTAACTATTAGTGGAAGGGTTAACCACACTGTGTCTCCACCATAAAACAAATTCTTCAAATAAACTTTGGCTCCAGATGAGCTATTTACTAACACTCAGTACACTTTAAAAATGTTGTGTGCTGACTTGATGTTACAATATCACTCAGTAAATGTTTAAAACAATAATTGTCCAGTAGATACTCAAACTTTCAGGTCTAGAGTTCACAATATCCCATAGGTAGTATTACCTGCCTTGGTGCACAGGTGCACTTCAGGGCAAACAGTGATCCTGCACTCCAAGGATCTTTCTCTATCCCTGGGCTGACTGCTTGAGTCTTTATTCTGGCAGCCTTGTCACTGCAGGGTACTATCCCACCTGATCTCCTTGTTAGAGCCTCTAGCTGCTCTACTAACACCTGATCCCGTCTTTTAGTCCTATATTGACTATAACAAAACTATCCTTGCAATTGCTTCTTCTATACTGGAACCTTCTCCTGTTTCAGGCCATATGGAACACCACACAACCTCCTCCAGCCAGTGAGGGAACCAAAGAGGGTGAGTATATATGTGCTTCCTATATTATCACCTAGAGAAATCTGATACCTTACTCTCTAAGTGACCTATTTCCTCTCCCATCTGTTACTATGACTCATCCTACTGTAGCTGACTAATAACCTTCCTGGGGAAAACGAACAGACCTAAAGGTTTACAAAACCCTATTACATGTAGATCCCACAAGCTTAAATCTTTGAATCCAAATATTGTAAAGCCATATGATATTCCATTAATTTGGTAAGCTGATTTAGAATTTCCCAAAATCTTCCACAACAACAAGCCAAAGAGAGGAACTCATTATGCATCAGCAGTTTTCAGATCATTTAACTCTACCACTATAATCATCCCATTGTACTGAACAGTAACAAATAACAACCATTGCACAAGGCTTTTTTGTTGAATTCAAATTTGTCAAAAATAATAACCCATGGAAGAATAATGTTTATTCACACCCCAGTCTTCTTTAGCAAGTGTTCAGCACATCATTTTTACCAAAAGTTAGTACTATAAAGACAGTTAAACACATATTTTAGGCAACTTAGCTCCTTTGTATTGAGTGATATACTGTAGGTGAATGTCATGTGCCAGCTGTTTTAAGCTGGCCATAGACGTAACAATTACGATCTTTCTCGGAAAAGATCTTTCCAAGAAAGATCGTTCATTTCAACACACACGTGTAGAGCTGAATCGTCAAATATACAGGTAGAAACAATAGAATTCTAGTTGTATCTGACGATTCAGCACTAACAATGGCCGATGTTCAGGGTGCTTTCAAAGGCATCCGATCAAAATTTTCCGTCCAGCCCGATCAACCAGCCGACCAATATCTTAATCCTCTGACGATGTCGGTCGGCTCATTTCCCACCATACACGCACCGAATATCGTACGAAAATTCGTTTCGTACGATATTATCTGTGCGTCTATGGCCACCTTAAGATTGCTGATAGGATTTGTTATAAACCCCACTTTACCTATAAGTCTGACACACAACAATAGGAGAAGGCGGAAGGTTCATAATACTAACAGAACTTCTCATCCTTCTCAAGGGTAAAGTGTAAAAATGGTAAAAAAATAAACATTTATCAAATAGTGTTTCATTTAAAAAAAAAAATAATGGATTTTTTAAACCTAAAAAAAAGAACACAGTTTCAGTACAAGCCTGATTTATTTAGCTGGTTTTGTACATTGTCATATATTTACCCATTAGGAAGGAAAAGGCTGGTGGATGCTGATTTAATTGCTTACCACTTGAGGACAGGGATGTAGAGGCCACATCTCTTTACAGGAACTGCTTGTGGATTTTGATACTGTAAATTCATGATACCATTAGTGATGAATTTGACAAAAGTTGGTAACTGTAAAAATACTAGCATGAACACATTTTCCTTTTTGTGAATTTAGAGAAACTGTATGGTGACCACTCAGATGGTGGAAGAAAGATAGCACATTTAAAATTTTGCAATAGCGTGCAGTGTATGTAATAAAACTTCTTACTGAAAAAAGTTATGTCCATCAAATGATTATGCCAACTTCAAGCACATCTTAAAGTTCTTAATGCATTCAAATACTATTTTTTTAGTATTTGTATTAACTTTAAAAACGTTATAACAATGTATTACTGAAAGCCATGTAATTAGCTGAAACGTTTTGCCTGAGCACAAGAAAATCTCATGGGTTTAATAGAGGGGACCCCACTCAATTCTGTAACCTGTGACCCACAATATGCAAATCTACCTTCTCAAAAACATTTGCAAACCACTGGCCCCTTCCCATATCTGCATTTACCCACTTCTAATGGTGGGTCAGTGACTGCATGGTTTGCATAGTCCATTGCTATCTAAAGTGTGTTTCTCTGAATAAAGGAAAAGTCATTTTTACCTTTGTGTGAATAGTCTGCCTCTGAGTCCATGATGAGAGTTACTCCACCCAACCAAATATTCCACCTTCTTGTGTTCCAGGTGCAATTTTTTCCTCTCTTTACAGTCATCTTAAACCTGCTGCTCTATGCATGGGTCCAGTTAGAGAGAATGCTGCTCTATGCATGGGTCCAGTTAGAGAGAATGCTGCTCTATGCATGGGTCCAGTTAGAGAATACTGCTCTATGCATGGGTCCAGTTAGAGAGAATGCTGCTCTATGCATGGGTCCGATTAAAGAATGCTGTTCTATGCATGGGTCCAGTAAGAGAATGCTGCTCTATGCATGGGTCCGATTAAAGAATGCTGTTCTATGCATGGGTCCAGTTAGAGAATACTGCTCTATGCATGGGTCCGATTAAAGAATGCTGTTCTATGCATGGGTCCAGTAAGAGAATGCTGCTCTATGCAAGGACCAGTTAGACAATGCTGCATTTGTCATCAGCCAGTTTTATCTACTGAATACAGATTATATACCATATGCTAGTATTCCTTAATTCTGTTTTAAGATCATATGCAGCCCAACAATGTACTAAAAGGTTTTAGCAGAATCCACATTCGATCTCGAGATTAAAGTTTCTACTCATTTGAAATATATTCTAAATTAATTTACCAAACTTTGTTATTTCCTCTTTGAGAAGCATGGGCAATATAGAGATCAGGCTTATATGATAATATTTGCATGTCTGTGGGTCTCCCAAAATATTTTTTATTGCAATTACAGCTTCCATATTAATACAATATGATTCACCTCCAGTGAGTCAATGGCATGCATGATTAGATATAATGGCATCTGAGATTTCTTTTAAACCACATGACACTGGATATTGTATTTTGCCATCTGTTTGCTACTTTAGGAGCAACAAGTAGAAACAAAAGAGGAGTTATCATTTACTTCTGGTTTTATGATCAAGAAACAAAGGTTTTCTAGAATGGTATAGCAAATGATTTTATTATCTGTATATGTTTTGAAAAATAAGTAATAATAAATAGAAATGATCCAGTGGATAATAATTGTTAAAAACTAAATAGCATGGATTAGTCATTTTAATTTAAATACTGTATAGGAATATTTGAGAATATATGTATGTTATAATGCAAAACCTAAACTGATAGGTCTCTGAATTTTAAAAGTCTCCCCTTTCATTGGCCAAATCTCAGCAGCTCATGCATTATGGGGGGGTATATACTTGAGTTTATCTCAGTTTTTTACTAAAAGTCGACCAAACTCCCTTCCACGAATTTAACTCCAGTTTGTTAATAAATTTTGACTGCTTAATTACAGTCATTTGTGTCTGCTTGGAGGAGGTAAGTCCACCACTGCCTCCTCTGATTACCAAGTTTTGGCTTTAAACTCGTTTATATCCTTTTATCCTTTTGGCGCCTCTGTTCTTTCTATACAGCAGATAAAGTATGGATATCCAAATTACAGAAAGATCCCTTATACGGAAAACCCCACGTCCCAAGCATTCTGGATAACAGGTACCATACCTGTACAGGAATGGGACCTGTTATCAAGAATGCTTGGGACCTGGAGTATTGTGGATAACTGATCTTTCCGTAATTTGGATTGTCATGCCTTAAGTCTACAAGAAACATTAAATAAACCCAATAGGCTTGTTCTGCTTCCAATAATGATCAATTATATCTTAGTTGGGATCAAGTACAAGGTACTGTTTTATTATATTATTTGATTATAATGGAGCATATGGAAGACAGACTTTTCATAATTCAGAGGTTTCTGGATAACGGGTTTCCAGATAATGGATCCCATACTTAGATAAGCTAAATAGTATTCCTGACAAGATTTTATATGCAGAGTGCCAAATGTAATACAGGAACTGTGTTTCTGAAGATCTTGTTGTTACATTATTGTGATTTAGTTCCTTGTCACCCAGGAAGCAAAATATATATACAGTATATGTATATATGTATGGCTATATTTATATTTGGTCACACTTTTCACACCCAAGTAAGACGTGCAATGACATTATTGTTCATGTGTTGAATACGTTCCTGAAGAAAATGTGTTTAAAAGTGCCACGTTTATAAAAGGTTGCATTTATAAAAGCTGACAAGCAAAGCAGGTCTAGGTCACATGGTAAAAGCGGAGAATCATTTCTATGAAGGCGCTCAATGATTGTTTATCCTAGCTAATTGGGTGCATCAGTCTATGATGTTTATAAAATGGCATTTTCGTGTTCTTAAAGAACTGAAGAAAGCAGCCTCTCTAATTACAAACATTTCATTAGTTTTAATGACTGTTTCGCACTTGGACTTTTAACGGAACAATTATAAATAGCTAACTCCAAAAATGTTATAAATGCTGGCCTTTAAATAATGGAATCCAACGTTTCTCCATGCATGTTTAATTACGGCTCTCTGCACCTCACATGTACAGTATGGTCCAAAAGGGAATTAGAAGTGTATGAAAATTAATGCAGAGTTTATTGCTTGCAGAAGTATTTTAGACTAATTCTAAAAACTTTTGGTCGCTTTCAGTGTATTGCAATTATTGTAAGGACTTTTTTTTCCAATAATTTGTTTCCTTTGTGAATACTAGGATTGGATCAGTAATCCAGAAACCCATTATCCAAAAAGTTCTGAATTACGGAAAAGTTGTCTACCATAGACTCCATTATTTACAAAAATCCAAATTTTCAAAAAATGATTTCCTTTTTCTATGCAATAATAAAACAGGAGCTTGTACTTGATCCAAACTGAGACATGATTAATCCTTATCGGAAGCAAAAACAGTGTGTTGGGTTTATTTAAAGTGATACTGTCATGGGAAAATAATGTTTTTTTCAAAACGCATCAGTTAATAGTGCTGCTCCAGCAGACTTCTGCACTGAAATCCATTTCTCAAAAGAGCAAACCGATTTTTTTATATTCAGTTTTGAAATCTGGCATGGGGCTAGACATATTTTCAATTTCCCAGCTGCCCCTGGTCATGTGAATTGTGCCAACACTTTAGGAGGGAACTGCTTTCTGGAAGGCTATTGTTTTTTCTTCTCAGTGTAACTGAAGGTGTCACAGTGGGACATGGGTTCTTACTATTGAGTGCTGTTCTTAGATTTACCAGGCAGCTGTTATCTTGTGTTAGGGAGCTGTTATCTGGTTACCTTCCCATTGTTCTGTTGTTAGGCTGCTGGGTTGGGGAAAGGGAGGGGGTGATATCACTCCAACTTGCAGTACAGAAGTAAAGAGTGACTGAAGTTTATCAGAGCACAAGTCACATGACTTGGGGCAGATGGGAAATTGACAATATGTCTAGCCCCATGTCAGATTTTCAAAATGAAATATAAAAAAAACTGTTTGCTCTTTTGAGAAATGGACTTAAGTGCAGAATTCTGCTGGAGCAGCCCTATTAACTGAAGCACTTTTTTCCCCCCATGACAGTATCCCTTTAATATTAAATGATGTTCTAGTAGACTTAAGGTATAAAGATCCAAATTATGGAAAGATCCATTATCCGGAAAACCCTAGGTCCCGAGCATTGGATAACAGGTCCCATACCTGTATATTAAAGCCTGACCAGTGAAAATGCAATCAGCTGCTTGCAAAAAATATACTGAATTGTAAAAACCTATTTATCCACATTACAGTATATTCTGAATGTTGTGATTAGGTCTCACTTTTGATTAGTTCTTATGGTTGAAGGTTCAGAAAAAGGCACACACATTTCAGTCCATAAATATGCTGTTGAGAAAAATATTTGTGCCATTTTTTAAATAATTCTCGGAATCCTGTTGGGCCTAGCAACTTTAAGAGTATTGCCTTTGAGCACCCTTCCTGGCCAGAGGCCATTTACCATTTTGCTTTCACATGCATCTTATTTTATCCCAATTCATTGGCAGGTGGATTTGCCACCCTTTGGTGAGATTATCATTGATCTGGACAAGTAAAACTTGACTTGATAATTTAAGGAAAATACATTTATGGGTGTGATCTAGTGATGGGCGAATCTCCCGAGATTCGCTTCGCCGAAAAATTAGCGAATTTCCAGAGAAATTCGCGAATCGGTGAAAAATTCGCTAAACGAGTCGCGGGCCGATTTTGACGCGCATCGCGTCAACTTTGGCGTGTCGCGTCATTTCCGACGCGCGTCGCGTCGTTTTCGGCACGTTGCCTCGTTTTTGGCGCGCGTCAATTTCGGCGCACGTCTCGTTTTTTCGGCGAATTTTCACCAAGCGAAATTTCGCTGGTGATTCGCGGATTTATTCACCGGCGGCGAATCGCGGTAATTCGCCGCGAATTTGCCCCATGCGAATAAATTCGCCCATCACTAGTGTGATCTTTATTTTCCCCAGTGCCCCTTGGTTCTTTACACTGTGTCAATCTCTTTCCTCAATAAAAAATATGAAGGTTGCTGCAGCTATATTCTCTTTCTTAACTTGTGTCAGGCCTAAGTATGCATAGTCCATGCATAGTCCATACATACCCCAAAGATAACCTTCTCATTCCATCTGGCTTGACGACTGCTGCCATATTGATTAATGAATAAGTTAGTTTATTTATAATGAATTCCTTTACAACTGTGTGAAGTAAGCAGTATCCTAGATTCAATAAAAGTGTTGATTGTGCATTTTAATAATGAATCATAAATCATTTTATACATCATTTTATACTGCTGAATGTTCATTTATAAGCAAATCATACGGCCGTGCTGTTCTTTTCCATAGTTTATAAGAAGAGATTAATTGTTAAGACAATTGGCACATACATGGGCTGATTTTTCCCCACACTTATCCATGTATTGATCCATGTATGGGCCCCAGCCCATTAAATATATGGTTTTGTTATGAACCAGGCAGTGTGGAAAATCACATTTGCAGAGGGTCATTGATGGCCATCTTGGTTTAATAGTGTCTCTGTAACTTCATTTCTGGCCTGAGGGTCACGACTTCAGATCTACTATATCTTTCTGTTTATCTTTTTTTGCCATGTAGCCTAATTTTTCCGCATAATTTTAGTCATGTGAGTGGTATATGCCATAATTTTCTTTAAGTTAAATCTCATTCATAAACTATAGTGAAATCGCATAAAAAATAGAATTCATGCTTAACTTTACAACATGATTACTTTTGAACGAAGCTCTTCTCAGACTAGTAAGTAGCTAGTTATAAAGAAAAGCTACATAGCATATATATTGCTGTTAATCAATATAATTTCTTTTGAAATCACGTAAACAAATTGTTACATTATTTAAACATTTTTGTTATGTGATCAAGATTGCTATTATAATGTGAAGATCAAGACTTAAAAGGATGAAAATACACCTTGTTCCTCAAGAAACCTTGTTTCTCAAAGTTGAAAATCTCAGACATAGTCCATTCTGTACAACTTGCAAACAGAGACATAGAAGACCATTTATCATCATTCTTATTTTAGTGGTTTTAGAGGCTTTTGAAAGCATGAATAAACTAATTTCCTCTAAAGCCAAAAATGGCATGTAATTTTTTTTATGATGTTAGTCAAGTCACTTCACTATATAAATTATCTCAGTGTTGTAGTGTAGCCTTAGAACTCAAAATCACATGAAGCAGGCAAGTGCCATTCAATAAGCAACGCTTTACATTATGCCATATTCTTGTTTTTGTACCTTATGCCCATGCCCACGTGCTGGCTACAGAACTAGATGGAGAGGAGGGAGTAGTGATGTAGGGAGCACAGTAACATCTAGAAAGAGCAGAATGAAAAGTGAAATTAATTGCCTGCTCTGCCTCTATGCCTAAAGCACAGAAGAAGGGCAAGCAATAAATGACAGCTCAAAGTTTTAATTGAGTTTATAACATCTATGGATGTTTTAATAAAAAAAAGAATTTGGGTTTCAAGTTTAATTTGAAAAGGACAATAAAAAAAAGTACAAATGGAAAAAAAGATTTGGAATCGCGGAAATTTGCCGCGAATTCGCGCCTGGCGAATAAATTCGCCCATCACTATTTTTCATGGTTTTTATACTTTCTAAAAGTCACATTTTTCAAGTTATTCAGAGTAATTTTTAAAAAAACTAATTTTTATACAAAAAATATGATTCATGAAAAAATAGAAGGCAGAATGTTAGTAAAATGTCCCCATAGGATGAGTTTTATTTTTTTTCACAATTCGCTAAAAAAACGCTGCAAAAAACACAGACTAATGGGGGCACCAGCACTGTATGTAATACATATCTTAGAGTGGTCCTGATAGGTTTCCCTGTCTCCTGCTCTATTCTGCCTTCCCTATGCTCTCTGGTAACACAGAAATTGGACAGTACTGATGTATATATTTATTCCCCAATTCATTAAACAAATCAGTGATTCTCACTGTCAAGTGACTTTGAACTAAGAATACTGTAAATGGGAATATTCTGTCATGTTCCTCCTTAAATAAGCAAGTTTTTAAGAAAAAAAGTTCCCCTAATTTTGTCACAGTTTCTTTTTGGTGCTCACATTTCTTTTTTCATCGACTATTTTAATTAGTTAATAGGCCTCTAAATAGAAAAAGAGTAAAGTCGACATCTTGAGTCGCCTTTTTATGGTTCAATGTGTAATCTAAAGTACAATCTAAATATAGTATATTTATGAAAGGCAACTAAAATAAGATGATTATAAAATGAATTCTTTGAAATATTTATGCATTTGTTAGAAGCACATGGGGATCTAGACTGCATAAGAGCAGCTTCTTTAAGATAACAATTATCAATGTGTAAATGAAATAACTTAATAGCTGAGAGAGATGAGAGCGCTTAATCTGCTTTGTTCTCCATTTACATTCAGAATAATAAATATATGTGAGCATGGTTTAGTAATGCAGATTCTTCAGTTTACCTATGAAGTAACATTTTAAGTACTCAAAATTTAAAGAAATGTATTTCAGTTTAGAAAAAGAAAGGGCATATATGTCATAACAAATAGTGGGGTGCCCTTAACTCTCTCCATAGTGCAAAGGAGAAGAAATATAGTTAATTTAGGTTGAAAAAAGTCTATCAAGTTCAAACCCTCCAAATGAAACTCTGCACCCATACATGCACACATACACACCAACCCATGCATAAACTCACAGAGACTATACTGTATATACATATACAGAGACTATACTGTATATACACCAATAGCTATACTAAGGGGCCTATTTATTAACAGTCTCATTTTTGTGGTTTGGTGGTTTTTGAAACCATGACTAAATGCTTGTCCAAGAAAACATGTCCTAAAGTTAATAACAGAATCAGCCATGAGAGCATGATCTGGCAGGGCATTCCACAACCTTACTTCTCACTGAGAGTAATCACTTACACTACTTCAAATGAAAGTCCTTTTCTTCTAGTCTGAAGGGGTGGCCTCTGGTGTGGTGATCCTCTTTATGGGTAAAAAGGTCCACTGATATTTGTCTATAATGTTCTCTAATGTATTTGTAAAGTATAATCATGTCCCCTTCCAAGTGTCTTTTTTCCAGAGAAAACAACCCCAACCTTGACAGTCTACCCTCAGATTTATATACCTCTTAAACAAACAGTTCAGGGTAAAAATAAAAACTGGGTAAATAGATAGGCTGTGCAAAATAAAAAATGTTTCTAATATAGTTAGTTAGCCAAAAATGTAATGTATAAATGATGTCTAACATAACGGAATACAACACACAGTCAGCGACTTGAAGGGGGGGCGACATGGGACATAACTGTTCAGTGAGTTTGCAATTGATCCTCAGCATTCAGCTCAGATTCAAAAGCAATAGTGATGGGCAAATCTATCCCGTTTCGCCAAAACGAGTCACGCGTCACGTTTTTGATGCACGTTGTGTAATTTTTGGCACGTCGCATAATTTTCGGCACACGTCTCTTTTTTATTTAGGCTAGCGATTTTCTCGGCTGGCTGCCCATCACTAAAAAGCAACAGTTATGACCAATGTGGCCTTCCCTTAATTCACTGATTGGTTACTGCCTGGTAACCAGAGTAACCAGTCAGTGTGAACAAAAGAGAGCTGAAAAGCAAGAAGTAGTGTTCTGTTATGTTAGACTTACAGTCACTCCAGCCTTTATACATTACATTTTTGCCTAACTAACTATATTGAAAACATGTTTTATTTTGCACAGCCTATCTATTTACCCAGTTTTTACTTTTATACTGAACAATTCTTTTAACTGGAGCCCAAAACTGCACTGCATACATAGAACATAAGTCCTATATTGCTCAAGTGACATTGCCAATAGCAGCTGGTCAGCAATTTTTTTGAAGAACCTACTACCAGTTGCAAAATAAAAGCAAAGATCTGACTAATTGCTATTAATTATTTATTACTTGTGTGAGGTATAACATATTTTCGTAAATCAACCCTAAATTATATGCTTACAGAATATGCAAAGCCATTTTGTATACCATACCCAATCTCAAATGATTATTTGTCATTGTACGCTTGAAACACAGCAAAATAAACTAAATCCCAGCATAAGAAATACAGAAATTATGGATTGTTATTCTGGCTACTGCAGTTCATCCAGAGCTTCTTGTTCCAATCTCATTAAAAACCAAAGTGGACAGAATAACACAGGGATAATCTCACTTATTTCATGCTGAGAAAAATATGGAAAGCTTTGAAAGTGACAACTCCATTACATCATACCTGCAATGATGCATAATCCAAGTATTTGTATATTACCCATGGAGTTGTGAATTCTGAGGCTATTTTTGTTTTGAAACAGATGAGCTCATTTGTTTTTAATTTAACTGGCCTTTTCTAACATATAATAAATTATGTAAATTGACCAATATGGTCATGTTGTTATTTATTTGGTAATTTGATTTGTCTACAACTATGTAACCACTTTTGAATTGGGACAGTTACGTTCAGGGTCGGACTGGCCTGGTGTGAGACCGGGAAAAAACAAGGTGGGCCTCTGCAATGCCAGACCCCCACTCCTTGCTCTGCAAAAAATGAGCGACAGAAAGCGATGTTCACGCATGCATGCCTTGAAGTGCTGTTCGCAAATGAGCTCCACGTGTCTTCATATGTGTGCGGCTGAGTCTGTGCGCCTCGTCGGACAAGTGGGGGTTAGAGGGGGCCCTGGACAATAGTCCCAGTGGGCCATGGCCCCCCAAGTCCGACCCTGCCATATTGTTACCACCACCCAAGCTCCCTGCTCTCCTTACCGCCCCTCCCCTGGGGGGCCCCTGAGGCTGTGCCCCCATGGGTCCTGGGCACCCCAATCCGATGCTGGTTATGTTGTAGACTTGATTATCAGTGTTGTTTGTTTTACATTATACTGTACTTAAAGCCAATGTAATTATTTGGGAATAAAGGTAACAGATATGGGAGTGCCATGATAAGCTCTCCAGTGTTTAAGCCTTAAATAGAAGGCTAAATTAACAAAACAATAAATACCAAGAAACAAAATCACTACCCTAACAACACTTCTTTTTGAAAATACCATTTAGACCACGCTTCTTACTTAACATGTATTCCAAATACTGGTACCTTCAGAAAGCTCTTTTCTGTCTATCTGTATATTCGTTTTTTATATTGCCATTTAATCCTTCAGGCAAGATATTCATCTTAAATATTCAATCAGATTCTCTGTGTGTTACATCTATTATGGGTTCCAGGTTTTTCTATTCTGTTCACTTGCCATGATTTGTAATACTGACAGTGCCTTTTTATTAAAGACTAATGTTTAGGCAGACCTTGATTATATTACAAATATATGTGTAAAGTTACCCACAGCAATCAATCAAATATTTGCTTTCGTTTTCTATCATGTAGCAGACTGCCAATTGTAATGCAGCACCTAAAGATGGAGTGTAATGCCATAGCGTTTATATCAGGAATGCTAAAAAACTTACATTTGCTAAGTAGGATTTCTAAAGCTTCATCAGTTAATATGCATAAAGATGACATGCATGTTTTGAGATTCTTATCCCAAAAGAGCTTACCATATGCTGTGCCATATCAATCAAACGAATCCCTATAAATTCAGATTAGAAAAGCTAAGTACATGTAACATTCTGAGATATCATTTGGGATAGTTACTGATGGGTTTGGGGGTTACCAAATGATTGATATGTATATTCTGTTGGTGTTGATCTGTTCATGTTTTTAATTCCTGCATAGCTACATTGTAACTAGTAGTAAATGAGGTTGAAAAAGCAAATATGCGCGTCAAGTTCAAGGGGCAAATTTACTATTATTCCTGGAAATTAGCTCGACCAAATTCGTAATTCAATAAGCATTCGACCATCGAATGGTTATCGAATTGTTTTAGGCTATCATTTTGCTCGCTATACGATTTCTCGATGAATTCGTATGATTGGATACCGATCGTTCAATTTCACGAAAAAATCGTGAAATTTCCTTTGAGCGTCCAAAAAATTCATACGATTCGAACGATCGAACGCTCCGATCGTACGAATGGTATTCAAGCAGGACTTAGCTTCAGAAGCCTATGTGGAGCTTCCCATAGGCTTCTATTAAAATTGGTAGGTTCAATCTGGCGAAGTAGGCAGTCGAATAACTTCAAAATTTTAATTCCTTCGATCATCGACTGATCGAATTATCGAATATCCGATCATTCGATCTATGCGATATTCAATGATCGAAGAGGCCAAATTTGCATATTCGATTTCACGAAAAAATTCGTACGATCGGTATTCGATCGAATTCGATCGAACTTCGATCATTTTATGTGAATTTCGTAAATCTGCCCCCTTGTGTCCAAATGAATTCTCAAACCAGAGGAAACCTGAAGACTGAATTTGCTTTAGAAAGAGAAAAATCCTTCCTGGCTCCAGTTTTGTTTGTACTAACAATTTATTTTAGTAACTTTCAGCAATTAAATTTGATTGCAAGCTGTGTCCTTTATAAAGTCATGCTATTTATAATGCCTTTCTCCAGAACACACTCCTGAATGTGATCCTTAAATAAACATTAAAGAGATAAATTTACAGGTCTGTAATTGCCAGGTTAATATTGTAATCCTTTTTTTTTTTTTAATATTGGAATTACATCATCATCCCTCCATTGCATTGACACCACACCAATTGAAAGGGAGTCTGATAAAATAAGAAAAGGTGGCCTGACTAAAATTAAACTGCATTCTCTAAGTATTCCATCAGACCCTTGTTCACATTAACTTTGCTAAAACATTTAAGTACCGTATCCTTTATTAGCCAAAGAAGATCACTGGCACACAAGGCTCGTGTGCCAGTGATCTTCTTTGGATTCAGATTGGGACGGTGCCAATCCCCCCATCACCGTGCACCGGGCCTTAGCAACAGAAGGCCAGGGTGTGCGAGTGGGCCATAAATTCCCATATCCTTTATTAGCCAATGAAAGCTAGTTTACACTGAGCCATGTTTATATTTTGTGCACATTCAGAAATGATTAAGCACAATAAGGAGTTTAATGGAGCCACACTCCTATGTTTTTACTGTTAACATGCTTAAAGGAATTATTCAGCATAAAAGTAAAAACTGGGTAAATGGATAGGCTGTGCAAAATAAAACATGTTTTCAATATAGTTATTTAGGCAAAAATGTAATGTGTAAAGGCTGGAGTGACTGTAAGTCTAACATAACAGAACAGGACGCTACTTCTTGCTTTTCAGCTCTCTTTTGTTTACACGGACTGGTTACACTGGTTACCAGTAGGGTTGCCACCCAGCCGGTATTTTACCGGCCTAGCCGGTAAAACACCAGCCAAGGCCGGGGCCGGTATTACAAATTTACCGGCAATGTAGCTGCCGGTAAATTTGTAATACCCCTTAAAAGGCCCTTGCCTTGCCTGAAATCCAAAAAAAACTTACCTTTTTCGCGTCTTCACCCCGATTGCTGCAGTGGCTCCGCCCCTTTTGCGTCACGGCCCGCCCCCTTTGCGTCACGGCCCACCCCTTTTACGTCACGGCCCGCCCCTTTTTGGTCCCGCCCCCCGCCGGCCGGTAAGTATTTTGTAAAAAGGTGGCAACCCTAGTTACCAGGCAGTAACCAATCAGTGACTTGAGGGGAGGCCACATGGGTCATAAATGTTGCTTTTGAATCTGAGCTGAATGCTGAGGATCAATTGCAAACTCATCGAACAGTTATGTACCATGTGGCCCCCCTTCAAGTCTCTGACTAACTCAGATTTATAGAGCTGAAAAGCAGGAAGTTGTGTTCTGGCTATTTTGTTACACATCCAGTCACTCCAGCCTTTATACATTACATTTTTGGCTAACTAACTATATTAGAAACATTTTTTATTTTGCACAGCCTATATATTTACCCAGTTTTTATTTTTACCCTGAACTGTTCCTTTAAATTTTTTTTGCTATTTGCCCCTTGCAACTCACAATCTGTTCCTTATTTTCTATCGTTGCCTTCCTGATTGCTGCCTTACAAGACTTGAAGTATTTTTAAGAAAGCATATGTGTTCTGTGACTTATAATTTTAAATGGTTTTTTTCTAAATTTACGTATATCAAATCCCAATATTTTAATTGGTTAAGCCACAAAGGATGTTCCTCTTTTTCCTAAAGGGAAGTAAAACCTACATATTCCACAATTAGGGGCAGATTTACTAAGGTTCTAATTGATTCTAAGTGAAATTTTGAATCAAAATCAAATTAAAAAATTTGAATTTCAAATTTAATTTTGGGCTTATTTGACTATCGAATAGTCTGAAATTTGCCAAATTCGAATTCGATTGTCGAAGTACTGGCCCTTTAAAAAAAATTCGATATAACAATTTGGCAGATGAAACCTACCGAATTGCTATATATCCCTATGGGAAGCTCCCATATGATTTTTACAAGTTTTTTTGATCAAATAAAAATTAATTTGATTGAATGCTTAAAATCGTTGAAATCGATCGATGCGAATGATTTTATCGGTTGATTGAATTTTTCATATTTGATCGTTCGAAAAATCGAATTGTATCAAAACCCATCGAATTAGAATTCGAGGGGTTTTAATTCGATAAAAATTCGAGGGCCAAATTCGAGGGCTAATTAACCCTTGAAATTCGACCCTTAGTAAATCTTCCCCTTACTGTTAGATCATACAATTAATTGCTACTGGACTCAAAATTTATTTATCTTGTTATTAAGCATTTTTAAGCATCACATCTTTTTTTATTAATGCTTTCCCATTAATTACCAACTGCATGAAGAATTATCATCCTTTATCAAAATTAATTATTTCTCTTAACTAAAACTCTTAACTTCTTTACTTTGGCCTGCCAAATGTTTACATCTCTTAAAGGGGACTTGTCACCCACTGTGATTTAAATAAAACCACTGCAAACTGAAACCCGTTTTAATAGCCTACCATTGCTACTTCTCTCTGTTTTTCCTGAAGTTCTGAACCACTTTTTACATTGAGCAAGGTGACATATTTAGTCTTCCTCTTGCTGGTGATGTAATCCTTCTTCACTTCATAAACAAGGATCATATTGACATGGAGCTTTTTATTAAGGTGCTAATAGGTTTGGAACACACACGGATTTCTGCTTTGGACATGGTTATTGAATACAAATTTGTCTGCTTCACTTTGTCCTGGTTACTTTTGAGGTGCCAGCCTTGTTTTATGGACAATACAGACCAGGAACCACCAGTAATATTTGGGTGTATTAAAGGCAACAGCAGGGGCAGTTTTGGGTACTACTTAGACAGCTATGATGGCAGAGAAAATGCCTTGCATTCCTTCAGCTTTAGAACTGTGACATAGGTTCCACTTATTGGACTAGTTGTCACTTGATTGGGGTGTCTTCTTTACCCGTTGAATTTGCACTGGCAGCAGAGCCATTGGCACAACACATACAGAATGACAAAAGCTAATAGGGATTTTCAGAGCATTGATGCTTCATGAAGAGATTGATCTCGACAGTAATTGACAAGGTATCTTTAGAAAGATGGATAACTTCTTTAACACTGCAAAATTAACAAAAAAACAATCTTGTCTTTCCTTACTGTACGTATGTCGTATAGGGATGCACCAAATCCAGGTTTTAGTTTGGTATTCAGCCAGGATTCGGCCATTTTCAGCAGGATTCGGATTCGGCCTAATCCTTGTGCCTCGAACCAGATCTGAATCCTTAATAACATGTGACTTTTCGTCACAAAACAAGGAAACAAAAAAATGTTTGCCGCGCAATTTGCTGCTCTCTTTTACCCTCACTAATTTGCATATGCAAATGAGGGTTCAGATTTGGTTTGGTATTCGGATGAATCTTTCTCAACGGATTCAGGGGTTCGGCCAAATCCAAAATAGTGGATTTGGTGCATCCCTAATGTCCTAAGTAGGTGGTTACAAGTTTACTTTACATATCTTGTAGTTTATCAAAACTATACTCTTCAGTATAATCCATCATTAAGGATCACTCCTCAGAATTTCCCAGTGCTTATTCAAGTTGTGTACTTTGTGTACTAACACAATTGTTCATCATTACACATCTGTTCAAACAATTGATTTCTCACTTTCTCACTCGGGGCAGGAGTAGACTGGATAGAGACATCAGGATTTCTTTATACAGATGGAGTAAATGGCAACTTTGCAACACACACATCCATGCACATTTGCCATACACATAGGGTTTCCACCTTTTCTTGTAAAAAATACCGACCTTCCTATATAATTAACTTTTTTTCCTATTAATAACATTGGGATCAACCATCAAAAATACCGGCCAGGCCGGTAAAATACCAGCCAGATGGCAACCCTACATACACATCTCTATGCACCTTTACCACATGCACTAAACATGTGTACTTTTCAATTTTAGATAAACTTATTACAGATATTTCATACATAGCCACACATTTTCAAAATGTATATGTAGATAGCATCCTAAAACAGGAGCTGAAAAAATAGTACTTGTTTGGTTGTATTATTCCTCTCTGTGTAACCAAAGACAATTCAACAGTTTGTTTAGATGCTGTATCAACATTGCAGAACAGTAATGGCAACAATAAGGGAAAGTGGGAGATTTGTTTACATTATACAAAGCCCCTTACCTCTAGTAAATACTCATTCCAGACAAACGTAGAGGGAGGCAGTAAAGGTAACAATGACACCATAATCATCACTTTATGGCTGAATATTGGTGTAAATTGCTTCTTAAAAACGTGGCCTAGTTTGAAATAATTTTCCTGTTTTACCCAGTTATACCAAATGCTTTGCTTCCTGATAAAGGTGATAAATGTTATATCTCAGATAGTGTAATGAAACCACACATTCCGAGCTGTCCTGCATTCCTTGACAAAGACGCAGGATATTATCTCAACAAATAACAATAGATGTCTAGGTTTGCATCAAATCCCAGAGAAGGCATAAAAACAAGTTTGCATAGCTCAGCTCACAATCTGTTATAAGTACAGCTACAGCTGCATTATAAATTGTGTGCTAGGAGAAAAATTAAAGAGGATGTTCACCTACTTCTTACGTAGCAGGACATTGCAAAAGAAGTACTTTCCCAAATACATAACTGTACAAAAAATTGATAGTTTCAATAATATTAATCAAAAGTATATGGGGCTTATATCTCTGCCCCTGCAGCCAGTTGTATCTCTACTATTAGGGATGGCGCGAACATCCGCTGTTCGCGCTTGCAGAATATTCGCGAACGTCGCGCGACGTTCGCCATTTTGGGTTCGCGCATAGTCGCCGCTTTTTTTTGCCCTCTCACCCCAGACCAGCAGATACATGGCAGCCAATAAGGAAGCTCTCCCTCCTGGACCACCCCCACACCCCCTGTACCACTCCCCTTCCATATATAAACTGAAGCCCTGCAGCATTTTTTCATTCTGTCTGTGTGTGCTGCTTGGAAGAGTTAGTGTAGGGAGAGAGCTGTTAGTGATTTCAGGGACAGTTGAAAGTTTGCTGGCTAGTAATCTGCTTGATACTGCTCTGTATTGGAGGGACAGAACTCTGCAGGGATTTGAGGGACATTTTAGGTTAGGTAGCTTTGCTGGCTAGTAAATAAATCTACTGTTCTTCAAACAACTGCCATACATTGACCTGTATTTTTTCTGTGCTTCAGTGGCTGCGACTATTTTCAGCATTTATATGGCATATTTTTTCTGTGCTTCAGTGGCTGCGACTATTGGATTTTTCAGATACATTTTTGCCCTTGATCCCCCTCTGGCATGCCACTGTCCAGGTCGTTGCACCCTTTAAACAACTTTAAAATCATTTTTCTGGCCAGAAATGTCTTTTTTAGCTTTTAAAGTTCGCCTTCCCATTGAAGTCTATGGGGTTCGCGACGTTCGCGAACCGTTCGCGCGTTTTGTCGCAAGTTCGTGAATATGTTCGCAAACATTTTTTCCGCGGTTCGCGCCATCCCTATCTACTATGCCAGTGAAGGTGTGAAGCCCAGGAATGCACAGTAGCACATGCAGTCTTCCACTGTTTCCACTGATATTTGCATCTACGCTTATGTGCCAACTTTAGTTACTGCTACTAAAACAATCTATTTTTATCTACAGCATTGTATTTGAGAAAACGTAACCAACCCTTGCGGAGCACAGGTGCAGGCTGTGCAGCCAGCCCCGCCCCTCTTCTAAAGCAATTTTTTGATTCGCTCAATCATGAACCAACAGCAGGCCCCGCGGAGGTGTAGGCCCTGGTGCAGTTGCACCACTGTTGGGAGAGTACTTCTTTGATAGGACTTTGCAAAAGGAAAACATCCCCTTTAAAAACAAGTATAGCCTCACAAACAATTTGGCTAAAAATTGGTATAGCCTCAAGCTAAAATTGGTACATGTATGGATTCTGTTATACAGTACATATAAATGCTCGAGACCAGGGGTTTTCCAGATATCAGATCTTTCTGTAATTTGATGTTTTCAGTGTTGTTCATACTTTAAGTCTACTAGAAAGTCATTGAAACATTAAATATACCCAATAGGCTGGCTGTGAATTTTCCAGAGTTAAATGATAATCTCTTTACTTGAAACATTCTGTCATAATACAGAAGATTAGTGAGTTGCATTAAAAAATTTCCAACTTACATGTATATGGAAAGACTCAAGCTAATTGCACAAGTGACAAGATAAAAGCTGCTCGATGTTCATGTTTCCATTTGCAACAATCCACATATGGAATAAAGATTAAAACTTGGTTTTCTGAAGCTCAGATAAAAATGTTAATAGGATTGTGATTAACATGTAAAGTGAAAATAGATGTCTGATTATTAAAGGAACAATTATTCCACTGTAACTCATTCAAATGCAAAAGCCATACTTCATATCAATTTTTAAAGTTTATAAATAATTTGATTGTGTGACGATTGTGTATTCAGTAAATACGAACTGACATTCCAGGAATAGCTTTCCTTTTCTCACTTATAAGATGCAAACAAAAACAGGGTTTTCCCTCATGTCGACAAAGTAAAAATTAAGAGATTCACAGGGTATCATTTCCTGTAAAAACTCAATATTTAATTTTCTAATTAGCATTTACTTTTCTTCTCAAGCATTCACATAATTTCAACAACCGACAAAAAAGTGTGGAAGCAGCTAGGAAATAGTGTCTTAATTTGCTCATCTTAAAAAACATCAGAGACTAGTGATGGGCGAATCTCCCGAGATTCGCTTCGCTGAAAAGTTCACGAAACGAGTCGCGGAACGCTTTTGACGCGCGTCGCGTCACGTCAAATCGCGTTGCGTCGCGTCAAAAAACGTTGCGCGACTTTTTTCGGTGAAATTTCGCTGGTGATTCGCGAATTTATTCGCCAGCGGCGAATCGCGGGAATTCGCCGCGAATTCGGCCCTGTCGAATAAATTCGCCCATCACTATCAGAGACTTGATACCTTATGAGTTTCATGTGCTGCTACCCTTAAACAAAAATACTTACATAATTTCCCCCATTTAAAAAATTAGATGTTACCTCCATGAGGTTCTATGTGGATTTGTTCTGCTTGCTGTCCTACTGTATGTAAGTGAAAATACTGTTAATGGGATGGGAGTCAAATATGGACATTTATATGCTAATAGTCTTCAGTAAGGTTATCAGATCATGTGAAAAATCAGGAACACCTCTAGAAAATTCAACCCAAAAGAACTGATTGCATTTAATTTCAATTAGTTTTCAGTCAGCACAGCTAAGAAACAGGGCATTTATTAGATTTTTTCAGTGATCTGGTAATATTAGTCTTTCACTCACTTTTATGCAATGAATGAGCATGTGTGGGCAATTAGGGAGATTGTACCTACTAAAAAGATTATTCCAAGATTATTCTAAAATACTACTTGGCAACATATAGCTACAAGAGTTTAAGGATGCCTTTAGGGTGAATATCCAAACAATCTGGAAACAAGCTTGGCTTTCCAAGTATCAGGTGTGTATTGACTTACCTACGGATGCGGGGGGTGCGATTACAAAAATCCAGAAGCTTGCGTCTGGAGGGGGACCCGGCTGCGCGTCCTGCATCTATTTTTAAAGGTAACATCAAGCCCCAAAACATATTTTTGTTGTCTAATAAAAAAGAACATAATTCTGAGCTACTTTGCAACATGCTTTCATTTATATTTTTCTATGGGGTTTTCAAGTTATGTGTATTTGTTATGCTATTAAATGCAGTTTGCTCCCTTTTTATTTTTTGCTCTAGTGGCTCAGATTGTTGACACAATATAAGACAAGGCAGCTGATTAACAAACTTGTCTTTGCTGGGGAGGGACATTAGCATTTACTTTTCTTCTCAAGCAATCACATAATTGCAACATTGTTTTTTGAGTAACAACCGGCAGTTAGGCAAATGCTGCTTTCAGTAACAGTTGTTTTTACAAATAAATTTAAAAGCACTGAAAATTGTTCGTAAATATATATTGCAAAGTTGCTTAGAATTTCTTTTATTCAGCAAATTTTTCGTTTGGGGTTGACTTGTCCTTTAATTGCAACCAAAATTCTGTGGTGCCAGTTACAGTAGGATCACATCATCAACCCCTTGCTATATATATCGATAATATGCTTCTAGTCTGGTCTGGCATAGCACTTCAAATTAATGAGTTTTATATCTTACCTTAAAAAGGATGACATGAATTTGAAGTTACTTTTTATATTCATGAAAACACATGAAATCACTTTTCTTGATATTACATTATTTCCCAATGCTAACAAAGTTATAAAAACACTATGTAGAAAAAAAAGTGATGGAAATACCATCTTACATGCTAAGTCAGCTCATCCTTACCACCTAGTAATGAGCACACCATAAAGTTTCTATAGGTATACACTGGCTGATAAGAGTCACCAGTTATTGGCCCATGTGTGGGGTCCTCCGATGAGCTGACCTGATCGATATCTGGCCAAAAGTTGGCCAGATGTCAATCAGATGCACGGCCACCATTAGAAATCACGGGGCCCCATACAACAAGATTTTTGGGGCACCCTGGCACCCAAGCCCCACCGCTGACCCGCCCACTCCACAGCAAAGTTAAAAGACCACACAGACATCAGCGTTAAAAAAAGTAACCCCAACACACATATTGATGGTTAGGTCTCCCTTATAAGTTAAAAAAAAACCTTGGCACCAGAGCCCCCTTACATGTTAGAAAAAAATTGGGCCTCAAAAATTAATTTTTAAAAAACGTTGGCGCCAGGGCCCCCCTTATAAGTTAAAAAAATTGGGACCCCAAAAAATATTTTTTAAAGAAACCCTTGGTGCCAGGGCCCCTTTACAAGTTAAAATTTGGTGGCAGGGGCCTAAAGAGTATTAAAATAAAAAAAAACCCACATTTGTCCCCCCCTGATGGCGGCCCTGATTGGACAGGACTAAAAATCCCGTCGGATCGCAGCCGCATCTGTTTGTTGATGCAGTTCTGCGATCCAACCACCTGTACCTCCTCCGTTGTGATCAGCCTGATAGCGCTCAATGAGGGCATATCGGGGAGAGATCCACTAGTTTGGCGACATCGCCAAAAAAGTGGATCTCACCGTGTATGGCCACCTTAAGGCTAAGTGTAGAGGGACACAGCATACCTGTAGTGCCAAAAAGAAGGAAATCACTGTAGGGTTTCATTCTGCAGCAGAATAGGGCTACACATGCATTTATGGTATGATATCATTTAAGAGAAACGTATATGTGGAAAACAATCTTAAAATAAGCTAATGCTGTGATCATTTTATATGGCACACCTCTATTGATGGAAAACATCATCAAATCACAGACATCTAATATTTTATTAGTTCATCTTTCAGAGGAACAGTACACAAGTGCTACACATCAGCTTTGTTTAATGAATTCATTTGATAGGTTGGTGTGTCCTGTGCATAATAGGCTCAGTGTGACATTTCAAATGCAAGCAGGGGTGTTGAGTGCAACCCAATGTACAATAGTTCATTTCTTTCCTTTATTTATTTAATGGCAGGTAAAAAGTATACATTACAACTAAGTTCAAAAATCTGGTATAAGTTTTATACCTGTAACAGAGCAGGAAAGAGCTTTTTGATTACCGCTTTTATTACAGGAGAGTGCTGTGCTTACTGCTTCTTCCCCTAATGGTGTCTATTTGAAAGCTGTCAGTGTATCATCCAAAACTGTACAACTCTTCCTGGTTGTTTGCTAGGCATTTTCAATCCCTTGGTAACACTGATGCTTCCATACTTTCTTTAAACTGCACAGATTTTTATGTAAATTTTTTCACTTTTTCATGCCATACACAATAGCGAATCCTGCTTTAGATGGATCATAGTTTTGATATGCTTTCATTTCCATAGTGACAGGTGCAAAATTGATTCCATTTTTGTAACTAAAGGCCCCCATACACGGGCTGATAAAAGCTGCCAACAGACCAAGTTGGCAGCTTGTTGGCCCGTGTGAGGGGCAATCTGATGGGGCTTCCCCGATGGCCAGACTGACCACCCGTTTCAGATGCAGTATGATCCGATCGTTGCGTCCTAGGGCACACAATCGGATCAGCCCAATATTGACCAATTCAATGTGGGCATATTGGGGAGAGATCTGTTCATTTGATGACACCAAATGAGAAGATCTCTGCGTCTGTGGTCACCTTTATAGTAACAAATCTATCAGTCCCTTTTACCAGGCCCAGATGGGAAAAACAACAAATGGCTGGGTTTAGGGTTTCAGAATGTTAAGGGTAGCATGCTGCCCAGCAGAATCTGAATGGGTTCCAAAGCACTGGGGACATGTCAGAGATTAGCTAGCTCTTTAAATCTCCCGTGTGCCAATCCCTTATCTGTCCGGACACAACGAGATAAGACAAGCGTGTGTGTGTGCATGAAGGTAAAGGGAAATGGAGTGAGGGGACATGTGGCATCTGATTTGTGAATCTGGGCCTGCCTTTTTCTGTATGAAAGAAAACAGCTAAATGTATGTTATGAGTCACTAGACCAGGGCTGCAATCAGTAGATATGTGGCCCCATACTACGAGGGTAGCAGGGCCATTCTCCCCCCCCCCGCAAGGTGGTTGACTGGTCACCTGGCCCCCCAGGACGGTGTGCCCTACCAACATGTAAAATGGGATTCTGTTTAAAAAAAGCCTTTCAATCGCCACCCACACCCTGCCTTCCATCTCTGGGTCCCCCTCTGTCATGAGCCCCTGATTGTGCTCAACACAGAGTAGACTTTGGACAAGTTAATATTTTACCCTGTACACTCACCCACTGATGTAAAAGGAATACTGTTATAATTTTAATGGTTAGCTATAGGTCAGAAAACTTTGGGATGTTGGGCCAGTAAAAGTCTTCCATAAAAACTGGAAGTCAATTCTAGGTAGATCCTTTTCCTAAATAACTCCATAACAAACAAAGGCATGCTCATGTGCATGGGCAGCACAAGGGATACTTGGGAAAATAATCAAACACGGTGGCATGGTATCCTAGTAAGTTGGCTTTAAAGAATTCTATTTTCTAAAGAAAGCTCTTGCCCCTATAAATATTCTAGGATGCAAAGCCTTTGACAATGCTTTCATTTCTCATTAAGGGCATGTTCTGTAAATAATTGCTAAACCTAATAAAATCAGAACTAGCCATAGAGATTTTCTTTATTTAGAAAGACATTTGAGAATGATTCAGATGTTTCCACTGGACACAGTCTAGACATGACTGACAGGGTTTTCTCTTGGGTTGGAATGTAAATATAAACTCAGGTTAAATATGGGCAAAAAGGTTGATGTAGATTATCAGTAAGTAGACACATCAATACATTTTAACTTGCTAGCCAGCCTTGGGCACTTAAATCTCCTGCAGATGGCTGGATAATGATATGTGCACATAAACAGATGTTAAATGAAAAACACGATGCCTCCATTTTGTAAAAATCCCACCAGAAAACATTATTGCAGTTATCCATTTTGACATGACAGATATGGCCCTTTTATTGCACTGCAGGGATTATAATTATTATTTTCTGTCATATTAGTTTGAAATATTTATGGGAAGACATCATTTAGTGCAACAATACTTAACATAAAAAAAGCTTGCAGATGACATTAATAGGAGCCCCGTATATGTGAAACAATTACAGGAGCAGATCCTAGATCCCATTATGTGCAGAAAAGAAAATGAAATTAGATATTGAGAAGTGCATTATGGGGATAAAAACGCTGTGTTATATATAGCAGAAGCTGTGCTATAGAAATCATGGTACCACAAATATCGTTGTAATTAAGAGTAACATCTCCTTCACTTCACGTTGATCTGCTTGTTTGTGTACACAGCATTTCATTTGGATTTACTGTAAACAGCCCTGGCCCCCCTTTAGTTTTTAGCCATAATTTGCATATGCCATTTAGTCTGCATTTGTTTATGTATATGTATTTAAAGGACAAGGAAAGGCAAAAAAATAAAATTCTTTAATGAAAAAGAAACCTATCTCCAATATACTTTAAATAAAAATTGTCTACTGTTTTTATAAGAAACCTGACTGTTTGCAGTGAAATTTTCCCTTCAGTTACTGTTGTGGATAGGAATTGTCAGACGGTCCCTAACTGCTCTGCAGAGAAACAATCATACTTATGGACAGCAGGGGGTGCCCCGCCTTACTTTCCAGCCCTGCAGAACTCTAGCAGCTTTATTTCCCTGTAGAGCAGTCGACGACTTTGTAGAGTTTCGTAGTGGATTTTATTTTTGCCTTTACATCCCCTTTAACGTTTCCAACTCCAGCTGCAGGGACAAAGACAAAGATCATGGTGCCAAATTAAGACAGATAAACTGGGATTCTATTTGGAGGATATTTTGCTGCAGAGTTGGAGAAAATTTGTATTTAATAATACAAAAATTATAAAATCCACATTCAATGACATGACAACACAGGACCTAATGCAGTCGGTTTATTCTGACTATTAATCAGCCTTGCTGTATCAGCTTCTGGCAGATATTATTTGATATTTTGATAATTTAAGACGATCCCTAAGCAACCCAGATTAGTGATGGGCGAATCTCCCGAGATTCGCTTTGCCGAAAAATTCTCGAATTTCCAGAGAAATTCGCGAATCGGCGAAAAATTCACGAAACGAGTCGCGGGACGCTTTTGACGCACGTTGTGTCAACTTTGACGCGTCGCGTAGTTTTCTACGCGCGCCGCGGCATTTTCGGCGCGTCGCGTCATTTTCGTTTTATCGCGAATTTTCGCCAAGTGAAATTTTGCTGGTGATTCACAAATTTATTCGCCAGCGGCAAATCGTGGGAATTCGCCGCGAATTCGCCCCTGGCGAATAAATTCGCCCATCACTAGCCCAGATCACACTGAGCATGTGCACAGTCTTGGTCTTGCAAAGATGTATAACAAAGTTACAAGATGACAGCCCCCTGTGGCCAATTTTGAAAGCATAAATCATTTGTTTGATTAGGCTTGTGGTGCAGTAACTTCATGTTTATGTTTAGTATACAAAATACAGCATCTCCAGCCTTATAGTATTTTAGACTTTCCTTGTCCTTTATCCTGCACTACATTATTTTACTAAAAAGTCATATCTCTCTTATTCTGCGTTACAATATGGCACATTTATGTACCAATAGGAGAAAGTACACACTGTGCTATTGCTCTGGTTGTTGTAATATTCAAAACAAAGCACAACTTTTGAGCACAGTGGACTAAGGAGGAGTTAAGTACAGATCAATAACATGCAGGGGTCAATTTAGTAACATATTAATGTTTCATGGTTTGAACCTTTTAAAGCTAACAATCTTTTATTTATATGAAATATTTTGCTATTTATAAGTATAAAACCCTGGGGTCGTAGTTTATTTTGCACCATGACCCAAAGGAAGTACGTTTTTTTTTTAATGTACTTAGTAACTTAAAAGAAAACCATGTTACAAACTGACCTATTTAGAAATTATACAGATAAGAACAACTTACTATTATATACTAGTTTCCATCCAGAAAACACCAAACAAAGTTTACAATTCAGGGACTTTCAAAGGGTCAATCGAATTGTATCAGATGAAACATTACTGGCCAGATTTAGAGAAAAAATCATCTCATGGACAAAATTCAATTCTTGGAGACACAAATTCCCCAAATTCAGTTCCAGTGATTTATCAATAGACTTACAAAAGAGTTTTCACGTGATAAACAGTGAGATAAGTTTTTCCGAATTGAATTGCATTTCAAATTGAATCTCTTCCTTGAGTTTTCACCTGATAAAACATTTTCTCCCTGAATTGATTTTGGCCCTATGTGAGAAAGGACTAGAAGCAATGACAGACACATTTATTGAACAAGGCTACAAGATTAGTTTGGTTAAGGGAGAGATGCAGAAAGCCAAGATAGTGGACAGACAATTGTTGAAAAAACTGTTCACCAACAGGGTGAACAACAGGATTCCCTTTGTTATAACATACAATGCACAATCTAAGCATATGAAATCTATCATTTATAGACACTTGGGGGCAGATTTATCATTGGTTGAATTTTTAATAAAAAAAAAGTCGAAATTCAACCACATGAATAAAAGGGAAGTAAAATCCTTCTAATTCAACCATCGAATTCTAAGGATTTTACCGCAATTCAATCGATCAAACAAAAAAATTCGATAAAAATTTTTTTAATCGATCAAACAAAAAAATTCGATAAAAATTTTTTTATTCGATCAAAACAAATGATTCACAATTCGGTAGCTTGGTTCTGGCGAAGTAGGTAGTTGGATAAAATTTTAAAGGGGAAGTAATTCGACCATCGAATAGCCGAATATTCGATTAAAATTTTATTCGAATATTCGAATTATTCGAATTCGAATATTCGATGGTTGAATTTGCCTAATTTGCATATTCAAAAATTCAAATTTATTTTAAATTTGATTGAACCTCGAATTATTCACGTGAATTTAGTAAATCTGCCCCTTGGTGAAACCAACATTCTTTGGTACATCTAAAGCATATACTAACCCTTGGCAATCCTGCAACAGTTGCAATAGTATAATCAAGGATGAGAAATTAAAGCATCCCTCAAAGAGATTTCTAATAACCCTAAAGGATTACACTACCTGTAATGCAACAGGGGTGATAGATGTTGAAATGACCCTGTGGGAATTCTTACGTTGGAAAGACTAAAAGACTGGTAGAGGAATGTATAGGTGAGCATAGGAGAGCCATTGATAACTGTAACTTGGAAAGTCTTAAATATGTCACCCCAGTTAGTAAACATTTTAAGCTTCAAGGCCATTGGTGGAAAAAATTGACGTTGATGGTACTGCAGGTTGTCAGGTGCGGATTGGGAAACATCACTATTGCCTGGATCTGAATAAAAAGCATAGATGTCAGTGGGAGCTGTAAAATATTGGGTTACTGCAAGTTTTAGAAGTTTATCTCACTTGTAAACACACAAAAAAAATGTAAGTGAGGCTTTCAAGGTTTTCATTCCAACCAAATGTTTATTTGTTTGAGTGTTTCATATTTGGATAGTTCAATAAAAATGTAGACATTTGTGCTTTTTTAAAATGTAAGTTTAGTCACGGTTGAAGAAAAAACACTAATACTACACAATCATTCATAGTCATGCACACAGTTTGGTGTCGCACAAGTAAAGGTTTGTGGCCACACATGATTTGTGATCCTAAAAAGTTATTTTTTGCTTGGGTCCCCTGAAGTTACAGCACTGACCAAAAGATGCAGAACTATACCAAAAAGTTCAAAAAATGCATTGTAAGCAAAGAACATAGGGTTTTGATCCAATTTTTGAACTGTGCCCCGTGCCCTACATTTATTAATAAGCCCACTGTCATATTTATTTTTTCTACATAAGGTTAAATCAAATTTTGGCATTTTTCTGTGAATATGTATATAAGTGACGTAATGAATCCGGGGTGGTGACGGTAGCTGTGTGGGTAAGCCTATGGAGGTGATCGGCTATTAAGCAGATGACTTATGGCAAATAGTTACAGTTTAATGAAGGTTACAAATGTCAGGTTCTGCTCTTAAATAGTTTCTACGTCCCTGGATTGGTGGCGACATTATCTTTGGCAAGGTACAGCCAAATTAACCTTCCCAGCGGGATTGATGGTGTCCCCACCCTGGTCTTACTGTAAGTTGTTACTGGGTGTGGTTTTTTTGTTTTATTTGCACTCACTAAGGGGCACTTCACCAACTTTCGTTTACTTATTTACCACAAATCCTATGTTTTCTGAAAGCCCTATGAGTTCGGTAATTTTTTTTGTCGCTATATATATATATATATATATATATATACATACATATCTTCCTTTACTGTTTATTTATTTCCTGTAAATAAAGGGAAAACAGACCTGTTCCTTCTCAAATTTACAGTTATTATTGTTATTATTGTGAGAGCTTCCATCTTACTTATATACTATACAAAGCCACAGAATCAATTTCATGAAGCTATTTAGACTTTCAAAGCTCAAGCAGCATCTTCCTTTCTGTTATGATACCTGGGAATTCAAGTTTTCTGCCTTTTAAATTTTCTATTGAGCCAGAAATAACTCACTGCATCTTTCTCTGCATGTTTCTTTCAGTTAAGATTCACAAAAAATGCCAGACCTGCACTACTAATATTGCTTATATGCACTTTGCTTCTTGTAACATCCAGACCTGAATAAAATAAGTAATTTTGTTTGCTTTTCATTCATTTGATAATTTAAGATAGTTATACACTAACTGGACTCTGAGACCTGAATCGATGTATAGAAAGTTGAACGAATTATCTTTGCTCATATTCAGAGCTACGTATATAGATGATAATCTTTCATTCAGAGGAGTACACATAATGGGTACAGTAATCAGACGACATAGATTGTAGGGATGGTGTACCCCTTTTTTTAAAAATTAGTTTCATGAATTGTGCTGGGTTTAGGTTTTGCCTATTGTTTTTATTAGGAAATATTTACAGTATGGGTATTGTTTTATTTACACTAAAAACAGCATCATCTGGAATAAACAGTAAAATCACATCCTGTTTGTCCAAGCACAGGCACAGCAAATCACAGGTCCACTGAAAATCTTTTGTATAAACAGTCCCATCCCTTCCTCCAGTGGTAGCCCGTCATATGATAAGGTGCGGCTTATTATACAGCAGCTTCTTGGTGGCCTGCTGATTTGTTTTGATTGCACTCAAACATCAAGTAACATGTGACTTTAGTTTCAGTTTCATATTAGTGTGGTGTTTATACAAATGGCCTGTAGATGTCACTGTGCACATGAGTTAGTATACAGTAAATTCACAATACTGTCTATACTGCTTAAAGTAATTGTTCAGTATGAAAGTAAAAACTGGGTAAATAGATAGGCTGTGCAAAATAAAACATGTTTTCAATACAGTTAGGCAAAAATGTAATGTATAAAGGCTGGAGTGACTGTAAGTCTAACATAACAGAACAGAACACTACTTCTTGCTTTTCAGCTCTCTTTTGTTTACACTGACTGGTTACCCTGGTAACCAGGCAGTAACCAATCAGTGACTTGAGGGAGGGCCACATCGGTCATAACTGTTGCTTTTGAATCTGAGCTGAATGCGACCCCCTTCAAGTCGCTGACTAACTCAGATTTAGAGAGCTGAAAAGCAGGAAGTTGTGTTGTATTCTGTTATTTTAGACATCCACTCACGCCAGCCCTTATACATTACATTTTTGACTAACTAACCATATTAGAAACATTTTTTATTTTGCACAGCCTATCTAGTTACCCAGTTTTTATTTTTACCCTGAACTGTTCCTTGAAGGTGCTAGAGTTTATGTTACTGTTATGTAATGGCTGCATGAGCCTGCTAATAAAGCGCTGTTATACCTACTCATCCTTGGCTATCAAAACACAACAATTAGTTTATTGCAGCAACTATAAAAATTTCTTCAAACAGTAGACAAAAGATGTGTTTAGTACAACCTATTGTAGGGACCTATAGGATATCTATGGCTTCTATAGAGTTGAATCCCTACCTTTCTTTATCTCTTTTGTTATTGGGTATAATTCCTGTAACAGTTCCTTTAGTACACCATTAGTTATTGGCAAAAGAGTGTAATGACCACTTCCTGCCACACTGCCATAGAGTGTGTGTAAAGGAGTGGCCTCTTCCATTGAGTGTTTCCATTGAGCCTGGGATAACCAAGGCACCAATAAAGCCACTGCCCCAAAGGGACCTGTACCTTTGGTTATTAAGTCGGGGACCAGGAAACCTTGTGAACGAGGAATAGCTAGCCTGGGGTAGTTTTCATAATAGACTCTCTAGGAGAGTGAGACAGAGAGCATTTATATAGCAAGAGCAGCTGTCACTCCGTCAAGGATTGGTAGCAGGGAGAAGATTCCCGAAGACATCCTTGTTTGCCTTTAGTGCAGGGACTCAGTGGATAGGGTGTTAGTCTTTAGACTTTGTCTCCCTAACTACTTCACTAGTGATGGGCGAATCTCCCCTGTTTTGCTTCGCCGAAAAATTCGCGAAACGAGTCCTGGCACGTCAAAAACGGTGCGCGACTCTTTTTTTCTGCGAATTTTCACCAGGCAAAATTTTGCTGGCGTTTCGCGAATTTATTCGCCAGCGGCGAATCGCGGGAATTCGCCGCGAATTTGCCCTTGGTGAATAAATTCGCCCATCACTATACTTCACTGGTGGGAATTGATGTACACTTGACAACTGATACAATCATCCCTGCTTTATTATGTGATCTGTGAATATCATCTGCTATTAACTTATCACTAATATGTGAGTAAGTCGCAGTGTAACTCATGCTCATATCACTAGCTCAGATTAGCCTTACACTGTATTTATTGAAATTAGCTTGAAAAACGGCATATAGTGCCCCTTTCAGCAGGAAGAGACATGATTCCTGCAAATGCACAATTCTACAATACAAGCAATTTGCTCCTTTTATCTGTGGGTTAAAGTGGACCTGTCACATTCAGAAATAATTCCAAATCCTATTTCATGCACTGACTACACAATTAGATGGTGAGTAAGGAGAGGGAATGTGGTGAGTGCAGTGACACCTAGGAAGATCAGTATGGAAAGTGAACATTATTGCCTGCCCCGGCAATCCATTAACAGTTTTTCCTGTAGTGGCTAGTAGGCCACCCATGGGTATCCTTAATATATCTGCTATTCATATATGTATATTACAATTCTTCTTGACCTACTTTTGTGACTTGTATGACTTCCTTTTAAAGAAAACTTCCTTCAGAATGAAAGATTATTACTATGGGAGGGATAAATATGGCCATGAAGAATCACTTCCCATGGGAACTTAATGTTAGGTCAGGCAATGATGGCCATTATATGGGTCATTTATGACCCCTGGGGCACAAGTTCAAGAACATTAAGGGTTGCTCCTTACTGAGAAGCACATGTTCCCAGATATGAAGGGAGCACTACTCACACTTCTTGGGTGCTGATATTCACGGTGGTTCTATTCCTAGAAGTACTGTACCACCACATCATCATATTGCAGAATACTCAAAGACAAGTCAAAGCACGTCATCACTTCTTGCTGTTCAGTTATTCCTTTATTAATTCAGATTTGCCACACACATCTGTCTTAATAAAGGAATAATGCAATTATACTATTTTAATATAAAACATAAAGTTATGCTCCCAAGCACAGATATGTATTCAGTTCACTTTTGCACAGATTATTGTATTGTTGATCTACCCTACAGAAAATTAGATTTTTTAAATCTCCCAGTACAGTGGCTATTGCATTTGGCTATTTAATGAAAATATAAAAATTATTTTCCTATTGTGAGAAGGGACATCTGTTATGTAATGGCTGTGAAAATGATAGTAATACAGTATACATAAAATAGATAAAAAAAAAAAAAAAAAAAAAAAAAAAAAAAAAAAAGATAGAAAAGGCAAGATGAAAAGAGCCAAGGTAAGGGGATGATTGAAGAAAAGCTCAGTTAAACCATTTTCAGATAAAACTTGGTATTGAGCAGAAGAATGCTAAAAAAAATTAGTGTAAAACACATAATAATAATGACAAATTGTTTATAAAATAATAACATGTAAAACCCATTCTCCTTCTATATTGTATTATTAAATAAAAGGACATTGTTCCTGCTAATGAAAAAGGGAAAACAATAAAGATATTTTATTTTTTGCAGTAGGGATGTCACTGAAATTCCCATCATGTGTGTGACTACAAGGCATGTCATACAGTAAATCGGGAATATTGGCGGCTTACTAATAAGTGTAGCTTTTCCCTTCAATTTTCATATATTTCTTGTCTGACACTACGCTTACTACAAGTTAGCACCCTTACTTGATTACAATTTACCCTAGCAATCAGGCAGTGGTTGGAACAAGAGACTGGAAGATGAAGATGATCTGAATAGGAAAAAAGTAAAACATTGATATTGTAATTGTAGCCAAAGACCATTTTGGCTACTGGGATCAGTGACCCCCATGTGAAAACTGGAAATTCAGAAACCAAAAAAAGGTTGTGAATCAAAAAGTTTCTCAGAAAAGGATATTCCATAACATTAAATGCTAACTCAAACTACCACTTTCACTCTTTTAACGATAAGTGTCAATGACTAGAGAGGATCATCATTTATTTATATAGTGCCAACAAGATATGCAGTGTTTTACCTTAGTTATAACAAACAGGGAATAAATAGTGGATAACAATCAAGGGTTTACGGAATACAATAGGATTAGAGGGCCCTACAAATTAAAGTTTACAAACTAAAGGTTAGGGTACAATTGAGACATTAGGATTTTTAGACACAATTTTGTGATTTTTAATACAGCAGTGATTATAGGTACATTGAATAAGCTTCTTTAAAGAGGTGGGTCTTTAAGGAGCTTTGAAAGTTTGGAAAGAAGGATAAAGTCTAACAGCTTGAGGCAGAGTTCCAGAGAAAAGCAGAAGCTTGAGAGAAGTCTTGTAGATGAGAATGGGCAGAAGTAATGAGAGGAGAATGAAGAGGTCACACGTAAGCAGAGCAAACGTTGCGTGTAGGAGTGTATTTGGAGACCATAGATGAAATATAGGGAGGGGCTTCATTGTTAAGGGCCTTGAATGTGAGGGTTAGTAATTTGAATTTGATTCTAGATGATTAGGAGCCACTGAAGGGACATGCAGATGAATTCGTCTAGCGACAGCATTTAGAACAGATCTGAGTAGTGAAAGGCAACTTGTTCGAATACCTGCAAGGAGTAGTATAATCAAGTCGGGAGATGATAAGAGACTGAATAAGTGTTTTGGTTGATTCTCAAGAGAGATATGGTCGTAAAGGAGTGCACAGTGGGTGTGAGTTTCCTGCAAGTTAGTTTGAGATTGTTGTCAGACGGTATGCTCAGTCTAAAGAGATCGATTTTTTCATTAAAGAAATGAGCAGGATCTTGAGCAGTTACATTAATGGGTGGAGGGGGGTATAAGAGTGAGTTAAAGAGTTTAGAGGACAGAGTAGAGATGAAATAAGAGAAGTACTGTTCTTTAGCTATTGATAGAGAGTTTATACACAACAGAGATGTTCACAGTCCATAGGAACCATTATATGGTCATTAGTTTCAAAAAGTTGATTGTATGAATTGCTTCTCACACAGTGACATCGTAGATATGATCTAATCAGCATCTAACATAAAATACATCTATTCAAAGCTCAGTCGGATACATTTTCCATAGAACTGAGCTAAATCTGTGCCTGATGGTCACATCTTTTGTCACCTAACTCTTTTTGTATATCCGTATCTAATGCTAATAACAGAGAACACAGACAGTTATTTATCAATTTTGCTTTAATTCGGGTTAAAACATATTCTAAGGAAGATGAGATCTGACTTGTATTTACTGTATATTTGTGCATAATCATTTACATGTGTCTATTGTAGAAGCAGGGAAGGAACCAATACTGTAACATTGTCTGAGTCTTATGCGCCACTGCTAAAATTGTACAAAGTGTGTTCCAACAGATATCAAAGAAAAGTAAAGCTAATAATACAAGTGCGCAGTACTGCATGGTTACATGAGAGTCAAATATTCAAGAGTACTTACAATGTGACCTACCTCCACCTGCCCTTTTTTACTTGAATTATAGTCATTGGAAAAAAATAACCCAGGACAGCAAATGCATTTCAGAGTCTTTGTTAGTCTCTGTAAAGCTGAGAAGAAAAAGTTTGAAGTTTTATTATAAGCCCTGCATGCTCCCTTTTTGCTCACGATAAAAGGATCAAAGTAATCCACTTATATAATTCATTACACTTCCTACACAACATCAGACAATGATAAAATTGCAACAATGATCTCTAAAATCCAAATGAATTAATTTACTGTACATTCTATGGTATTGTTCCTTCGGAACGGTGTGCTCAGATCTTAATCTCTAATTTAGAGTAAGGATATGGAACAAAATATTAATTAATGAATCAAGTGATGGCTTTGATAAACTGCAGGAGAATAATACTTTGCAAGTGTACAATGAAAAACTAGAAGTGAAAAATGTTCTGTTCACATACATTATAAATGAATATGAAAAAGACTAATTCATTATTAGTCAGTTATTGATACTGTTTGAATATCTTGGATCTCCAACATTAAAAAGTATAGCTTACCTAGCATGTGAAGTAAAGCAAAGCAGAAAAACATCTCAATTATCTGACATGGGCAAATATAATAAAATAAAAATCCATCTCAAGTCAAGAAGACTGTTGTCTATCCAAAACTATCTCTAGTAGGATTTCACACACCTCTTGAAATGCTGTTTGTATCAATAAATACAAATTATACACATAGGGGCACATTTACTAAGGATTGAGTGAATTTTTGAATAAAATTTTAAAAATTTTAAATTTGAATTTCAACGTAATTTTGGGTTACTTCAACTATCGAATAGCCCTGTCTCTTTAAAAAACTTCAAATTCAACACTTTGCCACCTTAAAGCTGCCAAATTGCTATTGTAGTCTATGGGGGATCTCCTGGAAACTTTGCTGAAAATTTTTCAAAGTCCTGGAAAAGCTAATTTTTTTTGAAAATCGTTCAAATCAATACAAACGATTCGAATGATTCAAATCCGATTGAAAACGGACCTAGTAAATCTGCCCCATCGTCTAAAATAAAAATAGCCGAACTGGGGCATGCATTTGAGAAGATAAATGCTAATAATGTGCAAAGAGGTTTAAAGACTGACCAATAAACTAGTAGACAGAAAAGATTGTATCAGTAGACATAAGGCCAAGGGGTAGAGTCCTGCAGGTCGATTTTTTGCAACCCGTACCCGGCCCAGTACCTGCAACCTGCAATCCGCAACCCGGACCAGCAACCCGCATTCTTACTCGCCTGGACCCGCTACCCAACCCCGACCAGAAAGTACCTTATCTGCAACCTGGACCCGCGACCTGCTGACCAATCAGGAAGGGCTGTCATACTGCCAATGAAGAATCAGGAAGTGCTGTAATTGCAACCTGAAGTGACATCATCGGAAGTAGGCGTGATCAGAAAAGAATTTGTAAAAATCGCTATTCAGAACACCCGCGGCCCGACCCCACAAACCCACAGAACCACCGACCCGCATCTATATCCGCACCCGTACCTGCGGATACCCGACCCGCTGCATGACTCTACCAAGGGCCCCTTTCTAATGCAATATAACAAAATAATAAGTGCTCCTTGAGGGCAGCCATCAGGGGGGGTACTCCTGTACTGGGACTGTGCCCATGACTGTGCTGATCCAACTGCCCCAGTACCATCTCCATTGTGTCTGCCCCCTGGGTGATTACACTGATTCCTGTGGGTCTGGGTTGAGGACTTGCTGCTGAAGTTGAAGTCTGGCATGCAAAGATTCTTATAGGTCCAAGCAGAAGCACGTGCCAGTGCCCAAAGCCCACAGCCAATCAGGAAGCTCCATTGCCTCTCCCACAACCCAAAGGCTGCTTCAACACCTTGTCTGAATGGGCGGGGCACTGACCACGGGGAGACGCCTCCCTGGTACAATGACAGGTAGCGGCTGAGTCCACTGTCAGGTGACTCAGGTCTGCATTTTGGGGCAGAACATAATTCTCTCTTTTCTAAAGGCACCAGTTGAACTAATGTCCTGAGAGGACCCCGAGGAATCGCACGGACACAATATCAGTGACTTTGTTGCAAGTGTCGCAAGCAATGCCCTCAACAGCAAATCCTTGGTTCTTTGGAGTGGACAGTGACAAGAATAAAACTATGTTTCCCCTCTTTTGGTAATGCTTTACTTGCCAGAGCAGACCTGCTATCAACTGATAGTCCTGAGTAACAGTGTCCAGTTCAACAACATAGTGTAAACAATGTAATTGTAACTAACAGTGTTTGTGTGTTTTATAAATGATATCCCAACACAGGCACTGAGTATAACAGTGTCGCTTCTTAGAATCCCACTACTCAGTAAAGCTGTTCAATTATTCAATTTTTTTTTAACTTGTAAGGGGGCCCTTGAGCCAATTTTTAAAAAAAATATTCTCTGGGGCACCAATTTTTTTTTTTACTTGTAAGAGGGGCCCAATATTTTTTATTAAAATATTGTATGGGGGGGGCCCTTATGCCACCGTTGTTTTTAACTTTTAAGGGAGCCCTGACCATCAATAGCTTTTTATAACTTGTGTGTGTTACCTTTTTTAGCGCTGATGTCTGTGTGGTGTTTTAACTGTGGTGTGGGTGGGATCTGGGGTGAGGTTTGGGGTAGGCAGGGCCCAGGGACCCCTGAAAATTTTGTTGTACGGGGTCCCGTGATTTCTAATGGCGGCCCTGAATGCGACTCCAAACAATGAGCCTGATTCAATTTGGTGAGAAAAAGGTTTATCACATGAAATTTTGTGGACAAGATTAATTTTGAGAAGCAATTTGATTCAGAAAAAAATTATCTCATGGTTTCTCATGTGTAAACTCTATTGACGTTTAAAGGAAAAACTGTAACTAAATTAAAGTTTCCTATTCATATTCCAGTCTCTTATTCAAATCGGTGGATGGTTGCTAGGCTAGTTTGTACCCTAGCAGCCTGATTACTGAAGTTACAAACAGGTGAGTAGCTGAATAAAAAGCTAAATAACTCAAAAACCACAAATAATAAAAAATGAAAACTAGTTGCAAACTTCCCCCCTGATATAACTCTCTGCATCATACTAAAAGTTAATTTAAAGGTGAACAACCAATTTATGTTCCTTTTCATTACATTTGTCAGTAACAAAATGATCGGTCTTAATATTCTTCACTGGGAGTTATAAAAATAATTCTCAATACCTCTCTGTCTCTATCACTTTACATTTTTAAGATCCCTTCAGGAGTCTGAAAGGGAATGTCTATTGTCATACACATTGAAAGAAAATGTAATTCTGCTTTTTATTGCATTATACATATGGTAGATCTCATTCGATCATTTGGCTTTAATTATCCTCTGTGTGCTGATGATACCCAAATATATTTATCCACCCCTTCATTAACAACTGAAAAAGAGGCTCAAATCTCTAACTGCCTCCAAGCAATCTCCAACTGTATGAACCAGCGCCACCTCAAGCTCAGCCTAACAAAAACTGAACTAATCATCTTTCCACCCAAGTCTGGTCCTACTCCCCTTTTTTACTATCTCTGTTGATGGCATGCTCATTAACTCGGTCAACTCAGCACCCTGTCTGGGAGTAATCTTTGACTCCTCTCTCTCCTGATCATATTAATTCCACTGTCAAAACCTGTCACTTTTTCTTACGTAATTTTGCTAAAATCCATCCCTTCCTTTCTCCTGCTACAGCCAAGACGCTCATGCATGCTCTCATCCTATCTTGACTAGATTACTGGAACCTTCTACTAACTGGCCTCCCTAACTCCCATCTCTCCCCTCTACAGTCTGTATTAAACTCTGCTGCCAGAATTATCCTCCTCTCATCCAAAACAGTACAGGCCCCAACCCCTGTTGAAGTCCTTATCATGGCTTCCTATAAAACAAAGAATAACATATAAACTCCTCCTCATAACCTTCAAACCCTTCATTATTTGCACCTAACCAAATCTCATCTCTTGTTTCTCTATATGTTCCTGGCCATAACCTACGCTCCTCTCAGAGCAATCGCTTAGTTGCACCCCCACTACTGCTGCTGTTTCCAGTGTCAAACCCTTTTCTCTTGGGGCTCCTTATATTTGGAATGCCATTCCTGAATCTCTTCAATGTTTTTAAAACGAAAATCAAAGACTACCTCTGGGAGAACCTGTATAACACTTAAACTGGGAACTGGAACTTATATGACAATGTCACTCACTGAAAATTATAGCACTTTAATACCCCTCCGAATTGTTTCTGTGAGTTACCCTCCCATTTAGACTGTAAGCCCCACAGGTTAGGATCCTCCATCCTTTTATCTTCTTGACACTGTGTAATTATATTTTATATTTATGTGAATTGTATTTCTAATAATGCACTTATTGTTACTTATTAATGCAGTGAGGCCTTGTTTGTTACTACTAATTTATTGTTGCTGTTCAGTGCTTTGCCCTCAAGGAGCGCTATACAAATAAAAATATACATACATACATAAATACAATGTAGCCCAAACCATCAACACCAACCCCTTAAAACACTGGAATTACTCATAAAGGATAAATGGAAGGGGCACTAGGATGGCTCACTATAAAAGTACATGAAGGATTAGGACTTGATTGCAGGGAAGCCTGTACTGTAAATGATGTATCCTATCTTAAAAAACATAAAAAGCACATACATAACAGATATATCCAAATTACAAATTAATTTTACTATAGAAGTAGAACCACACTTTTTAGAAATCAAACAATGATTACATAAGAAAAGCAAGTAAACAAAATAACCCTCTTGTTATATCTCGGGTTGTGAATAGAAAAATCATAAAATATACATGTAATCTATATCTTGACATTTTGACCCGGTTTCTTGGGCTTCTGGAAGGTTGAAACATTTTCACCTATAGTCCTGCACCAAAATTTTAAAACAAGTTGAGCCAAATAATGCCATGCTATTCAACTTTAATTAGGGCTGAGTGTATCATTTACCAGTACTACATGGTTTATCATAAATCACAAAAATGTCTAAAATCCTAATGTCTCAATTGTACCGTAACCTGTAGTTTGTAAACTCTAATTTGTAGGGCCCGCCAATCCTATTGTACTGTGTAAACCCTTGAGTGTTATCCACCATGTATTCTCTGTTTGTTATAACTAAGGTAAAGCACTGTGTATCTTGTCAGCGCTATATAAATGATGATGATGGTTTTAGGTGTTTGGAATGCTTTTTAAAATATTGAACTCTGATATCACTCCAACAATTTCCTCTGAAACATTCCTTTGAATCAAGTGCTCTTTATCAGTTACGGAAGACACGACCGTGTGCAATGCCTGAAGCCCTTAGAGAGATTCAGAGTGAAAAAATGTCTTATATTTCACTTTGCCTTGTATTTCAAGAGTTTTTAAATTAGACTGTGCAATATTGCTTTCAGTTGATTCAGTTTTATTCTTTATTGTGAACAAGGAATACTTCAAATCAATATGGGAAAGAAACAACATATTAACAAATATATAAAAAATAAGATGATGAAATTAAAATATATATTAAAAATAGGATGATGATGATGTGATATGAGGAACAACATATCATTGTATTACTTTTAACTGGATTATCATTATTATTGGCTGTGCAGGTCTCAGCAAAAGGTTTTATGTTCCTGTGTGTATTTGCTAATATGTTTGTGTATATTTATATTTTAATTTATTCTTCCTAAATGAAATGAAATGATGAATATCTGAGTTTTTATTACTCTTATACTATGTACATATAGGGGCACATTTACTAAGAGTTGAAGTGAAAATTAGAATAAAAAAAATAAAATTTTGAAGTAATTTTTGGCTACTCTGATTAACAAATAGGACAAAATTTAATTTGAATTGAAAAAAATTTGTACTGTCTCTTTAAAAAAGTCAAAACTTTGCCCCCTTAAACCTGCTGAATTGCTATTTTACCCTATGGGGGACCTTTAACAAGTGTTTTTGTAGGTTTTTGCAAATCAAAATCCTTCCCAAAATTATTCAAATTGAAGAATGCATTCTAATGTTGTATTCGAACGATTCGAAAAAGGTAAATTTTCAATCGAAAAAATACTTTAAAAAAATTCGATGATCAATTCAAAATGAGACCCTTACTAAATTTTCCCCATACCGTTCTTGAGTTTTGACCAAAAACAGACAAGTCAAAAACTCAAACTTTAATAAATCTGCCCCTCAGCTTCTCTCATTGTCATAAAATGAGCGAATGTATTCATCCTTCCTTTGTGATTTTAAGCAATACAGTAACTTCCATGTAGAATAACCAAGACTTTTCTTCTCATTTTTATATTATAGTCCTTCATTGTTTGTGGATTGCTTTTAAGACCAGGCTACTTCAACTAACCAAGTGAGAAATACAGCTGCTTGTTAAGAATCATTTTGGCTTATTGATCTAATAGTAATTTTGTGTGCCTGAGAGGAATAAACTCTATCAATCCTTACAGAGCAATAAAGAAAACAACCAGTCAACCAACTAGATTTTGTGTGATACCAGATAAATAGATAGATAGCAACTGCTGCTTAATGTTAGTATACCAACAGATTATAAACACTTGATTTTATCGTTCTAAATTTAGTTGTGACATAAAGGGGCAGATTTATCAAGGGTCAAAGTGAAAATTCTAATTTTTAAATTGGAATTTTGAGTTTATTTTAGTGTAATTCGACTAGGGAATAGCCTAAATTAGATTCGAAATTTAAAAAAATAAAAAATTTGAATTTAAAAAAATTCTAAATTTGAATTTTTAAATGTATTATGTACTGTCCCATATTCAAATCTGAATATTTGCCATCTAAAACCTGCCAAATTAATTTAGCCTATGGGGGACCTCCTACAATCAATCTAGAGTCGTTTGGTGGACTTTTGAAAAAAAAAATATTTTTTGTGAAAAAATTCAAATTGAATGTGATTTGAATTTGATTCGAATTTGCAGGTCAATTCTATTCATTTGAATTTAAATCAATTTTAATATTGAGTTTATGGGAGTTTTTAAAAACTCCCATATACTCAAAATCCAACCCTTTAGAAATCTGCACCAAAATGTCAATATTGTGCTAGGATTGAATCAGCTTCTAAACACAAATTGTCTACAATCATATGTCAAATAAACCTATTCACTAGATGCATGGCTGCTGATTCAATCCATTAGCTGTTTAAGACTGGGATGCAAGCATTAAAGGAATAGTTCTGTATAAAAATAAAAACTGGGTAAAAAGATGGGATGTGCAAAATAAAAAATGTTTGTAATATAGTTAGCCAAAAATGTAATGTGTAAAGGCTGGGGTGACTGGATGTCTAACATAATAGCCAGATCACTACTTGCTTTGCACTTCTTTTGGTTTCTACTGATTGGTTAACCTGGTTTTTATTTTTATACTGAACTGTTCCTTTAATATCATGAACTAAAGCAAAATGGATGATATGTGTGCTTAATAAAAAGAATTCAAACTTTGCTTTTATTAGTGTATCATAAACAAAAAATAAACTGTATAACACCATGAAATGTTGAACTGTACTTTTTGGCTAAACAATCTTATCAGTAATGGGTCTCAGGGGTGACAGCATAAGGATCTGCTTAGTGCAGGGATTTTACGTTAAATACTTTTACCCAATCATTATGGGCAATGTTAAACCTAATAAACTAGAAATTGTTATATTGCTCTGAATCAGCAGACAAGTCAAGTAGGAAATTATTTTAAAAGCCTCCTAATTTGAGTGCTAGAATTAATATATAAACAGTTCTCAGCAAAGTAATGATCAATAATAAAGGACTTATGAAAAAGCAAGCAGTTCTTGTAGCATGGGAGTACATCTGGATAATTTTTCTCATGATCTGTACTGATAAATTTGATATTCAGTTATTTATGCACATGAATTTATCCAAATTGATATATGTAATGAAGCTATTACATGAATGGGATCCATTATCCAGAAACCTGTGATCCAGAAATCTTAAAATTACAGAAAGGCCATCTCCCATAGCCACTCGATTTTAGCCAATTAATCCAGTTTTTTTAAAATGATTTCCTTATTCTCTGTAATAATAAAAAAGTACATTGAATTTGATACCAACTAAGATATAATTAATCGTTATTTTAGGCAACCCCAGCCTATTGGGTTTATTTAAGGTTTACATGATTTTCTAGTAGACTTAAGGTATGAATATCCAAATTACAGAAATATGCCTTATCCAGAAAAACCCACTTCCCAAGCATAGTAAACTGCTCAAATGTTTTTAAAGGGACAGTAACACAAAAAAATGAAAGTGTTTTAAAGTAAAGAATATATCATGTAGTGTTGCCCTTTGCTGTTAAAACTGATGTGTTTGCTTCAGAAACACTACTATAGTTCATATAAACACGCTGTTAAGTAGCAATGGTGGAAATTGAAAAATGGCTATATGGCACAGGATAAGTAATGGATAACAGATAACATTATGTTCTACAGAGCTTATCTGCTTTCTGTTGTGTAACTTGAGCCTTTTCTCCTTTTAATGGCGGCCCCCATTGCAACACAGCAGCTTATTTATATAAACAATTGTAGTGCTTCTGAGGCAAACACAGCAGTTTTACTAGTGCAGGGCAACACTGCATTATATTAAAAACTTAAAAACAATTTCTTTTTTTGATGTTACTGGTCCTTTAAGATGCTTTAAAACAGTTGACCTTTTTTATGCAACTTGCTGATCGGTTGCTACAGTTGACTTGAACAGTAGCAAATGTTGCATCTTTTATTACATAACTCCACTTGTGAGTCATAGCACTTTAAGAACGTTGTATTACAAGTATGGTACAAAGTATGAAATATGTTGGCGCTATAGAATAATAATAATAATAATAATAATACCTAAAACCTGTAATCCAGAAAGCTCTGAATTTGAAATGGACAGAATAGGTCGACAAGTCAAATTTTCGAAGTACTGGCCCTTTAAAATCCTTGACTTCGACATTTGACCACCTTAAAGCTGCTGAATTGCTATTTTAGGCTATTCCTAAGTCTTAGGAATTTGAAGGATTTTGTGCAAAATCGAACGATGCAATCAAACGATTCAGATGATTTTTATTTGATTGAAGATGGACCTATACAATGAAATAGGTACATTTTCGATTGAAACAGCCCTTTAAAAAAAACTTCGAAGGTCAATGTCAGGGATCCCCAACCTTTTGAGGCTGTGAGCAACATTCAGAAGAAAAAGGAGTTGGGGAGCAACACTAGCATGAAAAATGTCCTTGGGGTGCCAAATAAGTGCTGTAATTGGCCCTTTGGTAGCCCCTATGTGGATTGGCAACCTGTATTGAGGCTCTGTTTAACAGTAAACCTGGTTCTTATACAACCAAAACCTTCCTCCAAGCCTGGAAATCAAAAATAAACTCCTGCATTGAGGCCACTGAGAGCAACATCCAAGTGCTTGGAGAGCAACATGTTGCTCACGAGCTACTGGTTGGGGATCACTGCTCTAAATGAATAAAATATATTGGTGTTTGAATTCAATGAAATTAATCTGCTCTTCTATTGCCACTTATTTATACTAACTTATACCCAAAACTTCTACTGTTCAACAGACTTTACTGTACATATTTACATAAAGAGAGAACAGTAAGTGTATAGGCGCAATGTTCTGCCGGTTGCACAATATAAGGATATTAGAAACTACCAAGAAGTTCCATAACCGTATGAAAACACAAAGCCAGAGGCAGCAGTTTTTTTTACAGGTAACAGAACTCTTAAGTGACTAAGAAAAACTATGAAAATATTTTTAATAACAGGTAATAAATTATTTGTAACAGTTCTAGATATATATATATACAATAAAACCTGTTTTTGCTTCTTTCAGGGGACCAAAAGAACCCCATAAAATTGAGGAAAATGTAAAATGGGGAGATGTAAAATCAAGATGTGGATGGCAAAAAATATCACTTAGGGGGTGAGGTATTAAAGTCCGAATGCCAAACACTCCAAAAAATATATATATTTTTTTACTATAAAATGTGAATTTTTAGTGGAAAAAAAACCTTAAATATTTCGGGGTTTATTGTACTCTGAGGATGGAAAAAGTCTGAATCCGAAAACTCGGCATCTCAGACCTGCCGAGGTTGTATATAAGTCAACTGGAGAGATCCCTATCCCATTTGGAAGTTTCTATGGTCTGTGCTTGACGAAAATCCAACAATTTGGATATTTGCTTGATTTTATCGAGTTTGTCCCTGATCCGATTAAATTGTGCTTTTTAAATAATAAGGTCTAATTGTGGATTCTAGTTTGGTCAGACTTTGTTATTTTAAATACTTTGGATTTTGGATTTTGATAAGTAAGGTCCTTAAAATGTGTGAAAATGTCAAATGTTTCCTGAAAAGTAATATTCCCAGGGTACAAAATCTGTTGTTCTTAAATAAATGATGATGTAAAATGCATAATAGCATGAGGGAACTATAAAAAACTGCAGGAAAGTAATATCAGGGTTGACTTTATTCTACATTATTGACATTTAAATTGATTTATACAGGTATGGGATCTATTAACTGAAATTGAGAACTTGTGTTTTTTTTCAGATAAGGGATCATTCTGTAATTTGGATTACCATGCCTTAAATCTGCTAAAAATTACTTAAAGGACAAGGAAAGTCTGAAATAGAATAAGGCTAGAAATGCTGTATTTTGTATACTGAACATGAACATGAACTTACTGCAACACAAAGCCTAAACAAACAAATGATTTATGCTTTCAAAGTTGGGCACAGGGGGCTGTCATCTTGTAACTTTGTTATACATCTTTGCAAGACCAAGAATGTGCACATGCTCAGTGTGATCTGGGCTGCTTAGGGATCTTCATAAATTATCAAAACAGCACAAGTCAAATATTTTCTGCCAGAAGTTGATACAGCAAGATATATTAATAATCAGAATATACACACTACTCTGGGTCCTGTGTTATCATATAATCTAATGTGGATTTCATAGTTTTTGTATTGTTTAATACAAACTTTCTCCAACTCTGCAGAACCAGTGGCTGCAGCAAAATAATCCCAGTTTATCTGTTTAAATCTGGCTGTATGATCTTGTTCCTGCAGCTGGAGTTGGAAACATTAAGGGGATGTAAAGGCAAAAATAAAATCCAATACAAATCTCTACACAGTCACCGACTGCAAGCTGCTGGAGTTCTACATGGCTGGGAAGTAAGGCGGGGGCTGCCCCTACTGTTCATAAGTATGATTGTTTCCCTGCACAGCAGTTAGGGACCATCTGACAATTCCTATAAACAGCACTAAATGAAAGGAGACTTTCACTGCATACAGTCAGGTTTCTTATACAGTACACATTATTTAATTAAAGTATATTGGAGATAGATTTCTTTTTCCATTTTATTTGTTTGCCTTTCCTAACCCAATGGGATTGTTTTGCTACCAGTATGAATTCATTCAGCTCAGTCATCAAGTACAAATACTGTAATAATTACAGAGAAAAAGGCAATCATTTTTAAAATTTAGATTTTGTTTCAAAAGGTACCTATGGGAAATGGACTACCCATAATCCAGATCTTTCTGAATAATACAGTGGTTCTCAACCTGGGGGTCGGGACCCCTTTGGGGGTCGAACGACCCTTTCACAGGGGTCTCTGAAGGGGTTCCAAGAGCAGGTTCATCTCTCTCCCCACTAGGGTTGCCACCTTTTCTTGAAAAAAATACCGGCCTTCCTATATATTTATCTTTTTTTCCTATTAATAACATTGGGATCAACCATCAAAAATACCGGCCAGGTGGCAACCCTACTCCCCACTAGCCCTGGGGCAAGGTTGTATCTCTCCGGGTGTTGGTGCTGGGAGTTGTAGTTCAGTAACCTGTGTAGGTAAGCTAGTTGCACTACAAGTTTCTATATCCCCTTAGTAGGGACTGCCATACAGCTCTCCCTGCCCATTTAAAATTTGTAAAATTAACATGGTAATTGGGGTGTGGCAAAAATTGTTTGCTGCTCTACGCACGGAAAACAAACTTTTATGCAGTCACGCTGTCTCCTGTACTTTCCTAACAATCTGCTCTGGTCTGGCAACGAAAATATTTTAATATTTTATGGTTGGGGTCACCACAACATGAGGAACTGTATTAAAGGGTCGCAGCATTAGGAAGGTTGAGAACCACTGGAATAATGCATTCTAGACAGGCCCGGACTGGCAATCTGTGGGTTAGGGCAAATGCCAGAGAGGCTGCTATAAGGTGCCATAGAAAGTCAGTATTTAGTGGGCTGGTGGGGACTATTTGGGCCTCTTTGTGGGCTGATTGGGCCTCTGTGTACCTGAAATGCCAGGGCCTATTTTCATTCTCAGTCCAGTCCTGATTCTAGATAAGAAATCCCGACTTAATACAGTTACACAAAATATTTTAAATTGTGCTGGACAGAAGGGAGAATATCATACAATAGCCCAGGTCTGTTTTTGTTCCAATTAGGTCTTTTAAACCATAGTTCATAGTTGACCATTCTTATATCAATTGTTTTCTGTATTTCAAATATAATATAATATAATATAAATAATAATATAATATGCAACCTCCACAGAAGAAAAAATAAAACATTTCAAGCAGAATAGTTTTTTTCTAAACTTGTGAATGGAGATACTTTGTAAAGATGCAGAAGTTACTTTAAACCTTTTACATACTTTTACTTTAACCATAGCAACCAAATACTCAGGGGGTTTATTAAAATCTGAATGCCAAAAACTATAGAAAAAAATATTTACTATAAAATTTGAATTTTTATGGGAAAAGAAAAACTCAAATTATTATACCCCGAGGATGGAAAAAGTTTGAATCTGAAAATCCTGCATCTCAGACCTGCCAAGGTTGAATCAGTCAATGAGAGGTCCCTATCCTATTTGAAAGTTTCTGTGGTCTGCACTGAAATTAACCTGTAAATCTGACCATTTCGGGCAAAAATACGAAAAAGTTGGACAGGAAAAAGCATGAAAAAATTATAAGATTTTTTTTATATAAACTAAAGGAATCATGGGAATGAATTCCAAATAAGCTCCAAGAGAATCCCATTTACATGGGTTTATCCTAGAGCCTCAAGAAAAGCGAAACCGGTCTGTAGTTGGGAATCTGATCAGCTATTACCCTGGCTTTTGCTTGAAAACGCAGTGGGCGAGCTTTAGCCTAAAGGATAAGCCTATGTAAATGGGATTCTCTTGGAGCTTATTTGGAATTCATTCCCATGATTCCTTTTGTTTATTTAAGTCTGTATGAGGCAGTCTCCTCAACCTTTGTCACTTTTTTTTGGAAAACCACATGGTGGCTCTACCTAAGCTGATGAGACAACCCTGCACTACACTGATGAGCCTCAAGAAAAGCGAAACCGGTCTGTAGTTGGGAATCTGATCAGCTATTATCCTGGCTTTTGCTTGAAACCCCAGTGGGTGAGCTTTAGTCTATAGGATAAACCCATGTAAATGGGATTCTCTTGGAGCTTCTTTGGAATTCATTCCCATGATTCCTTTTGTTTATTTAAGTCTGTATGAGGCAGTCTCCTCAACCTTTGTCACTTGTTTGGAAAACCATTCGATTTTAGGGAGTGTGTCCCTGATCCTTTTAAATTGTTCTTTTTTATTAATAATAAGGTCCAGTCGTGGATTCTGTTTTGATCGGACTTTGTCAGAAAAAAAAATGGATTTTGATAAAAAGGCCCTCAGGGTAAAAAAGGGAGCGGAGAATGCAGACATTAGCTAACTGTACAGAAGGTGTATGGAATACGTTTAGTGCATGACTCCCATCTATGGATATAGTAATTTAGCTACAAACCATTTTCTGTATTTGCTCCAGCAAAATGTCAGATAGTGGTGAAATATCTCTTTATTATCCCAGTGTTAAATGTAATCAACTTGCTGTTTAATGCATCTCATGGTAATCAACCCTCTATAAATAACATTCTACCCACTATCTTATCTGTCCAGGAAATTAAATGTTGTACTCAGCAATTACTGTAAACTTGAACATTATGCTCAGCATCTTTATGTTTGTTCTCAGGTTTTATATGACCCATGTTATAGGCTTCCATTTAATGACATATTATTATTTAAACAAGACTGATCAATACCAATTTCAGTCGGAATTTTGAATGGCATTAGCATGCTGTCATAGTTCAGTTTACCCAACTGTGCGTAATAGTAAAGCTTTGGGGATTAGAGGGGTATATAAAATGATTTACGCAGTTGCTGATGGTCAATCATATCCTACTTCCATCCTATGTTTCTGTCATAAATATTATGGGTGTAGCACCTTTTGTCAGATATTTTTCATTGCATTTATTGAGTCCCTGAACAAAGGGCTTTTAGCTACTTATAACAATCAAAAAGAGCTCCAGTAAAATGGAATTGGATTAAAATGATACTGACACTAAAAATTTTCTTTTCAAAATATTAATCTACATGAAAAGATGTGTATAGGTCGTGTTGATCGTTTTTCACTGATAGTTCTGCTTTTGCAAGTACTTGTTACTTGACGTTCCTTAACCTCACTGTTTTGCCAACCTGACTGTCTTTACTCAACCTGTCGGTTGCTAACTGATTCCTGCTGCCCCCTCGTAGAGGAACACAGGGAATTAGGTAGGTAATGTAAAAGCATAAGGCAAATACTTTTATGGCAAAATTATTAATAGAATTCAAAGTCAGTGTGATGATAGACCTTAAAAAAAGTTTTCTGGGGTCAGTATCTTTTTAAGACTATACCAAAGATCTGTGTCTTTTTTTATGAAACCAGTCAACTTGTGTTCCTGTAGGATGGCAATAGTAATAGTAATAGCAGGTTATCCCACAAACCCTGGTTATTAGGAAAGACAAACTGCTAACCTACTGTATTTTACTACTACTGTCACCTCCTGCAAGACATTCCTTCCTATTTTTTAAGTATGTTGCATCTTTCCTATCACTGCCCGTACTTAGTGGTACATACTGCATGTTTCCCTATGCTGACAATGGGAAGTTCTTCAAGTCCTTTATACCACATGGTTTTTCTTTTTCAGGTTATACTTTTTGCTTATTGTAACATTATTTTGTTTTATAATGTGTTAAGCTGGCCATAGACATACAGATTTCTAAAAGATCCAATGGTTATCTCAAAACGATAGTTTAAGGGGCAAATTTACTATTATTCCCCCCCAAAAAATTGTTTCTACTCATATTCGATTAGCATTCGATTTTCGAATGTTTATCGAATAGTTCTAGGCTTCCTTTTATTCGATATTTGATCATTCGACAATGGAATACAAATTTATTCGATCAGTCGAAAAAAATCATTTTACTGAATGAATAAATCATTTGATCATTCGAATGATTCGTACGATTCAAACGATTGAAGACTTTGATCGTACGAATCATATTCGATCAAGACTTAAGCTCCCCATAGATGCAACGATCTTTCCCTGCCGAACCACAGATCTTAGGGAAGTCCGACCAATCTGTCAAATTATCGTGCGGTTAGTGGGATACAAACAATCGTACATCTTACGATTTTTCGTCCGACATTGGTCTGATGATTGATCGGCTAGGTTAGAAAATCTTTATCGGTCGCCATACAATCTACCTATGTTTGCAGGCCCAAGCAGGCTGCGATCCTTCAGTTTTGCTGGCAATATCGCCTGAAATGGTCTTTTTATGGTCATTCGGCTTAGAAAGATCTTTGCATCTATGGGGAGCTTAAGGATTGCTATTGTTTTGAAATGCTTGACAGCAAAAGTGGCCAACCTCCCTTAATGTATGCAAAATCAGTGTCAAAAGATTAATATGAACTAAATGATATCCCTAGTCCCTAGTCTATGACTGCTACTTGTAAGGGTGACAGTCTATAAATGAGTCTTATACTTCAATACAATCATAAGGCTCTACTTGCTTGTAACCCTGTGTTCAATTAAAGAGTCAGATTTATAACTCATATTTTCTTCTGCAAAAAAGAAGTGACCACATCTAATGATTCACTAGTGTAATGAGCTACAGGAACATTTGTAATGTGGTCAAACATATTTATAATCCAATTTTTTTACTTTTCTGCTTTTGCTACTGTTTAAGTTTCAGGGCAATTCGTGGTCAACAATCATGTCCACACACAGCTAGTGAAGTATTTTGAAAGAGCCGCACACACACACACTTGTATACAATTGGGGAGCTTACCCCGTTTATTAAACCACTAAAGTACAAATATTCCTGATGAAGGGAGGGTTGTACCCCCAAAATGTGGATGTTTTGGTGGTTTCATAAATGAGGTAAGCTCCTCAACTGCATACAAATGTGTGTGTGTCCATTGCTCAGTCAAAATACTTCACTGCAATCTCTTGACCATAGCAGGCCAGATGGACAGCCTGCACCATCAGTGCAGTAAAAAATGAGTGACAGGTGTGCTGTGAATATTACTACAGTCCACATACAGGTAGGCATCACCAAAACAAATCAGAGTATCTGTTTTGATCAACTTATTGCTGACTGTCCCTACAAACTGCATAACCATATCAATGTTCAATCATTTTGTGGTAAGACTGCAGAAGAGGATTAATAATATACTATACTAAAATTCTTCCTGGAACCACTAAGAAAGAACATTGATTTTTAGATGCCCTGTGAGCACCCACCATTTAAGATCACCTGAATATTAACCTAACATATGTACAGGTATGGGACCTTTTATCCAGAATGCTCAGGACCTGGGGTTTTCCTGATAACTGACCACATACTGTTTCTGTCAAGCATTTCAAAACAATAGCAGTCCATAAACCAAAAATAATGTTACATTAAGGAAAAGGTACAACATGAAAAATTAAAACAATGTTATAGAAAGGACTTGAATTTGTAAATGTTATTGCCATGGAGGCAATGGTTAAAACTGAAAACTTTATGAACTTCCCATTGTCAGCATAGGGAAAACAGACAGCATGTACCAGTAGGTATGAGCAGTGATAAGAAAGATGCAACATACTGAAACAATAGGAAGGAATGTCTTGCAGGAGGTGGCATTCACAGTGGTTGCTGAACCTGGGGAGGATCCTTAGAGAGAATGTTTGGGCTGGTTCACTCTATCACCCATGCTACTTACTTATACCAGACACACTTTAGAATTAAAGGGTATAACTCCTGTAATACAGGTATGCGACATGTTATCCAGTATGCTCGACCAGTGTTTTTTCTGGATAATAGATTTTTCTGTTATTTGGATCTTCATACCTTAAGTCTTCTAGAAAATCATGTAAACATTAAATAAAACCAATAGGCTGGCTTACATAATTCCATAATTCAGAGCTTTTTGCATACATTTGTATGCAATTCAGTGCCCAAACATAATTGAATTTTGTAACTATAAGGCAAGTTCTTTTAAAGCTTTTTTCCCTTCTTTCCAAAATAGGATTCTATGGCAAAATATTATATGCTCTCCAACATCTACCCTGACCACCCATAATCATGTAAATAACCTTAATATATTTTCTCTTGAAGACTAAATGGATATTCCTACATTTTTCTGCCTATGATGTTTTGCATAATGTTTTATGTAATACATCAAAGTTATCTGACTTCTGTAATCATTGGAACAATCACAATAGGGTAAAGAATGGGTACAGAAATGAATTAGATAATATGTCTGCTCTGTAAAGTCTGTGCTCATCATTATGTCTAAATGATAGATGAATTATACTATAATACATTCAAATAGAATATAGTTTAAATTATCTCTCAGGACCATTATCCTTTGTTTGTAGCATATTACAGAATGTGCTTATGACAAAAGAGTCTAAAAATGCCTCATTAGCTACTTCAACTTGTAAGCAGAATGAAAACAAAACCTACGCATACACATTTTTACTTAGCTTTATTTATGGTCTATAAAGTCTGCACATGTTATTGCTACTATTTCCTTATAGACAATATTTATTTTGTTCGGTGATATATTATTTACATTCATTTTACTCTTCAAAGTTCCATTGCAATGTGCTGCATTTAATTATTACTAGCTGTATCCATTAGTATTTATTTACTTGTTTTAAATGACTGCTTCTTGTTAGAAACAAAGCTCCATCGTCAATTTCCTTTTTTTCTGTTTTGATTTGCAGAAAATCCCTATAAAATATCTAACTGTACTGCCAAATGAATAAATAGCAAATTAAGATGCAAACCGCTAAGTAGGGAATGCAAGGCACTTATCAGCCATAGGTAAATATTATATTAAAAGTGTAAATATTTATGACTGTGTCCTGCTTGCTTAGAAAAGTTAAATAAGAAGAATATATATATATATATATATAGTTAGGAATAATATACATTGGTCATTAGAAAGCAGAAACTTAGCTTCAATTGGAAGATTTACAATGGGTGGAACAGAAATTAGTTGGTGAAAGTTTCAAGAGTAAACAACCCAGTGGCCCAGAGAGAAATAGACTATTGACATTTTACTGCTTAAATGGACAGGCAAAATATAAGGACTTGAGGTCCAGCTGTCATGCTATCTTGGAGAACAGGTAAATTACTTTAATTGATGCTACCCTATAAAGGAGTACCGTATATTTAAAATTAGCAGAAATTCAAGAATTGATAGTGGGCAGGTGCCACATGAACCTTTTTTTATAGGGGGGAGGCCAGAAGTGTTGCAGTGAGCCAGGGCATTAGATGTTACTAGCACTGGTCACTGACACATGATTAAACCTTCCAATAGAGGGTTATCAGTGGCAGAACAGTTTTTAGGTCCGATGCTGCCCTAGGCATCAGACCTAAATACGCCCCGGCGCACGGTGTGTGACGTCAGTGTGCCAGAAGTGCCGTCACACGCCGCGTGAAAGTGACGTCACGCACCATGCAGAAGTGACATTGCTTTAGCAAAAAGCCAGCCCCCTGCCCCTCACCCCCAGTGTTTCCACTGTAGCTGGGTGATTTTTTTTTAATTAAAAATACAACTATAGGCATGCCAAAACCTGCTGCCCTAGGCACAGGCCCTTGAGAGCCTTACTATAAATACGACCCTGATCGGTGGCAAATAAGGCTTGAGTTGCAACTTCCTAATATTTCTTCCAGGTCATCAATACTTTGAGTTTTTTTTATAGTTTGTCCCTTGTTGAATGTTTCAATACAATACAGAAATGTGCCTACACCTTTAACGATTGCCAACCCTAAGTTTTATATGCCTGGGAGGAAAAGTACAAATATATAACTTTCTTCCCTCCAAGAAGATGATGCAGATATAGATACCCAAAATCTTGTTTTTCTTGTGAATGTATTGAGTACGGTATATGATAGATTTGAGTGAATCTATATTTTCTTTTTCTAAAATATTCAGTTCTGCCTTAATATACATTTCCTCAGTTGCTACAATTCCTCATTTCCTATTTTAAAAAGGACATTTCTCTGTTGCTTTGTACCTGATTGTCTGTCTACTCAAGCTATGATATTAAATATATAAATTAAATCTCAGAGGTAAAAACAGAAATGGGATAGTATTTTTTAACATCTTTCTAATGCTGATAGTCTTTATTTCTCCCTGTAAAGTGTAATCTGAGAAGAACATGTATCTTTTTCATTACATTTCTTTTGTCTCAGTTTCTTTCTTCAAACCACACTTTGATGTGCAATGGAAAAATTGACTTATGGATAAAAATGTATCTATTGACACCTATCATACACAAAATATATCAAAAGTACTGTATTTTCGGACCTTTTTGCAAAATGCCACAAAACTCCTTGAGCTGCATGCTTGAGAATTGTTTTTGCAGTGATGGAACCTGAAAATTCATAGAGCTGAAATTATTGAGAATATTTTCACTCCTTTTTATTTGTCCCAAAAATATGATAACAAAAATGGCCTGGGCAATGGCAGAAAGAGGCTATTAAATATTTCTTTCTGGATTGTAATTCTAAGACAATGAGCCAGATTCATTTCATGAATCATTCCACATTCAGCTCATGATTTATCTCATGAAACATCAACAGTGATTCGAAATTGAATTAGGAGATCCGTTTTTCTCTTATCAAATTGAGTCACATCGTTTTTAAGGTCAGTATTTCCTTTAACTAACAGGATGTTGCTTGAGTTCTAATAAATAAGAGGAAACATGATAAAAATACATGCAAGTTTCATAATATTGCACTTTGGATGCAACAAAGGGGGAATCAATGCATCCCAAGGGAATTAGATTTTACTGCTGTCATCCAGGCATCAGATTATTAGTTAACTCTAATGGCATAACAGTGCATTTATACCATGAAAATAATCACACGCTTGAGACAGAAACACGCTGATTCCAGTTTAGAATTTGCATGACCATTTTATGGTTTAAATACAGGTTACAAAAAAAAATTTACATTTACTAAAAGCATATAAGTCAAGTGACAAGACATTGTATATTAGTCATCTTTTTGAATTTAAAGGGATCCTGTCATGGGAAAAAAAATGTTTTCAAAATCTATCAGTTAATAGTGCTGTTCCAGAAGAATTCTGCACTGAAATCCATTTCTCAAAAGAGCAAACAGATTTTTTAATATTTCATTTTGATATCTGACATATGGCTGGACATTTTGTCAATTTCCCAGCTGCCCCATGTCATGTGACTTGTGCTCTGATAAACTTCAATCACTCTTTACTGCTGTACTGCAAGTTGGAGTGATATCACCCTTCCCTTTCCCCCACCCAGCAGCCTAACAACAGAACAATGGGAAGGTAACCAGATAACAGCTCCCTAACACAAGATAACAGCTGCCTGGTAGATCTAAGAACAGCACTCAATAGTAAAACCCGTGTCCCACTGCATACTATTCAGTTACATTGAGAAGGAAAAACAACAACCTGACAAAAAGCAGTTCCCTCCTAATGTGCTGGCACAAGTCACATGACTGGGGCAGCTGGGAAATTGACAAAATGGCTAGCCCCATGTCAGATTTCAAAACTGAATATAAAAAATCTGTTTGCTCTTTTGAGAAATGGATTTCAGTGCAGAAGTCTACTGGGGCAGAACTATTAACTAATGCAATTAAAAAAAACATGTTTTCCCATGACAGTTTTCCCTTTAAAAAATGTTGAGTAAGTATTATAGCTCTGAAACAACTTGTAGGAAGCAACTATTGCTTTACTGGGAAGATTTATCAACATGTGAAAAATACCTTTTTGTAATTTGGGAAGAAATTCATGCAACTTTTCAGTTTTTGGGGGACTTTTTAAATTTGCAGGTATTTGATATTATTGGCAAAATATATTGTCATTTAGAAACCTTGAAAAGAATTCACAAACAATTGAAAGTCTCTTTCAGACAACAATTTTCCCTCAGTGCTAAAAATGATTTGCCAACATTTTAACTAGATGAATTTATGGAAAACCTGCAAAAAATGTTTCCATAGGGTATAATGGTTTTAAACACCTTAAAGCATCGGAGAATGATAAAAGTACTTATACTATGAGCACTTACATTATTATCTCTATTATTCTTTTAAATGAAACTGTTGGCTGTTGGTTCACATAAAAATTGCTCTGATCTGACCCCAAAAGTGAATAATTCTAATGGGGTGCTTGCCTTCTATTTATTCTCTATCATACTGTCTAAAATAAAATCAAACAAGTAACTAAATGATGAATTTAAAAAGACAACAAGCATATGGTTAAGTAAATAAACATTAATAGGCCAGAAACAGCACTATGGGGAATTTGTACAAAACATATGCTTTTGTTGAAGCCAGATGGAGTCTCCAGAGTAAGTTACAGTTTCTCAATACAAATAATGATGCAGTACAACATAACAAAGCATCTACATTTTCCACATCTACATCTATAGTATATGTTCTGATACTAATGTACTTGTCTTTTAGAGGCTTGGAGACTCCAGTAAAGTTCAAACCTATGAGCAAGGCTTAAAGCTTTGTACATGATAAAAAAATGTTTAAAGATATTACATGAAAGTTAAAATCTAATTGGGCAAAATAGGGTAGGAAATAGCCTCTGTTACAACAATAAGAAATAATTAGTAACAATTTGCAATATATTTAGGGGGACATTTACTTAACCTCACCTTTTTCTGGTCAGTCTTTTTGGGGGAAAAAAACTCAGATTTTTTGTGGGGAAAAAACCTCAAGATTAATTATGCCTTTATGCTGCAAAAAGACCAAATCTGAAAATCCGCTATCTCAGACCTGTAGAGGTCATATATAAGACACGTGGGTAATTTCCCTATGCCAATTTGAAGATATTGTGGTTTAAGATGGGTTTAGCCCAATAATCTGAAAAAATTGGGAGTTTTGTACAAAAAAAATCGAGCGATTGAGGAGTATAGTCAAAAAAATCTGCATTTTCACTCGATTTTATCAGGTTTTTTACAGATCCAATTTATTTGAGTTGTCTTAGTAATAAAAAAGGCAAAATCAAGGAATTTGGACAAGCTTTTTTTATTGCAACTATAAGATAAAATGTGATTTTAGTAAATAACCCCAATAGTCTTTTCTTTGAATGGTTCAATGCAAGTTCCTACACTCTGAATATTGCATGCTGCTGTGCCATGCCAGCTGTCTAGGGAATCCTGGATAACCACTATAACGTTCAATCTGGTATGTATATACTTTGATGTATACCCTTTAATTAATTTTAAAATTTAGTTTCTTATCACTTCCCATACCTATTGGTACATGCTGAATGTTTTTCCTATGCTGACAATGGGAAGTTGTTAATATTTTCAGATTTACTCCATGGGGCCGATTTCCAAATTTCACGTGAAATGATCGAAGGTACCAGTATGGTTATAACCGATGCAGAAAAGGCAAATGTGCTAAATCAGTTTTTTTCTTCAGTGTATACAATAGAGTCTGAGTTCCCAGGCTCGCTTCATAGATGCACTGACTCAGCTCAATCTAGTCAGTGGCTGACTCAGGATATGATTCATAAAGCTTTAATAAAAATTTATGTAAACAAGGCGCCAGGGCCTGATGGTATACATCCGGAAAGCTGATGTCATCCCAATATTTAAAAAGGGATTACAATCTCAGCCTGGAAATTATAGGCAAGTAAGTTTGACATCTGTGGTGGGCAAATTATTTGAAGGCTTGTTAAGTGATCACATTCAAAATTTTGTCCTAGTGAATGTCACTATGAGCAGCAATAAGCATGGCTTTATGAAGGATAGGTCATGCCAGACAAATTTTATTGCTTTTTATGATGAGGTAAGTAAGATACTGGACAGTGGGGGGGGGGGGCAGTAGATTTGATACCGTGCCCCACAAACGACTGCTTTCTAAACTAAGGTCTGTTGGGCTTAATGAAGTCGTTTGCACATGGATAGGGAACTGGCTACAGGATTGGGTACAGAGGGTGGTTGTTAATGGTACATTCTCTACTTGGAGTAAGGTTCTTAGTGGGGTCCCTCAGGGCTCGGTATTGGGTCCATTTTTATTTAACTTGTTCATTAGTGACTTAGGGGAGGGTGTTGTAAGTAATGTATCCGTGTTTGCATATGACACAAAACTATCCAGCTCAATTAATTCCATCCAGGATGTGGCATCCTTGCAACAGGATCTTGACAAACTGGCAACTAAGCTGGTAAAAGGTATGGAAAATCTTAGATATGAGGAAAGACTGGCCAAATTGGGGATGTTCAAGCTGGAGAAGAGGCGCTTAAGAGGTGATACAATAACTATGTATAAATATATAAGGGGGTCATATAATAATCTCTCTAATGCTTTATTCACCAGTAGGTCTTTCCAGCTGACACAAGGTCACCCATTCCGTTTAGAAGAAAAGAGGTTCCGTCTAAATATTCAGAAGGGGTTTTTTTCAGTGAGAGCTGTGAAGATGTGGACTTCTCTCCCTGAAACTGTTGTACAGGCTGATACATTAGATAACTTTGAGAAGGGGTTGGATGGCTTTTTAGCAAGTGAGGGAATACAGGGTTATGGAAGATAGCTCATTATACAAGTTGATCCAGGGACTAGTCCGATTGCCTTTTTGGAGTCAGGAAGGAATTTTTTCCCCCTCTGAGGCAAATTGCAGAGGCTTAGGATGTTTTTTTTTGCCTTCCTCTTTATCAACTAGCAGTTAGGCAGTTAAAATTTAAAAAAAAAAGGAAAAAAGGTTGAACTTGATGGACATGAGTCTTTTTTCAGCCTAACTTACTATGTTACTATGAAGTTCGATCGAATTTGATCGAACAACGATCGTACAAATTTTTCATGAAATCGTAAAGTGAAATTTTGCCTCTTCAATTATCGAATATCGAATATATCGAATAGATTGAATGATCATTCGATGATCAAAGGTATCAAAAATTTTAATTTATTCGAGTGCCTACTTCGCCAGATTGAACCTACCGAATTGCAATAGAAGCCTATGGAAAGCTCCCCATAGGCTTCAGAGACTAAGTCCTGCTCGAATACCATTCGTATGATCGGAGCGTTCGATCGTTCGAAACTTACGAATTTTTCGGACTCTCGAAGGAAATTTCACGTTTTTTTTTCGTGAAATCAAACGATTGGTATCCGATCGGACTAATTCATCGAGAAATTGGATATCGAGCAAAATCATAGCCTAAAACAATTCAATAAGCATTCGATAGTCGAATACTTATCGAATTGCGAATTTGGTCAAGCTAATTATGGGGAATAATAGTAAATTTGCCCCCATGTGTCCATCACGACAGCATTTACAAATAAAAAAACTTCTTTCCGCATGGTTTTTGTTTTTTTTTTAATACCTTTTCCTTATAGCAACATTTTTTTTGATTTTAGAAAGGTCTATATTTTTACTGCAATAATTTATCAGCAGTCCTTTTGAAAGTTCCAGTGAGCTACGTTATGGCTCTCTCAGTTGTAGATATCTCATTACTCATTACTCATAACAGAATGTTGCATTGTGTTGTTTACCATATCATCATGGCAGCTGCAGCACTTAAACAATCCAAATCTGGATTGCTATACTACTGATAACTCAGTAGCTATCTACAACCCTCCTATGGTGTGGATAGTTAAAGGAGAACACATTAGAAAACAAGGTTTAGTTCTGTTTCTTTTATGAAAATGGATTTCATGTTATTTTACAGGTTGATTAATATGACCACTGACTGAAATCATTGACTGAAACTAAACTGTGCACAATTGAGAAGTGTAATAAACATTGCAAAACTAGCACCAGATCTAGTAATATATAACAACCAATCAAGACATCTGATTAGGTGCTATGGGTTGGTCCCGAGTATTTCCCAAAATTTGTTAATAGTCGTATCAAGGCTTGGAGGTAGTTTTTTGAATCAGCCAGATATAGTAGCATATCATCGGCATATAATGATACTTTCTCTACCAGGTCTCCTAATTGTAGTCCCAAAATTTCTTTATCTTCCCGTATCATAATTGCTAATGGTTCGATGGCAAGTGCAAAGAGCAACTTGGGGAGTGGACAGCCCTGTCTAGTCCCTCGCTTTATTCTCACGATTGGTGAGAGCGTACCAGCCACTAGGACTCTTGCTTGGGGCCGTGCATAGAGTGCTTTAACCCAATTTATATAACTGGGTCCAAAGCCAAATCGTGCTAAGACTTCCCACAGGTATGGCCAGTATACAGTATCAAAGGCTTTTTCTGTATCCAATGCTACAACTATTCTGGTATTCGAGTTTTGATGTTGGATACAGAGATTGTTGAACAAACGCCCGATATTTATGTCAGTTGCCCTAGCAGGCATGAACCCTGTCTGGTCCGGATGTATCAGATCTTTTATCACTCCTTTGAGCCTCAGGGCTAGTATTTTAGCAAATATTTTGACATCACAGTTAAGTAACGATATGGGTCTATATGATTCACATTTATAGAGGGGTTTGCCTTCTTTTGGGATCAGAGTAAGAGTCAGGGAGGTATGAGTCAGATGTCACACTGTTATAAATTGAGCATAATTTAGGAGCAAGCAGTTCTGAATACTGTTTATACCATTTGGGCGGGAGCCCTTCAGGCCCAGGAGCTTTCCCTCCTGGTAGACTGTTTATGGCCTCCTTCCCCTCATCTAGCGAGATGTCTTTATCAAGTTCTATGGACCCAGTTTCGGGGAAAGTTGGGTTATCTATTGTATTCAGAAAAGCCTGCATATCTGTGGGTATCTGGTCTGGCTGAAAGTCATAGAGGGATTGATAATAGCGTGCAAAATGGTCGAACATTTCTGTTTTAACATTTGTCATGGATCTGTCCTCTAGTTTTAGTTCTTTAAGAGCGCAGTGGGATGTTTCGCCTCTGGCCAGCATGGCAAGTAGTTTGTCATACCACTAAGCAGCCCTATATAACTCGGCCTGGGTATATTTTTCTGTGTACAGCAGATTTACATCTCTTTGGCATTCATTGAGCCTAAGGGCATTAGTGTCATTGGTTTCCTCCACTAGTGTCTTTTAAGCCTCCGCCAGTTTATCCTGTGCCCGCACCAGGGACTCATCATTGGTCTGCCTAGATTGTTTAATTAGGGATATATATATGCCCCTTGTATAAGCTTTCCCTGCGTCCCATACTACATTTGCATGTTCTGATTCTGTATTCATATCCCAATATTGGGACAGTAAAGGGGGGAGTTGTTCTGCCACATACTTATGCTGCATCCACTTGGGGGACAGTCTCCATCTTGGAATTTGGGTGTTTCGATCCCAGACAAGAGTAGTTAAAAGAGGTGCATGGTCTGAGCATATCCGAAGGAGGAACCTACTGACTTTTAGACCCTGTAGCAAATCTGCTGTTACTAGAGCCAGATCTATACGTGAGAGAGCTGCGGAGGCGCTAGTGTAGCATGAGAACTGTCTGGCACTAGGGTTAAGCCATCTCCAGGAGTCAGTAAGGCCTAGGGCTGCAGCCCATTGGGTTAGTGCTGTGGTGTCACCAGCGTAGGGCTGAAGGCGATCTATAAGTGGGTCCATTACCATATTAAAGTCCCCTGCCAAAAGGGTAGGGATGTGACCAAAATGTGCTACTTTCTGAGTAATTTCATGTAGGAGTTGTATATCAGCTGGGGGTGGTAAGTACACATTTACAAATAGGTATGGTGACCCATCTATCTGCCCTTTGACTAATACATATCTACCTCCCCGGTCTGTAAGTACCTGGTCCAGACAGAAGTTAAGAGATCTACGTATCAGAATTGCAACTCCTCTTGAATATGAGGAAAATTCAGCATGGTACATTAGTGATATCCAGTGTCTATTCAGTGCTCAAACTCGTTGTCCTACCAAATGTGTTTCTTGCAACATTATTACATCTGCCCCAGATTTCCTGAGGGTATTCAGTACTATTGACCTTTTGATTTTGTTGGCACCTCTGCATTTTGCACACAGGTAGGGGTCTGGTTGAGGCAGTTTGTGGTGCATGGTTAAAAACCTTTAAAAGGGGTTCCATTCATCTTTCATTTAAAAAGTTAGAATGCTAAACTTTGTTTGGTTTTGCAGTATCTAATAATTTTAATGAATTTGTTTTGAGAGAGTGTTAGTTCCCTTTAAACATTTAACTGCTTTTGTTCATGTTCTTTTGGCAGGAAGCACAAACACAAAATGATAATTAATACAGAACACAGTAGTGCAATATATATTTACCAGAACTGTCTCTCATCAGAGAAGTCATTTTTAGGGACACTGTTCCAGCGTATATTACTCTTTGACACAGATAGAACATTGTGTCGTGTCACTCAAACTTCAAGAATTAGCAGATTTTCAGGTGAAAAACTATGAATAAAAGCTTAGATTTAAAAAAATAATTATACATGTAAGTGAAAATATGCAGCACATAAATTATCTCTGCGTCTATATAATGCTATAAAATATGTTAGGTTGAAATGAAATAAATATCATGTTTAATTAAGAAAGATAAATTAAAACAGTGAGATATTTTGTACATTTTTAAAATTACAGTATTATCTGGAATACTTGGGACCTGGTATTTTCCAAATATGTAGCCTTCCTGCAATCTAGAGCACCATGCAAGGGGCAATATACCCCATTGTTCAAAATAAGTTCAATGAAAATGTGCTGTACATTGTTTTAATTACCAAAAATATTTGTTTTTTTTTGCCTTTTTTTGATCTAAACAGGTAAATTAAAGCAACTCCATGCTTGATCCTTGGTGAACTAGATAATAAAATTATTATAATAATTCCAGTATTTAACCCACCCTCCACCGTTCTTGTGACAACCATAATTTTTATGAAGGAGTATTATCTGTGAACTCAATGCCGGTTTTAAGCATATTGGACCTATTTGGCCCAATTGGGCCCTGCTCCAGTGCAAGCTCTGATTCCTATTTCCTTAATTCCCCAGTTGCCCAGCCTACCCCCATCCCCAACTGGCAGCCATCACTTGGACAGAGGGGAAAGCAGGCACTATTAACCCATCCAGCTCTGTGACTCTGCGACAGACAGCAAAGTTCCTTCTAAGGGGCCCCACCAAAATGGTTCTAATTGGGCCCCGCACTTGGTACGGTAGGCCCTGTGTGAACTGGTAACCTAATTATCTAGTTCTCAAGTATCTAACATGGAGCTACTGTATCGAAAGATGTGGGGAACTGTCTGTGGAGTATTTATAAGTATAATAATAATGGGGCTGGGTACAAATGGCATAAAGGATTGGTGACAGGGGGCAGTTTGGTCCCATTAGTGACCATTCTTAGAGACACTGTTGCTGACCATGACTGTGGTTGTAGGCCTGCCCCGCGGAAAGCCCCAAGTAATCACACTGATTGCATGAAAACACAAAGATCCAATCAAGGCATTTGAAGACTTCTTAAATCATAGGCTCAGCAGAAGTTTAGGTGTATTATTGATTGCATCAATTAAAGGGGTTGTTCACCTTTGAGATAACTTTTAGTATAATGTAGAGAGTGATATTCTGAGACAATTTGCAATTGGTTTTAAGTTTTTATTGTTTGTGGTTTTATAGTTATTTAGCTTTTTATTCAGCAGCTCTCTAGTTTGCAGTGTCAGCAATTTGGTTTCTAGGGTACAAATTACCTTAGCAACCCTGCATTGATCTGAATAAGAGACTGGAATATGAATAGGAGAGGGACTGTGTAGAATGATAAGTAATACAAAGTAGCAATAACAATACATTTGTAGCCTTACAGAGCATTTGTTGTTAGATGGTGTCAGTGACCCCCATTTGAAAGCTGCACACAGAAACAGAAGAAAATTGCAAATAATTAAAAAACGATGAAAAATAAATAATGAAGACCAATTGAAAAGTTTCTTAGAATTGGTCCTTCTACAATATACTAAAAGTTAACTTGAAGGTGAACCACCCCTTTAATGATCACATGCTTGCCTTGCAATGATGAATCCTAATTGATCATTATTGATAAGATGGGGCATGTATGTGATAGCCTATTTATTAGTATCTTACTAAAGATCTATAGGTCTAAATTTATTAGATATAGGCCTGTAGTTGGCACATTCCAGAGGATCCTTCATTTGCTCATGAGTCAAAGTCGTATGAGAGACATATGAAGACGTGTGAAGTAATTAATTTAGTAGAGGTGGACTTAAAGTATTTATAACTATAGGTAAATTTGTTTGGACCTGGGGGTGTTTTGTGTAGGTGAATCACCTGTGTTATTTCTATTTCTGTTCTATCCAGGTTGAGGAATATGTTTTTCTGCTCTGTAAGTTGTTTGATGTCCTTGAATGGAGCCAGTACCTGAATTTGTTTTTAATTACAAGGAGGAGATTACATTTTTGCCCTTGTCCTTTGGGATTAGAATAGAATATAAAAAGTATTTGTAATAGCGGTAGCATACTTGCATTATTTTATCCATTGTGTGTTCAGATGTTACTTGTATACTTCGGATTAACAACATACCTTTTATTAAGAGTTATTTAATTTGTGGGCTTTGCTTCCATATTCATTGAATGTATGCTTAGTTCATGTCTTCAACTTTTCAAAATGTACATTATCTAGGTCTTTCAGTTTGTTTCTATAATTCACCACATTAGATAGTTTTAATATAGTTGGTCTTTCATATCATTTCCTTTCTGCTTTTTTTTTTGAGGGCTTGTTCTAGGTTTATACTCTTGGTACATTTCTGTCTGTTTGAGTTAGTTGGTAAGATACAAATAACATGTGCCTGAAAAGAAAAAATGTACTTACCCACAAGAACGTTCTTAAACATGCCCTATACAATATGTATCCAAATGAATAAGAGTATTTTCTCCTTCAACCATGCTATTTTTCAGGTGTACTTTGCAGATTTATACAAAGATCCACTTCTTTGGTAAGGTTATAACTATGTATGTGCAACTTTACTGCAACAAAATATGTTCAATATTACTAGTACTCTTTTGTAACCTTTTGCATATTTTCAACAAAGTATGATATAACCACGAACACCTTTGTTTACCTTCCTTTTTCATATCATAGCCAACATCTGTTGTAAGGTATAAACCATACCTAATGAAAATATAGTTAACTGATAAAAGTGGTTTAAACAGGCATACAAGCTTTATATGAAACTATGACTTATAACACCTAGACTGCATTATCCAAGGAACCTCTTATTCCCCCTAAATAAATCATGGAAATTTTAAGGGGTCTGACATTATCAAATGACCACCAGATATGTCTCTACTGAATATTCAAACTGTACATGGTTCAGAACAGATGATATCTTTAATTTGGATTACTTTCCATACTTAATGCCACAATGTACACCCACAATTACATTTTGCAATGCTCTTCTGCTTTTTATATCAGCACGAACACTGCAACAGAGCTTTAGAAATGCAACATATATTTTGCATGAACCTTTGTGGCATAAAATATGTTATACCTGTACAAGTACAGAAATTGATTACTTCTCATAATTACAGTATAAATCAGCTCATGGTAATGCAATAAAAACATATGTTCAGCTGAAGCAGGAATTTACAAACTACATTATGTTTGACTGTTGCCATGGGGAACTGGACTAAAAAGCTCACCTTTTAATTCTATAGACAGAACAGAACAATAGAAAACAAAGCATCAGTGAGATGAACAAATCATAATAAAGATTACATACAGAGGATTCGGTAACAGGTGAATGCATTATATCTCAAGAGTGCTAGATGACATGTGTGATTAAAAGATATATATAGTTTGCTACAACAAAAAAGTTATTTAGAAAAAATGCCCATTGACTTTAATGCATTTGGACAAAAAAGTAGCCATAACAAAAAATAGTCATGCATTTGGAGAGAGAAAAATTGTCGCACGTGTTTCAACGTGTTTCATAAATTCTTCATCTTTTTGCAATTTTTTTTCACAGTTTCACAAATGTTTAGGCGAAGTGAAATGGGACAGATTTGCTCATCACTGGTCATTACTTCATAATAAGTGTCAAGTACATTAGTGAAATAGAAATAACCCTTCTTGTACTGGACTTGACCAACAAAAACCCACTACAATGTGGAAGAGAGAGTAGCATAAATACAGAAAATGATTAAACATAGGCAGCAGGTCAGCAACTCTATGCAGTGAAAAAACAAAAAAAAATTAAATTATTAAAACAGAAGCCAGCTTGGGCAAAGTTATTATGCACCAACAGGCCTTAAAAAGCAAAAAGGGTCTCATGATAGGATGCGCTGCTGGCAAAACGCACCTTCCCACTGCACTATGAATACAGCTATGCATGGTAAGTGATGTAGTGCAAGTGGTTACATTAGTACATCAAAGGAAATGGGCCAAAACATACTCAGCATGATGAGAGGTAAGAGATTGTGATCATCTCCTGGTAACAACAGGGCTGGCACTAGTGGTAGGCAGGGGAGGCAACCGACTAGGGCAGAGGGGGAAACACACAAACCCAGACCCCTAATAAGTTATATTTCAAGCTAGTTCTGCCAAAAGAATGTGGGAAAATATTAATACTTCGGTTCCTGTGTATATATTGTCACTTTCAAGAGAGAAACTCAAACTTTTTATTTATTTATTTTTTCAATACTTATTTTTTTTTTTGCTTGGTTTTCTCATCACTGTCAAAGATATTTTAAATGAATGTTCAGGTCTGGCTGAGGTCACTGGCTCCACATCATTAAGGCTAGTGTCTGTACCTTACGTGGTTTGTGGTTATGTAGTAAATACAGACTGTCATATTACCTAACAGTAAATTAATATGCTAATAAGGTAAATTCAGGCTACCCTAAATCCAAATGCAATTTGATTGCTAGAAGACATATTTCATTTGGGAGATGTTTTTCCCAATTATAAGTCACTGACCTAAAACATCAGTTTTTATTTAAACAAGTTGCATTAAAGAAGAGAAGCATGTCACTGGCAAGTCAAGATTTCAGAACTTTTTCTGACTCTGCGCATAGTAAACAGGCATGGCAGCAAGAAACAGTTCCAGCTAAATTTAAACAGCAGTGAATTGGAACCAAACGGAGGCAACAGCGAAAATTTAACTTATTGAAGCAACAAGACAGTTATGTAAATATTAACAAATTGTTAGTTCTGTCTTACTAATGTGGGCTTTTAATATATTGCATTATTGTTTATTTTCCTTTATTTGTATAGTGATGATACATAATGATTTAAGGAAATTGTTCATCAGTGCCTGTACCTGTCCTAGGTACAGTTTAAGGACTTATCACATTCAAACATTAGGATCAGCTTTTTTCAGGAACTAATTAATGTGTCTGTATATTTTTGGGCACATTAAAATGAGCTCTTAGAATGCTGTGGCTAATACTATGCAAAGAAAATTTGCAGCTAATGTTCTTTTGAAGAAAGACTCAAGAAGATGAATGGAAAGGATGAAGAGCTGGATGAGGATATCATGTTTGCACCATTTTATCTGCACAATAATCAAAATAGTACCAGTATTTTTTTTTTACTAATGCAAGAAGCTTAACTGTTAGAAGGGGGCATCTTGAGTTAATGGTATTAGATAAGCAATAAGATGGGATTGATGACTGAATTAATAATATGACTGAGTAGTAAGTGTAGAAGGCTATATATTGTTTTGGAGGAATAGGAAAATAGAAAACAAAGAGGGGGTATGACTATATAACAAGCATAATTCCAAACCTGCCTGAGGCAAGATTCTCACCTTGCCTCGTGGCCGGAGCGGCCCTGTGCTGCTTGATAATGCCATGTCACAGACATAGTTACATAGTTAAATTGGGTTGAAAAAAGACCATCAAGTTCAACCCCTCCAAATTAAAACCCAGCAAACACACACACACCCCTCCACTCTTTCACACAAACCATATTTGCCCATTGCTATACTAACTGTAGAGTTTAGTATCAAAATAGCCTTTGATATTATGTCTGTCCAAAAAATCATCCAAGCCCCTCTTAAACGCATCAACAGAATCAGCCATCACAGCATTATCCTGCAGAACATTCCACAACCTCACTGTCCACGCTGTGAAGAACCACCTACCCTGCTTCAAATTAAAGTCCTTTTCTTCTAGTCTGAAGGGGTGGCCTCTGGTGCGGTGATCCTCTTTATGGGTAAAAAGGTCCCCTGATATTTGTCTATAATGTCCGCTACTGTATTTGTAAAGTGTAATCATGTCCACTCGCAAACACCTTTTTCCCAGAGAAAACAACCCCAATCTGGACAGTCTACCCTCATAATTTAGGTCTTCCATCCCTCTAACCAGTTTAGTTGCACGTCTCTGCACTCTCTCCAGCTCCTTTATATCCCACTTAAGGACTGGAGTCCAAAACTGCACTGTACACTGGGTTCTTACTAGGGATCTTTAAAGAGGTATAATTAGGTTTTCATCTCTTGAGTTTATGCCCTTTTTTATGCAAGACAGAACTTTATTTGCTTTAGTAGCTACAGAATGACACTGCCCAGAATTAGACAACTTGTTATTTATAAAAAAAAACAAGATCCTTCTCATTTAAGGAAACTCCCAACACACTGCCATTTAGTGTATAACTTACATTTATATTATTTTTTGCCAAAGTGAATAACTAACAACACTGGTCCAATTGGAAAATGTTACATTTACCATTACTCTTTGTAGTCTATCTTTTAGCCAGTTCTCTATCCAGGTACAAATACTATGTTCCAACATTCCTTAATTTAACCAGTAACCTTCTGTGTGGCACTGTATCGAATGCTTTAGTAAAGTCTAAGTAAATCACGTCCACTGCCATCCCAGAATTGAGGTCCCTGCTTACCTTTTCATAAAAAGAAATTAAGTTAGTCTGGCAAGATCTATTACGCATAAAACCATGTTGGCACAAACTCATAGTATTGTTATTTGCCATGAAGTCCAGTATTCTACCCTTTATTAGTCCTTCGAAAAGCTTTCCTAACACCGACGTCAGACTAATTGGCCTATAGTTTTGAGGCTGAAAACGGGATCCCTTTTTGAATAGCAGCACCACATTAGCAAGTCGCCAGTCTTTCAGCACTCTGCCAGACTTCAATGAATCCTGAAAAATTAAGTAGAGAGGTTTGGCAATCACAGAGCTAAGCTCAATAAGTACCCTGGGATGAATCCCATCTGGCCCTGGACCCTGGTTTATCTTGTTCTAGTATCTTTTGTTTACCTTGTTCTAGTATCATTAGATGTATGATTAGAACTGGGTCTATTAATAAGGAAACCTTCATTAGTTGGTTCCTCATTTCTATAGAATGACGAAAAGTATGCGTTCAGAATCTGAGTTACATGTTTTTACAATTAACATATTTTAAAAAAAAAATTTGGATTCTTTTAACTGCTTACTGCAATTTCCTTTTCCATATCGATTTTAGCTTGCATGATTTATTGGCATCCGTGTCCCAGGTAACTTTTCAAGGACAGTTGAGGAGCGTAACCAGAAAGATGGTATATTTAGTGATCTCTAGTATTCATTCAGAACATATTATAATGGTGCTAGAGCACCTTGCTAATAGTGACCATAATATTATTTAACCATCTACTGGGTCACAAAATTTTGAAAAAAATGTACTCTAGCACTTTAGGATTATTGCATCAATGCATAAACTAGATTAGTTATGTAGATAAAAACACAGGACTGAAATGAGGAAAGCATTAAAAAAAATCATAGATATATGCCCTTTTAGAGCATATATAAGGAATGGATTGCGTATCTTACAAAAATTAATGTGGGCATTAAAAAACAAAGTTGGGTGCAGTGTCATATAAAGGAGTGTTAGGACTACTGAAACAGGATATGGTATTTACAATTTAAGCAAAATGAATAGGATTAATGTCAGTAAGCATTATCAAACTTAAGAGCAGTTAAGTTTGATCCTTTATGAAAAGGGATGTAGATACAAAAAAGGAATAGTAATTATTCCCCTTTACAAAGTACTGTTAAGACTCGATCTAGAATAGGCAGTGCAGTTTTAGTCTCCATTTAAGATCGATTTTTTGAATAGAGAATGTTCAAAAAAGAATGACTCTCTCTGACATGGTTCTACTGGGAGAAAAATTATGTAGCTCAATAGTTCAATGCCTTCCCCAAATGAAAAAAATACATTACTGAAATTGGTGCAAAAGGGATTCAGAGATTGGTCTGATTGTCCCCTTGAAGTCAGAAAGACTTTTTACCCCTCTAAGGCAAACTAGATATGACTTCAGATGGCGGGGATTCATCTACCTGTGAATTAATATGTGTTTAGACAGGTTTTCTTTGGATAAGAAACTTGGGGTTGATGGATTTGTCTTAACCTCACTATGAAAGAGACTGGGCATTATCTGCAATGATTTGTATATTATGCATGAACAAATTAATTGGATCCTGATAAAACTGCCTATATATTATTTGTTTGCATGTGATAGGGGCCTTACATTGTAAGCTTCACTGGGGCATGGACTGGTGTGCATGACGACAGTCAGTCCTCTTAAAAGGGTAGTAGTAATTCAGAAGGAACCAGACTGAATCTGCTTTCTAATTGCCCCAGAAACAAAAAAGAAAAGCCAAAATATTAATTCAAAATGTTTCAAAAAAGGATGCTGCAGCAGATGTCTAATGAATTGGAATTAACAAGATGGCAACTGTCCCCCATTAGCTAAATAAATATGAAAAGAATAGAATGTACAGTACATAGTATTAGCTTTGTAGTTCATGTTAAATGATGCTATCTTGTGATAATTCCCTTTGCTCAAATTGTTACATGTCCATAACTCTGTTCTAGCTTATGAGTCATGGCGCTATCAGCGGGTGCATCAGGACTTGCTGAAGTCAGTAACTTCCCTGCAGATGCTATTGATTGCAAACAGATATCCCAGGATATTCAGCTGAGAAGATGTGACAGGAGCATTAAAGCTGTTTTGCTAAAGATAAAACTCAGAATTGTCTACAGCAGTGTAAACCACTGAAAAGGTGTTACTGTAAGCAAATGTTGAATCTGTCATCTTGATGTAATATTGTAAGTTTCCATAAATGTTTTCAAAATAGAAATTCATGTTATATTAAAACAAAGTTGCATGTCGATTTAGCTTATCTGAAAATGTATGCTTCGTTTCAAAAACCTTTGAGTTCAGATTTTAGAAGTGAAAACTGATGAATTGTCAATAGAATAGATAATGTATAAATTAAGCATTTTTTTTTCTCATTTTCAACATTTTACTTATGTGGAAAAAGAGAAAAAATTGATGCTTTAAAAGAAGGAAACAGCAGGAAAAAAACAATATTTATAACAAATGAAACAGAAGCAAACCAAAATAAAGAGAATTCATACATACGTAGATTAATAAATAGTCTTGTCAAGGCTTTATAAGTGTACATAAGTGTATCATGTAACAATTTGAATTTCCTATGAAAAGGATCCTAAACACTAGCTTGAAAGCATTATAAAAATTTTAGTTCACAATGAATTGCTGATGAATGTACAATGAAGTAACATCAATGTTTTACTATACTCTACACAGCAAAAAAAATAATAGTCCACAGTGGCTGCTCTGTTAGAAAAATCTCTGGAATGCATGTATAGGGTTTCATCAGAGGGTAAAATGCAGCTCCAGACTACTTTAGGTAAAATATATCAAAGGGAGAAACTTCTCAAAGATTCTAAAAAAAAATATCTGTTGCCAGTGAAATACCTTTTGGAGATTTGTTTGGAGATAAATATGGCCCGAGAATTGTGGCAGATCATTTGCTGAACGTGAATGACGCTCCTACACTTGGGAATGCCTTCCACTGTGAAATATCATTAACTTGGCCTCATTTACAGATGCAATCACTTTGGATGGTGAGTTAAATGCGTCGCGACTTAACTCATTTATCTCATCTATCCCAATTATCACAGAATATTGTGTCACAGCATCCCATCCAATTAAAGAGTTCACCATTGAAAACAATGGAGCTTTGGTATGCTAACGAAAAGGTTAAATGCATTAAATGAGTTAGGATAACTTTAGATAACACAGTTTCTTCAATTAACCCTGAGTCACGACGCATTTAACACGCAAATCCAAGTGACTGCATCTGTATAACTCATCACTGATGTGGTTCTCTCCAACTAGCAGGACAAACCATATGTTCACCTCCAACTAATTACCACTACTACATTATGATATAAAGGAAGTTTCCATTTAGTATTCTAGGTCATGAACAAAATATGGCAGATGGCTGTTAAAAAGGTAATTGTTTTTATCTGTTATTCCCATAGATCCTATATGCTTAATTCATGAAAATATAGGACACAGGGATAGTCAACATAGAAACCAGGCAGAAATGACCCTTTGTTGAACCTGTAGGGCAATGATTCCATAATTTGTAAAAATAGGAAATTTGTTCTTACCGTAATTTCTCTTTCCTTTGGATCCGAGCAGCAGC